>CM045062.1:26438959-26828250 GCA_024542945.1 allo-octoploid hybrid of Carassius auratus x Cyprinus carpio | reverse complement strand
GCACATATGTTTGAGCTTCTAAGAATAAAACGCTCAGTTTAGCGCTTTCTGTGAACAGTAACACTCTGTAAGTGCAACTAAGCAATGAACAGAAGAAAGCAAGCAAGTGCTGAAACCTTCTTTCTCTGTTAGAGAATGACAGTTTGTGCAAAGTTAAGACTAAAGCTTGCCCACATTAAAGCTGTTTCTAACATCTTTAAATGAAATGTTTGAGCAATGCAAAACAGATTTCAGTGAGTTACAAGTTTTATGATTATGAACCTAAGTTTGAACTTCTAAGCATAAGTCGCTTAGTTTTATCGCTTCTGTGTACAGAAACACTCTGTTAGTGCATAAGCAAATGAACAGAAAGAAAGGCCACAAGTGCTGAAAACATTCTTTCTCTGTTAGAGAATGATAGTTTGTGCAAAGTTAAGATAAAGCTTGCCCACATTAAAGATGTTTCTAACATCTTTAAATAAAATGATTCAGCAATGCAACACAGATTTCAGTGAGATGCTAGTTTTATGATCATGAACATATGTTTGAGATTCTAAGCATAAAACGCACAGTTTAGCGCTTTCTGTGAAAAGTAACACTCTGTTAGTCCAACTAAGCAATGAACAGAAAGCATGCAAGTGCTGAAAATCTCTTTCTGTTAGAGAATGATAGTTTGTGCAAAGTTAAGACTAAAGCTTGCCAACATTAAAGATGTTTCTAACATCTTAAATGAAGTGTTTTAGCATTGTAGAAAACAGATTTCAGTGAATCTACTTTCATGATATTGCACATATGTTTGAGCTTCTAAGCATAAACGCTCAGTTTAGCGCTTTCTGTGAACAGTAACACTCTGTTAGTGCAACTAAGCAAATGAACAGAAAGAAAGCATGCAAGTGCTGAAAACCTTCTTTCTCTGTAAGAGAATGATAGTTTGTGCAAAGTTAAGACTAAAGCTTGCCCATATTAAAGATGTTTCTAACATCTTTAAATAAAATGATTCAGCAATGCAGAACACAGATTTTAGTGAATTACTACTTTCATGATCTTGCACATATGTTTGAGCTTCTAAGAATAAACGCTCAGTTTAGCGCTTTCTGTGACCAGTAACACTCTGTTAGTGTAACTAAGCAAATGAACAGAAAGAAAGCATGCAAGTGCTGAAAACCTGCTTTCTCTGTTAGAGAATGATAGTTTGTGCAACGTTAAGACTAAAGCTTGCCAACGTTAAAGATGTTTCTAACATCTTAAATGAAGTGTTTTAGCATTGTAGAAAAACAGATTTCAGTGAGTTACTACTTTCATGATCTTGCACATATGTGTGAGCTTCTAAGCATAAAACGCTCAGTTTAGCGCTTTCTGTAAACAGTAACACTCTGTTAGTGCAACTAAGCAAATGAACAGAAAGAAAGCATGCAAGTGCTGAAATCTTCTTACTCTGTTAGAGAATGATAGTTTGTGCAAAGTTAAGACTAAAGCTTGCCAACATTAAAGATGTTTCTAACATCTTAAATGAAGTGTTTTAGCATTGTAGAAAAACAGATTTCAGTGAATTACTACTTCATGATCTTGCACATATGTTTGAGCTTCTAAGCATAAAACGCTCAGTTTAGCGCTTTCTGTGAACAGTAACACTCTGTTAGTGCAACTAAGCAAATGAACAGAAAGAAAGCATGCAAGTGCTGAAAAACTTCTTTCTCTGTTAGAGAATGATAGTTTGTGCAAAGATAAGACTAAAGCTTGCCAACGTTAAAGATGTTTCTAACATCTTAAATGAAGTGTTTTAGCATTGTAGAAAAACAGATTTCAGTGAGTTACTACTTTCATGATCTTGCACATATGTGTGAGCTTCTAAGCATAAAACGCTCAGTTTAGCGCTTTCTGTAAACAGTAACACTCTGTTAGTGCAACAAAGCAAATGAACAGAAAGAAAGCATGCAAGTGCTGAAAAACTTCTTTCTCTGTTAGAGAATGATAGTTTGTGCAAAGTTAAGACTAAAGCTTGCCCACGTTAAAGATGTTTCTAACATCTTTAAATGAAGTGTTTTAGCATTGTAGAAAAACAGATTTCAGTGAGTTACTACTTTCATGATCTTGCACATATGTTTGAGCTTCTAAGAATAAAACGCTCAGTTTAGCGCTTTCTGTGAACAGTAACACTCTGTAAGTGCAACTAAGCAAATGAACAGAAAGAAAGCAAGCAAGTGCTGAAAACCTTCTTTCTCTGTTAGAGAATGACAGTTTGTGCAAAGTTAAGACTAAAGCTTGCCCACATTAAAGCTGTTTCTAACATCTTTAAATGAAATGTTTGAGCAATGCAAAAAACAGATTTCAGTGAGTTACAAGTTTTATGATTATGAACCTAAGTTTGAACTTCTAAGCATAAGTCGCTTAGTTTATCGCTTCTGTGTACAGAAACACTCTGTTAGTGCAACTAAGCAAATGAACAGAAAGAAAGGCCACAAGTGCTGAAAACATTCTTTCTCTGTTAGAGAATGATAGTTTGTGCAAAGTTAAGATTAAAGCTTGCCCACATTAAAGATGTTTCTAACATCTTTAAATAAAATGATTCAGCAATGCAGAACACAGATTTCAGTGAGATGCTAGTTTTATGATCATGAACATATGTTTGAGATTCTAAGCATAAAACGCACAGTTTAGCGCTTTCTGTGAAAAGTAACACTCTGTTAGTCCAACTAAGCAAATGAACAGAAAGCATGCAAGTGCTGAAAATCTTCTTTCTCTGTTAGAGAATGATAGTTTGTGCAAAGTTAAGACTAAAGCTTGCAACATTAAAGATGTTTCTAACATCTTAAATGAAGTGTTTTAGCATTGTAGAAAAACAGATTTCAGTGAATTACTACTTTCATGATATTGCACATATGTTTGAGCTTCTAAGCATAAAACGCTCAGTTTAGTGCTTTCTGTGAACAGTAACACTCTGTTAGTGCAACTAAGCAAATGAACAGAAGAAAGCATGCAAGTGCTGAAAACCTGCTTTCTCTGTTAGAGAATGATAGTTTGTGCAACGTTAAGACAAAAGCTTGCCCACATTAAAGATCTTTCTAATATCTTAAATTAAGTGTTTTAGCATTGAAGAAAAACAGATTTCAGTGAGTTACTACTTTTATGATCATGAACTTATGTTTGAGCTTCTAAGCTTAAAACTCTCAGCATAGCGTTTCTGTGAACAGTAACACTCTGTTAGTGCAATTAAGCAAATGAACAGAAAGAAAGGCCACAAGGGCTGAAAACCCTCTTTCTCTGTTAGAGAATGATAGTTTGTGCAAAGATAAGACTAAAGCTTGCCAACGTTAAAGATGTTTCTAACATCTTAAATGAAGTGTTTTAGCATTGTAGAAAAACAGATTTCAGTGAGTTACTACTTTCATGATCTTGCACATATGTTTGAGCTTCTAAGAATAAAACGCTCAGTTTAGCGCTTTCTGTGAACAGTAACACTCTGTAAGTGCAACTAAGCAAATGAACAGAAAGAAAGCAAGCAAGTGCTGAAAACCTTCTTTCTCTGTTAGAGAATGATAGTTTGTGCAAAGTTAAGACTAAAGCTTGCCCACATTAAAGCTGTTTCTAACATCTTTAAATGAAATGTTTGAGCAATGCAAAAAACAGATTTCAGTGAGTTACATGTTTTATGATTATGAACCTAAGTTTGAACTTCTAAGCATAAGTCGCTTAGTTTATCGCTTCTGTGTACAGAAACACTCTGTTAGTGCAACTAAGCAAATGAACAGAAAGAAAGGCCACAAGTGCTGAAAACATTCTTTCTCTGTTAGAGAATGATAGTTTGTGCAAAGTTAAGACTAAAGCTTGCCCACATTAAAGATGTTTCTAACATCTTTAAATAAAATGATTCAGCAATGCAGAACACAGATTTCAGTGAGATGCTAGTTTTATGATCATGAACATATGTTTGAGATTCTAAGCATAAAACGCACAGTTTAGCGCTTTCTGTGAAAAGTAACACTCTGTTAGTCCAACTAAGCAAATGAACAGAAAGCATGCAAGAGCTGAAAATCTTCTTTCTCTGTTAGAGAATGATAGTTTGTGCAAAGTTAAGACTAAAGCTTGCCAACATTAAAGATGTTTCTAACATCTTGAAGTGTTTTAGCATTGTAGAAAAACAGATTTCAGTGAATTACTACTTTCATGATATTGCACATATGTTTGAGCATCTAAGCATAAAACGCTCAGTTTAGCGCTTTCTGTGAACAGTAACACTCTGTTAGTGCAACTAAGCAAATGAACAGAATGAAAGCATGCAAGTGCTGAAAACCTTCTTTCTCTGTAAGAGAATGATAGTTTGTGCAAAGTTAAGACTAAAGCTTGCCCACGTTAAAGATGTTTCTAACATTATTAATGAAGTGTTTTAGCATTGTAGAAAAACAGATTTCAGTGAGTTACTACTTTCATGATCTTGCACATATGTTTGAGCTTCTAAGCATAAAACGCTCAGTTTAGCGCTTTCTGTGAACAGTAACACTCTGTAAGTGCAACTAAGCAAATGAACAGAAAGAAAGCATGTAAGTGCTGAAAATCTTCTTTCTCTGTTAGAGAATGATAGTTTGTGCAAAGTTAAGACTAAAGCTTGCCCACGTTAAAGATGTTTCTAACATCTTTAATGAAGTGTTTTAGCATTGTAGAAAAACAGATTTCAGTGAGTTACTACTTTCATGATCTTGCACATATGTTTGAGCTTCTAAGCATAAAACGCTCAGTTTAGCGCTTTCTGTGAACAGTAACACTCTGTAAGTGCAACTAAGCAAATGAACAGAAAGAAAGCAAGCAAGTGCTGAAAACCTTCTTTCTCTGTTAGAGAATGATAGTTTGTGCAAAGTTAAGACTAAAGCTTGCCCACATTAAAGCTGTTTCTAACATCTTTAAATGAAATGTTTGAGCAATGCAAAAAACAGATTTCAGTGAGTTACAAGTTTTATGATTATGAACCTAAGTTTGAACTCTTAAGCATAAGTCGCTTAGTTTATCGCTTCTGTGTACAGAAACACTCTGTTAGTGCAACTAAGCAAATGAACAGAAAGAAAGGCCACAAGTGCTGAAAACCTTCTTTCTCTGTTAGAGAATGATAGTTTGTGCAAAGTTAAGACTAAAGCTTGCCCACATTAAAGATGTTTCTAACATCTTTAAATAAAATGATTCAGCAATGCAGAACAAAGATTTCAGTGAGATGCTAGTTTTATGATCATGAACATATGTTTGAGATTCTAAGCATAAAACGCACAGTTTAGCGCTTTCTGTGAAAAGTAACACTCTGTTAGTCCAACTAAGCAAATGAACAGAAAGCATGCAAGTGCTGAAAACCTGCTTTCTCTGTTAGAGAATGATAGTTTGTGCAACGTTAAGACAAAAGCTTGCCCACATTAAAGATCTTTCTAATATCTTAAATTAAGTGTTTTAGCATTGAAGAAAAACAGATTTCAGTGAGTTACTACTTTTATGATCATGAACTTATGTTTGAGCTTCTAAGCTTAAAACGCTCAGCATAGCGTTTCTGTGAACAGTAACACTCTGTTAGTGCAACTAAGCAAATGAACAGAAAGAAAGGCCACAAGGGCTGAAAACCCTCTTTCTCTGTTAGAGAATGATAGTTTGTGCAAAGTTAAGACTAAAGCTTGCCAACATTAAAGATGTTTCTAACATCTTAAATGAAGTGTTTTAGCATTGTAGAAAAACAGATTTCAGTGAATTACTACTTTCATGATCTTGCACATATGTTTGAGCTTCTAAGCATAAAACGCTCAGTTTAGCGCTTTCTGTGAACAGTAACACTCTGTTAGTGCAACTAAGCAAATGAACAGAAAGAAAGCATGCAAGTGCTGAAAAACTTCTTTCTCTGTTAGAGAATGATAGTTTGTGCAACGTTAAGACTAAAGCTTGCCCACGTTAAAGATGTTTCTAACATCTTTAATGAAGTGTTTTAGCATTGTAGAAAAACAGATTTCAGTGAGTTACTACTTTCATGATCTTGCACATATGTTTGAGCTTCTAAGCATAAAACGCTCAGTTTAGCGCTTTCTGTGAACAGTAACACTCTGTAAGTGCAACTAAGCAAATGAACAGATAGAAAGCAAGCAAGTGCTGAAAACCTTCTTTCTCTGTTAGAGAATGATAGTTTGTGCAAAGTTAAGACTAAAGCTTGCCCACATTAAAGCTGTTTCTAACATCTTTAAATGAAATGTTTGAGCAAAGCAAAAAACAGATTTCAGTGAGTTACAAGTTTTATGATTATGAACCTAAGTTTGAACTTCTAAGCATAAGTCGCTTAGTTTATCGCTTCTGTGTACAGAAACACTCTGTTAGTGCAACTAAGCAAATGAACAGAAAGCATGCAAGTGCTGAAAATCTTCTTTCTCTGTTAGAGAATGATAGTTTGTGCAAAGTTAAGACTAAAGCTTGCCCACATTAAAGATCTTTCTAATATCTTAAATTAAGTGTTTTAGCATTGAAGAAAAACAGATTTCAGTGAGTTACTACTTTTATGTTCATGAACTTATGTTTGAGCTTCTAAGCTTAACACGCTCAGCATAGCGTTTCTGTGAACAGTAACACTCTGTTAGTGCAACTAAGCAAATGAACAGAAAGAAAGCATGCAAGTGCTGAAAACCTTCTTTCTCTGTAAGAGAATGATAGTTTGTGCAAATTAAAGACTAAAGCTTGCCCATATTAAAGATGTTTCTAACATCTTTAAATAAAATGATTCAGCAATGCAGAACACAGATTTTAGTGAATTACTACTTTCATGATCTTGCACATATGTTTGAGCTTCTAAGAATAAAATGCTCAGTTTAGCGCTTTCTGTGACCAGTAACACTCTGTTAGTGCAACTAAGCAAATAAACAGAAAGAAAGCAAGCAAGTGCTGAAAACCTTCTTTCTCTGTTAGAGAATGATAGTTTGTGCAAAGTTAAGACTAAAGCTTGCCCACATTAAAGCTGTTTCTAACATCTTTAAATGAAATGTTTGAGCAATGCAAAAAACAGATTTCAGTGAGTTACAAGTTTTATGATTATGAACCTAAGTTTGAACTCTTAAGCATAAGTCGCTTAGTTTATCGCTTCTGTGTACAGAAACACTCTGTTAGTGCAACTAAGCAAATGAACAGAAAGAAAGGCCACAAGTGCTGAAAACCTTCTTTCTCTGTTAGAGAATGATAGTTTGTGCAAAGTTAAGACTAAAGCTTGCCCACATTAAAGATGTTTCTAACATCTTTAAATAAAATGATTCAGCAATGCAGAACACAGTTTTCAGTGAGATGCTAGTTTTATGATCATGAACATATGTTTGAGATTCTAAGCATAAAACGCACAGTTTAGCGCTTTCTGTGAAAAGTAACACTCTGTTAGTCCAACTAAGCAAATGAACAGAAAGCATGCAAGTGCTGAAAATCTTCTTTCTCTGTTAGAGAATGATAGTTTGAGCAAAGTTAAGACTAAAGCTTGCCCATATTAAAGATGTTTCTAACATCTTTAAATAAAATGATTCAGCAATGCAGAACACAGATTTTAGTGAATTACTACTTTCATGATCTTGCACATATGTTTGAGCTTCTAAGAATAAAACGCTCAGTTTAGCGCTTTCTGTGACCAGTAACACTCTGTTAGTGTAACTAAGCAAATGAACAGAAAGAAAGCATGCAAGTGCTGAAAACCTGCTTTCTCTGTTAGAGAATGATAGTTTGTGCAACGTTAAGACTAAAGCTTGCCAACGTTAAAGATGTTTCTAACATCTTAAATGAAGTGTTTTAGCATTGTAGAAAAACAGATTTCAGTGAGTTACTACTTTCATGATCTTGCACATATGTGTGAGCTTCTATGCATAAAACGCTCAGTTTAGCGCTTTCTGTGAACAGTAACACTCTGTTAGTGCAACTAAGCAAATGAACAGAAAGAAAGCATGCAAGTGCTGAAAATCTTCTTTCTCTGTTAGAGAATGATAGTTTGTGCAAAGTTAAGACTAAAGCTTGCCAACATTAAAGATGTTTCTAACATCTTAAATGAAGTGTTTTAGCATTGTAGAAAAACAGATTTCAGTGAATTACTACTTTCATGATCTTGCACATATGTTTGAGCTTCTAAGCATAAAACGCTCAGTTTAGCGCTTTCTGTGAACAGTAACACTCTGTTAGTGCAACTAAGCAAATGAACAGAAAGAAAGCATGCAAGTGCTGAAAATCTTCTTTCTCTGTTAGAGAATGATAGTTTGTGCAAAGATAAGACTAAAGCTTGCCAACATTAAAGATGTTTCTAACATCTTAAATGAAGTGTTTTAGCATTGTAGAAAAACAGATTTCAGTGAATTACTACTTTCATGATCTTGCACATATGTTTGAGCTTCTAAGCATAAAACGCTCAGTTTAGCGCTTTCTGTGAACAGTAACACTCTGTTAGTGCAACTAAGCAAATGAACAGAAAGAAAGCATGGAAGTGCTGAAAAACTTCTTTCTCTGTTAGAGAATGATAGTTTGTGCAAAGTTAAGACTAAAGCTTGCCCACGTTAAAGATGTTTCTAACATCTTTAATGAAGTGTTTTAGCATTGTAGAAAAACAGATTTCAGTGAGTTACTACTTTCATGATCTTGCACAAATGTTTGAGCTTCTAAGAATAAAACGCTCAGTTTAGCGCTTTCTGTGAACAGTAACACTCTGTAAGTGCAACTAAGCAAATGAACAGATAGAAAGCAAGCACGTGCTGAAAACCTTCTTTCTCTGTTAGAGAATGATAGTTTGAGCAAAGTTAAGACTAAAGCTTGCCCACATTAAAGCTGTTTCTAACATCTTTAAATGAAATGTTTGAGCAATGCAAAAAACAGATTTCAGTGAGTTACAAGTTTTATGATTATGAACCTAAGTTTGAACTTCTAAGCATAAGTCGCTTAGTTTATCGCTTCTGTGTACAGAAACACTCTGTTAGTGCAACTAAGCAAATGAACAGAAAGAAAGGCCACAAGTGCTGAAAACCTTCTTTCTCTGTTAGAGAATGATAGTTTGTGCAAAGTTAAGACTAAAGCTTGCCCATATTAAAGATGTTTCTAACATCTTTAAATAAAATGATTCAGCAATGCAGAACACAGATTTCAGTGAATTACTACTTTCATGATCTTGCACATATGTTTGAGCTTCTAAGCATAAAACGCTCAGTTTAGCGCTTTCTGTGAACAGTAACACTCTGTTAGTGCAACTAAGCAAATGAACAGAAAGAAAGCATGCAAGTGCTGAAAATCTTCTTTCTCTGTTAGAGAATGATAGTTTGTGCAAAGATAAGACTAAAGCTTGCCAACATTAAAGATGTTTCTAACATCTTAAATGAAGTGTTTTAGCATTGTAGAAAAACAGATTTCAGTGAATTACTACTTTCATGATCTTGCACATATGTTTGAGCTTCTAAGCATAAAACGCTCAGTTTAGCGCTTTCTGTGAACAGTAACACTCTGTTAGTGCAACTAAGCAAATGAACAGAAAGAAAGCATGGAAGTGCTGAAAAACTTCTTTCTCTGTTAGAGAATGATAGTTTGTGCAAAGTTAAGACTAAAGCTTGCCCACGTTAAAGATGTTTCTAACATCTTTAATGAAGTGTTTTAGCATTGTAGAAAAACAGATTTCAGTGAGTTACTACTTTCATGATCTTGCACAAATGTTTGAGCTTCTAAGAATAAAACGCTCAGTTTAGCGCTTTCTGTGAACAGTAACACTCTGTAAGTGCAACTAAGCAAATGAACAGATAGAAAGCAAGCAAGTGCTGAAAACCTTCTTTCTCTGTTAGAGAATGATAGTTTGAGCAAAGTTAAGACTAAAGCTTGCCCACATTAAAGCTGTTTCTAACATCTTTAAATGAAATGTTTGAGCAATGCAAAAAACAGATTTCAGTGAGTTACAAGTTTTATGATTATGAACCTAAGTTTGAACTTCTAAGCATAAATCGCTTAGTTTATCGCTTCTGTGTACAGAAACACTCTGTTAGTGCAACTAAGCAAATGAACAGAAAGAAAGGCCACAAGTGCTGAAAACCTTCTTTCTCTGTTAGAGAATGATAGTTTGTGCAAAGTTAAGACTAAAGCTTGCCCATATTAAAGATGTTTCTAACATCTTTAAATAAAATGATTCAGCAATGCAGAACACAGATTTCAGTGAATTACTACTTTCATGATCTTGCACATATGTTTTAGCTTCTAAGCATAAAACGCTCAGTTTAGCGCTTTCTGTGACCAGTAACACTCTGTTAGTGTAACTAAGCAAATGAACAGAAAGAAAGCATGCAAGTGCTGAAAGCCTGCTTTCTCTGTTAGAGAATGATAGTTTGTGCAACGTTAAGACAAAAGCTTGCCCACATTAAAGATCTTTCTAACATCTTAAATTAAGTGTTTTAGCATTGAAGAAAAACAGATTTCAGTGAGTTACTACTTTTATGTTCATGAACTTATGTTTGAGCTTCTAAGCTTAAAACGCTCAGCATAGCGT
Source organism: allo-octoploid hybrid of Carassius auratus x Cyprinus carpio (assembly GCA_024542945.1). Classification (NCBI taxonomy): domain Eukaryota; kingdom Metazoa; phylum Chordata; class Actinopteri; order Cypriniformes; species allo-octoploid hybrid of Carassius auratus x Cyprinus carpio. Next base: position 26,817,785 of record CM045062.1, on the reverse strand, counting down.
TTCTGTGAACAGTAACACTCTGTTAGTGCAACTAAGCAAATGAACAGAAAGAAAGCATGCAAGTGCTGAAAACCTTCTTTCTCTGTAAGAGAATGATAGTTTGTGCAAATTAAAGACTAAAGCTTGCCCATATTAAAGATGTTTCTAACATCTTTAAATAAAATGATTCAGCAATGCAGAACACAGATTTTAGTGAATTACTACTTTCATGATCTTGCACATATGTTTGAGCTTCTAAGAATAAAATGCTCAGTTTAGCGCTTTCTGTGACCAGTAACACTCTGTTAGTGCAACTAAGCAAATGAACAGAAAGAAAGCAAGCAAGTGCTGAAAACCTTCTTTCTCTGTTAGAGAATGATAGTTTGTGCAAAGTTAAGACTAAAGCTTGCCCACATTAAAGCTGTTTCTAACATCTTTAAATGAAATGTTTGAGCAATGCAAAAAACAGATTTCAGTGAGTTACAAGTTTTATGATTATGAACCTAAGTTTGAACTCTTAAGCATAAGTCGCTTAGTTTATCGCTTCTGTGTACAGAAACACTCTGTTAGTGCAACTAAGCAAATGAACAGAAAGAAAGGCCACAAGTGCTGAAAACCTTCTTTCTCTGTTAGAGAATGATAGTTTGTGCAAAGTTAAGACTAAAGCTTGCCCACATTAAAGATGTTTCTAACATCTTTAAATAAAATGATTCAGCAATGCAGAACACAGATTTCAGTGAGATGCTAGTTTTATGATCATGAACATATGTTTGAGATTCTAAGCATAAAACGCACAGTTTAGCGCTTTCTGTGAAAAGTAACACTCTGTTAGTCCAACTAAGCAAATGAACAGAAAGCATGCAAGTGCTGAAAATCTTCTTTCTCTGTTAGAGAATGATAGTTTGTGCAAAGTTAAGACTAAAGCTTGCCAACATTAAAGATGTTTCTAACATCTTAAATGAAGTGTTTTAGCATTGTAGAAAAACAGATTTCAGTGAATTACTACTTTCATGATCTTGCACATATGTTTGAGCTTCTAAGCATAAAACGCTCAGTTTAGCGCTTTCTGTGAACAGTAACACTCTGTTAGTGCAACTAAGCAAATGAACAGAAAGAAAGCATGCAAGTGCTGAAAACCTTCTTTCTCTGTAAGAGAATGATAGTTTGTGCAAAGTTAAGACTAAAGCTTGCCCATATTAAAGATGTTTCTAACATCTTTAAATAAAATGATTCAGCAATGCAGAACACAGATTTTAGTGAATTACTACTTTCATGATCTTGCACATATGTTTGAGCTTCTAAGAATAAAACGCTCAGTTTAGCGCTTTCTGTGACCAGTAACACTCTGTTAGTGTAACTAAGCAAATGAACAGAAAGAAAGCATGCAAGTGCTGAAAACCTGCTTTCTCTGTTAGAGAATGATAGTTTGTGCAACGTTAAGACTAAAGCTTGCAAACGTTAAAGATGTTTCTAACATCTTAAATGAAGTGTTTTAGCATTGTAGAAAAACAGATTTCAGTGAGTTACTACTTTCATGATCTTGCACATATGTGTGAGCTTCTAAGCATAAAACGCTCAGTTTAGCGCTTTCTGTAAACAGTAACACTCTGTTAGTGCAACTAAGCAAATGAACAGAAAGAAAGCATGCAAGTGCTGAAAATCTTCTTTCTCTGTTAGAGAATGATAGTTTGTGCAAAGTTAAGACTAAAGCTTGCCAACATTAAAGATGTTTCTAACATCTTAAATGAAGTGTTTTAGCATTGTAGAAAAACAGATTTCAGTGAATTACTACTTTCATGATCTTGCACATATGTTTGAGCTTCTAAGCATAAAACGCTCAGTTTAGCGCTTTCTGTGAACAGTAACACTCTGTTAGTGCAACTAAGCAAATGAACAGAAAGAAAGCATGCAAGTGCTGAAAAACTTCTTTCTCTGTTAGAGAATGATAGTTTGTGCAAAGATAAGACTAAAGCTTGCCAACGTTAAAGATGTTTCTAACATCTTAAATGAAGTGTTTTAGCATTGTAGAAAAACAGATTTCAGTGAGTTACTACTTTCATGATCTTGCACATATGTGTGAGCTTCTAAGCATAAAACGCTCAGTTTAGCGCTTTCTGTAAACAGTAACACTCTGTTAGTGCAACTAAGCAAATGAACAGAAAGAAAGCATGCAAGTGCTGAAAAACTTCTTTCTCTGTTAGAGAATGATAGTTTGTGCAAAGTTAAGACTAAAGCTTGCCCACGTTAAAGATGTTTCTAACATCTTTAAATGAAGTGTTTTAGCATTGTAGAAAAACAGATTTCAGTGAGTTACTACTTTCATGATCTTGCACATATGTTTGAGCTTCTAAGAATAAAACGCTCAGTTTAGCGCTTTCTGTGAACAGTAACACTCTGTAAGTGCAACTAAGCAAATGAACAGAAAGAAAGCAAGCAAGTGCTGAAAACCTTCTTTCTCTGTTAGAGAATGACAGTTTGTGCAAAGTTAAGACTAAAGCTTGCCCACATTAAAGCTGTTTCTAACATCTTTAAATGAAATGTTTGAGCAATGCAAAAAACAGATTTCAGTGAGTTACAAGTTTTATGATTATGAACCTAAGTTTGAACTTCTAAGCATAAGTCGCTTAGTTTATCGCTTCTGTGTACAGAAACACTCTGTTAGTGCAACTAAGCAAATGAACAGAAAGAAAGGCCACAAGTGCTGAAAACATTCTTTCTCTGTTAGAGAATGATAGTTTGTGCAAAGTTAAGATTAAAGCTTGCCCACATTAAAGATGTTTCTAACATCTTTAAATAAAATGATTCAGCAATGCAGAACACAGATTTCAGTGAGATGCTAGTTTTATGATCATGAACATATGTTTGAGATTCTAAGCATAAAACGCACAGTTTAGCGCTTTCTGTGAAAAGTAACACTCTGTTAGTCCAACTAAGCAAATGAACAGAAAGCATGCAAGTGCTGAAAATCTTCTTTCTCTGTTAGAGAATGATAGTTTGTGCAAAGTTAAGACTAAAGCTTGCCAACATTAAAGATGTTTCTAACATCTTAAATGAAGTGTTTTAGCATTGTAGAAAAACAGATTTCAGTGAATTACTACTTTCATGATATTGCACATATGTTTGAGCTTCTAAGCATAAAACGCTCAGTTTAGTGCTTTCTGTGAACAGTAACACTCTGTTAGTGCAACTAAGCAAATGAACAGAAAGAAAGCATGCAAGTGCTGAAAACCTGCTTTCTCTGTTAGAGAATGATAGTTTGTGCAACGTTAAGACAAAAGCTTGCCCACATTAAAGATCTTTCTAATATCTTAAATTAAGTGTTTTAGCATTGAAGAAAAACAGATTTCAGTGAGTTACTACTTTTATGATCATGAACTTATGTTTGAGCTTCTAAGCTTAAAACTCTCAGCATAGCGTTTCTGTGAACAGTAACACTCTGTTAGTGCAATTAAGCAAATGAACAGAAAGAAAGGCCACAAGGGCTGAAAACCCTCTTTCTCTGTTAGAGAATGATAGTTTGTGCAAAGATAAGACTAAAGCTTGCCAACGTTAAAGATGTTTCTAACATCTTAAATGAAGTGTTTTAGCATTGTAGAAAAACAGATTTCAGTGAGTTACTACTTTCATGATCTTGCACATATGTTTGAGCTTCTAAGAATAAAACGCTCAGTTTAGCGCTTTCTGTGAACAGTAACACTCTGTAAGTGCAACTAAGCAAATGAACAGAAAGAAAGCAAGCAAGTGCTGAAAACCTTCTTTCTCTGTTAGAGAATGATAGTTTGTGCAAAGTTAAGACTAAAGCTTGCCCACATTAAAGCTGTTTCTAACATCTTTAAATGAAATGTTTGAGCAATGCAAAAAACAGATTTCAGTGAGTTACATGTTTTATGATTATGAACCTAAGTTTGAACTTCTAAGCATAAGTCGCTTAGTTTATCGCTTCTGTGTACAGAAACACTCTGTTAGTGCAACTAAGCAAATGAACAGAAAGAAAGGCCACAAGTGCTGAAAACATTCTTTCTCTGTTAGAGAATGATAGTTTGTGCAAAGTTAAGACTAAAGCTTGCCCACATTAAAGATGTTTCTAACATCTTTAAATAAAATGATTCAGCAATGCAGAACACAGATTTCAGTGAGATGCTAGTTTTATGATCATGAACATATGTTTGAGATTCTAAGCATAAAACGCACAGTTTAGCGCTTTCTGTGAAAAGTAACACTCTGTTAGTCCAACTAAGCAAATGAACAGAAAGCATGCAAGAGCTGAAAATCTTCTTTCTCTGTTAGAGAATGATAGTTTGTGCAAAGTTAAGACTAAAGCTTGCCAACATTAAAGATGTTTCTAACATCTTGAAGTGTTTTAGCATTGTAGAAAAACAGATTTCAGTGAATTACTACTTTCATGATATTGCACATATGTTTGAGCATCTAAGCATAAAACGCTCAGTTTAGCGCTTTCTGTGAACAGTAACACTCTGTTAGTGCAACTAAGCAAATGAACAGAATGAAAGCATGCAAGTGCTGAAAACCTTCTTTCTCTGTAAGAGAATGATAGTTTGTGCAAAGTTAAGACTAAAGCTTGCCCACGTTAAAGATGTTTCTAACATCATTAATGAAGTGTTTTAGCATTGTAGAAAAACAGATTTCTGTGAGTTACTACTTTCATGATCTTGCACATATGTTTGAGCTTCTAAGCATAAAACGCTCAGTTTAGCGCTTTCTGTGAACAGTAACACTCTGTAAGTGCAACTAAGCAAATGAACAGAAAGAAAGCATGTAAGTGCTGAAAATCTTCTTTCTCTGTTAGAGAATGATAGTTTGTGCAAAGTTAAGACTAAAGCTTGCCCACGTTAAAGATGTTTCTAACATCTTTAATGAAGTGTTTTAGCATTGTAGAAAAACAGATTTCAGTGAGTTACTACTTTCATGATCTTGCACATATGTTTGAGCTTCTAAGCATAAAACGCTCAGTTTAGCGCTTTCTGTGAACAGTAACACTCTGTAAGTGCAACTAAGCAAATGAACAGAAAGAAAGCAAGCAAGTGCTGAAAACCTTCTTTCTCTGTTAGAGAATGATAGTTTGTGCAAAGTTAAGACTAAAGCTTGCCCACATTAAAGCTGTTTCTAACATCTTTAAATGAAATGTTTGAGCAATGCAAAAAACAGATTTCAGTGAGTTACAAGTTTTATGATTATGAACCTAAGTTTGAACTCTTAAGCATAAGTCGCTTAGTTTATCGCTTCTGTGTACAGAAACACTCTGTTAGTGCAACTAAGCAAATGAACAGAAAGAAAGGCCACAAGTGCTGAAAACCTTCTTTCTCTGTTAGAGAATGATAGTTTGTGCAAAGTTAAGACTAAAGCTTGCCCACATTAAAGATGTTTCTAACATCTTTAAATAAAATGATTCAGCAATGCAGAACAAAGATTTCAGTGAGATGCTAGTTTTATGATCATGAACATATGTTTGAGATTCTAAGCATAAAACGCACAGTTTAGCGCTTTCTGTGAAAAGTAACACTCTGTTAGTCCAACTAAGCAAATGAACAGAAAGCATGCAAGTGCTGAAAACCTGCTTTCTCTGTTAGAGAATGATAGTTTGTGCAACGTTAAGACAAAAGCTTGCCCACATTAAAGATCTTTCTAACATCTTAAATTAAGTGTTTAACATTGAAGAAAAACAGATTTCAGTGAGTTACTACTTTTATGATCATGAACTTATGTTTGAGCTTCTAAGCATAAAACGCTCAGCATAGCGTTACTGTGAACAGTAACACTCTGTTAGTGCAACTAAGCAAATGAACAGAAAGAAAGGCCACAAGGGCTGAAAATCTTCTTTCTCTGTTAGAGAATGATAGTTTGTGCAAAGTTAAGACTAAAGCTTCCCAACGTTAAAGATGTTTCTAACATCTTAAATGAAGTGTTTTAGCATTGTAGAAAAACAGATTTCAATGAGTTACTACTTTCATGATCTATCACATATGTTTGAGCTTCTAAGCATAAAACGCTCAGTATAGCGCTTTCTTTGAACAGTAAAACTCTGTTAGTGCAACTAAGCAAATGAACAGAAAGAAAGCATGCAAGTGCTGAAAACCTTTCTCTGTTAGAGAATGACAGTTTGTGCAAAGTTAAAACTAAAGCTTGCCCACATTAAAGATGTTTATAACATCTTAAATGAAGTGTTTTAGCATTGTAGAAAAACAGATTTCAGTGAGTTACAAGTTTTATGATCATGAACCTAATTTTGAACTTCTAAGAATAAGTCACTTAGTTTATCGCTTCTGTGTACAGAAACACTCTGTTAGTGCAACTAAGCAAATGAACAGAATGAAAGGCCAGAAGTGCTGAAAACCTTCTTTCTATGTGAGAGAATGATAGTTTGTGCAAAGTTAAGACTAAAGCTTTCCCAAATTAAAGATGTATCTAACATCTCTAATGAAGTGTTTTAGCATTGAAGAAAAACAGATTTCAGTGAGTTAGTACTTGTATGATCATGATCTTATGTTTTAACTTCTAAGCATAAAACGCTCAGCATAGCGTTTCTGTGAACAGTAACACTCTGTTATTAGTGCAACTAAGCAAATGAACAGAAAGAAAGGCCACAAGGGCTGAAAACCCTCTTTCTCTGTTAGAGAATGATAGTTTGTGCAAAGTTAAGACTAAAGCTTGCCCACATTAAAGATGTTTCTAACACCTTAAATGAAATGTTTTAGCATTGTAGAAAAACAGATTTCAATGAGTTACTACTTTCATGATCTTGCACAAATGTTTGAGCTTCTAAGAATAAAACGCTCAGTTTAGCGCTTTCTGTGAACAGTAACACTCTGTTAGTGCAACTAATCAAATGAACAGAAAGAAAGCAAGCAAGTGCTGAAAACCTTCTTTCTCTGTTCGGGAATGATAGTTTGTGCAAAGTTAAGACTGAAGCTTGCCCACGTTAAAGATGTTTCTAACATATTTAAATGAAATGTTTGAGCAATGCAAAAAACAGATTTCAGTGAGTTACAAGTTTTATGATCATGAACCTAAGTTTGAACTTCTAAGCATAAGTCGCTTAGTTTAACGCTTCTGTGTACAGAAACAATCTGTTAGTGCAACTAAGCAAATGAACAGAAAGAAAGGCCACAAGTGCTGAAAACCTTCTTTCTCTGTTAGAGAATGATAGTTTGTGCAAAGTTAAGACTAAAGCTTGCCCACATTAAAGATGTTTCTAACATCTTAAAATAAAATGATTCAGCAATGCAGAACACAGATATCAGTGAGATGCTAGTTTTATGATCATGAACATATGTTTGAGATTCTAAGCATAAAACGCACAGTTTAGCGCTTTCTGTGAAAAGTAACACTCTGTTAGTGCAACTAAGCAAATGAACAGAAAGAAAGCATGCAAGTGCTGAAAATCTTCTTTCTCTGTTAGAGAATGATAGTTTGTGCAAAGTTAAGACTAAAGCTTGCCAACATTAAAGATGTTTCTAACATCTTAAATGAAGTGTTTTAGCATTGTAGAAAAACAGATTTCAGTGAGTTACTACTTTCATGATCTATCACATATGTTTGAGCTTCTAAGCATAAAGCGCTCAGTTTAGCGCTTTCTGTGAACAGTAAATCTCTGTTAGTGCAACTAAGCAAATGAACAGAAAGAAAGCATGCAAGTGCTGAAAACCTTTCTCTGTTAGAGAATGACAGTTTGTGCAAAGTTAAAACTAAAGCTTGCCCACGTTAAAGATGTTTCTAACATCTTACATGAAGTGTTTTAGCATTGTAGAAAAACAGATTTCAGTGAGTTACTACTTTCATGATCTTGCACAAATGTTTGAGCTTCTAAGAATAAAACGCCCAGTTTAGCGCTTTCTGTGAACAGTAACACTCTGTTAGTGCAACTAATCAAATGAACAGAAAGAAAGCAAGCAAGTGCTGAAAACCTTCTTTCTCTGTTCGGGAATGATAGTTTGTGCAAAGTTAAGACTGAAGCTTGCCAACGTTAAAGATGTTTCTAACATATTTAAATGAAATGTTTGAGCAATGCAAAAAACAGATTTCAGTGAGTTACAAGTTTTATGATTATGAACCTAAGTTTGAACTTCTAAGCATAAGTCGCTTAGTTTAACGCTTCTGTGTACAGAAACAATCTGTTAGTGCAACTAAGCAAATGAACAGAAAGAAAGGCCACAAGTGCTGAAAACCTTCTTTCTCTGTTAGAGAATGATAGTTTGTGCAAAGTTAAGACTAAAGCTTGCCCACATTAAAGATGTTTCTAACATCTTAAAATAAAATGATTCAGCAATGCAGAACACAGATATCAGTGAGATGCTAGTTTTATGATCATGAACATATGTTTGAGATTCTAAGCATAAAACGCACAGTTTAGCGCTTTCTGTGAAAAGTAACACTCTGTTAGTGCAACTAAGCAAATGAACAGAAAGAAAGCATGCAAGTGCTGAAAATCTTCTTTCTCTGTTAGAGAATGATAGTTTGTGCAAAGTTAAGACTAAAGCTTGCCAACATTAAAGATGTTTCTAACATGTTAAATGAAGTGTTTTAGCATTGTAGAAAAACAGATTTCAGTGAGTTACTACTTTCATGATCTATCACATATGTTTGAGCTTCTAAGCATAAAGCGCTCAGTTTAGCGCTTTCTGTGAACAGTAAATCTCTGTTAGTGCAACTAAGCAAATGAACAGAAAGAAAGCATGCAAGTGCTGAAAACCTTTCTCTGTTAGAGAATGACAGTTTGTGCAAAGTTAAAACTAAAGCTTGCCCACGTTAAAGATGTTTCTAACATCTTACATGAAGTGTTTTAGCATTGTAGAAAAACAGATTTCAGTGAGTTACTACTTTCATGATCTTGCACATATGTTTGAGCTTCTAAGCATAAAACGCTCAGTTTAGCGCTTTCTGTGAACAGTAACACTCTGTTAGTGCAACTAATCAAATGAACAGAAAGAAAGCAAGCAAGTGCTGAAAACCTTCTTTCTCTGTTCGGGAATGATAGTTTGTGCAAAGTTAAGACTGAAGCTTGCCCACGTTAAAGATGTTTCTAACATATTTAAATGAAATGTTTGAGCAATGCAAAAAACAGATTTCAGTGAGTTACAAGTTTTATGATTATGAACCTAAGTTTGAACTTCTAAGCATAAGTCGCTTAGTTTAACGCTTCTGTGTACAGAAACAATCTGTTAGTGCAACTAAGCAAATGAACAGAAAGAAAGGCCACAAGTGCTGAAAACCTTCTTTCTCTGTTAGAGAATGACAGTTTGTGCAAAGTTAAAACTAAAGCTTGCCCACGTTAAAGATGTTTCTAACATCTTACATGAAGTGTTTTAGCATTGTAGAAAAACAGATTTCAGTGAGTTACTACTTTCATGATCTTGCACATATGTTTGAGCTTCTAAGCATAAAACGCTCAGTTTAGCGCTTTCTGTGAACAGTAACACTCTGTTAGTGCAACTAAGCAAATGAACAGAAAGAAAGCATGCAAGTGCTGAAAACCTGCTTTGACTGTTAGAGAATGATAGTTTGTGCAACGTTAAGACAAAAGCGTGCCCACATTAAAGATCTTTCTAACATCTTAAATTAAGTGTTTTAGCATTGTAGAAAAACAGATTTCAGTGAGTTACTACTTTCATGATCTTGCACATATGTTTGAGCTTCTAAGCATAAAACGCTCAGTATAGCGCTTTCTGTGAACAGTAAATCTCTGTTAGTGCAACTAAGCAAATGAACAGAAAGAAAGCATGCAAGTGCTGAAAACCTTTCTCTGTTAGAGAATGACAGTTTGTGCAAAGTTAAAACTAAAGCTTGCCCACGTTAAAGATGTTTCTAACATCTTACATGAAGTGTTTTAGCATTGTAGAAAAACAGATTTCAGTGAGATGCTAGTTTTATGATCATGAACATATGTTTGAGATTCTAAGCATAAAACGCACAGTTTAGCGCTTTCTGTGAAAAGTAACACTCTGTTAGTCCAACTAAGCAAATGAACAGAAAGAATGCAAGTGCTGAAAATCTTCTTTCTCTGTTAGAGAATGATAGTTTGTGCAAAGTTAAGACTAAAGCTTGCCAACATTAAAGATGTTTCTAACATCTTAAATGAAGTGTTTTAGCATTGTAGAAAAACAGATTTCAGTGAATTACTACTTTCATGATATTGCACATATGTTTGAGCTTCTAAGCATAAAACGCTCAGTTTAGTGCTTTCTGTGAACAGTAACACTCTGTTAGTGCAACTAAGCAAATGAACAGAAAGAAAGCATGCAAGTGCTGAAAACCTTCTTTCTCTGTAAGAGAATGATAGTTTGTGCAAAGTTAAGACTAAAGCTTGCCCATATTAAAGATGTTTCTAACATCTTTAAATAAAATGATTCAGCAATGCAGAACACAGATTTTAGTGAATTACTACTTTCATGATCTTGCACATATGTTTGAGCTTCTAAGAATAAAACGCTCAGTTTAGCGCTTTCTGTGACCAGTAACACTCTGTTAGTGCAACTAAGCAAATGAACAGAAAGAAAGGCCACAAGGGCTGAAAACCCTCTTTCTCTGTTAGAGAATGATAGTTTGTGCAAAGTTAAGACTAAAGCTTGCCCACGTTAAAGATGTTTCTAACATCATTAATGAAGTGTTTTAGCATTGTAGAAAAACAGATTTCAGTGAGTTACTACATTCATGATCTTGCACATATGTTTGAGCTTCTAAGCATAAAACGCTCAGTTTAGCGCTTTCTGTGAACAGTAACACTCTGTAAGTGCAACTAAGCAAATGAACAGAAAGAAAGCATGCAAGTGCTGAAAACCTGCTTTGACTGTTAGAGAATGATAGTTTGTGCAACGTTAAGACAAAAGCGTGCCCACATTAAAGATCTTTCTAACATCTTAAATTAAGTGTTTTAGCATTGAAGAAAAACAGATTTCAGTGAGTTACTACTTTTATGATCATGAACTTATGTTTGAGCTTCTAAGCATAAAACGCTCATCATAGCGTTTCTGTGAACAGTAACACTCTGTTAGTGCAACTAAGCAAATGAACAGAAAGAAAGCAAGCAAGTGCTGAAAACCTTCTTTCTCTGTTAGAGAATGATAGTTTGTGCAAAGTTAAGACTAAAGCTTGCCCACATTAAAGCTGTTTCTAACATCTTTAAATGAAATGTTTGAGCAATGCAAAAAACAGATTTCAGTGAGTTACAAGTTTTATGATTATGAACCTAAGTTTGAACTTCTAAGCATAAGTCGCTTAGTTTATCGCTTCTGTGTACAGAAACACTCTGTTAGTGCAACTAAGCAAATGAACAGAAAGAAAGGCCACAAGTGCTGAAAACCTTCTTTCTCTGTTAGAGAATGATAGTTTGTGCAAAGTTAAGACTAAAGCTTGCCCACATTAAAGATGTGTCTAACATCTTTAAATAAAATGATTCAGCAATGCAGAACACAGATTTCAGTGAGATGCTAGTTTTATGATCATGAACATATGTTTGAGATTCTAAGCATAAAACGCACAGTTTAGTGCTCTCTGTGAAAAGTAACACTCTGTTAGTCCAACTAAGCAAATGAACAGAAAGCATGCAAGTGCTGAAATACTTCTTTCTCTGTTAGAGAATGATAGTTTGTGCAAAGTTAAGACTAAAGCTTGCCAACATTAAAGATGTTTCTAACATCTTAAATGAAGTGTTTTAGCATTGTAGAAAAACAGATTTCAGTGAATTACTACTTTCATGATCTTGCACATATGTTTGAGCTTCTAAGCATAAAACGCTCAGTTTAGCGCTTTCTGTGAACAGTTACACTCTGTTAGTGCAACTAAGCAAATGAACAGAAAGAAAGCATGCAAGTGCTGAAAACCTTCTTTCTCTGTAAGAGAATGATAGTTTGTGCAAAGTTAAGACTAAAGCTTGCCCATATTAAAGATGTTTCTAACATCTTTAAATAAAATGATTCAGCAATGCAGAACACAGATTTTAGTGAATTACTACTCTCATGATCTTGCACATATGTTTGAGCTTCTAAGAATAAAACGCTCAGTTTAGCGCTTTCTGTGACCAGTAACACTCTGTTAGTGCAACTAAGCAAATGAACGGAAAGAAAGGCCACAAGGGCTGAAAAACCTCTTTCTCTGTTAGAGAATGATAGTTTGTGCAAAGATAAGACTAAAGCTTGCCAACGTTAAAGATGTTTCTAACATCTTAAATGAAGAGTTTTAGCATTGTAGAAAAACAGATTTCAGTGAATTACTACTTTCATGATCATGAACTTATGTTTGAGCTTCTAAGCTTAAAACGCTCAGCATAGCGTTTCTGTGAACAGTAACACTCTGTTAGTGCAACTAAGCAAATGAACAGAAAGAAAGGCCACAAGGGCTGAAAACCCTCTTTCTCTGTTAGAGAATGATAGTTTGTGCAAAGATAAGACTAAAGCTTGCCAACGTTAAAGATGTTTCTAACATCTTAAATGAAGTGTTTTAGCATTGTAGAAAAACAGATTTCAGTGAGTTACTACTTTCATGATCTTGCACATATGTGTGAGCTTCTAAGCATAAAACGCTCAGTTTAGCGCTTTCTGTAAACAGTAACACTCTGTTAGTGCAACTAAGCAAATGAACAGATAGAAAGCAAGCAAGTGCTGAAAACCTTCTTTCTCTGTTAGAGAATGATAGTTTGTGCAAAGTTAAGACTAAAGCTTGCCCACATTAAAGCTGTTTCTAACATCTTTAAATGAAATGTTTGAGCAATGCAAAAAACAGATTTCAGTGAGTTACAAGTTTTATGATTATGAACCTAAGTTTGAACTTCTAAGCATAAGTCGCTTAGTTTATCGCTTCTGTGTACAGAAACACTCTGTTAGTGCAACTAAGCAAATGAACAGAAAGAAAGGCCACAAGTGCTGAAAACCTTCTTTCTCTGTTAGAGAATGATAGTTTGTGCAAAGTTAAGACTAAAGCTTGCCCACGTTAAAGATGTTTCTAACATCTTTAATGAAGTGTTTTAGCATTGTAGAAAAACAGATTTCAGTGAGTTACTACTTTCATGATCTTGCACATATGTTTGAGCTTCTAAGCATAAAACGCTCAGTTTAGCGCTTTCTGTGAACAGTAACACTCTGTAAGTGCAACTAAGCAAATGAACAGAAAGAAAGCATGCAAGTGCTGAAAACCTTTCTCTGTAAGAGAATGATAGTTTGTGCAAAGTTAAAACTAAAGCTTGCCCATATTAAAGATGTTTCTAACATCTTTAAATAAAATGATTCAGCAATGCAGAACACAGATTTCAGTGAGATGCTAGTTTTATGATCATGAACATATGTTTGAGATTCTAAGCATAAAACGCACAGTTTAGCGCTTTCTGTGAAAAGTAACACTGTTAGTCCAACTAAGCAAATGAACAGAAAGCATGCAAGTGCTGAAAATCTTCTTTCTCTGTTAGAGAATGATAGTTTGTGCAAAGTTAAGACTAAAGCTTGCCAACATTAAAGATGTTTCTAACATCTTAAATGAAGTGTTTTAGCATTGTAGAAAAACAGATTTCAGTGAATTACTACTTTCATGATCTTGCACATATGTTTGAGCTTCTAAGCATAAACCGCTCAGTTTAGCGCTTTCTGTGAACAGTAACACTCTGTTAGTGCAACTAAGCAAATGAAAAGAAAGAAAGCATGCAAGTGCTGAAAACCTTCTTTCTCTGTAAGAGAATGATAGTTTGTGCAAAGTTAAGACTAAAGCTTGCCCATATTAAAGATGTTTCTAACATCTTTAAATAAAATGATTCAGCAATGCAGAACACAGATTTCAGTGAATTACTACTTTCATGATCTTGCACATATGTTTGAGCTTCTAAGCATAAAACGCTCAGTTTAGCGCTTTCTGTGACCAGTAACACTCTGTTAGTGCAACTAAGCAAATGAACAGATAGAAAGCAAGCAAGTGCTGAAAACCTTCTTTCTCTGTTAGAGAATGATAGTTTGTGCAAAGTTAAGACTAAAGCTTGCCCACATTAAAGCTGTTTCTAACATCTTTAAATGAAATGTTTGAGCAATGCAAAAAACAGATTTCAGTGAGTTACAAGTTTTATGTTTATGAACCTAAGTTTGAACTCTTAAGCATAAGTCGCTTAGTTTATCGCTTCTGTGTACAGAAACACTCTGTTAGTGCAACTAAGCAAATGAACAGAAAGAAAGGCCACAAGTGCTGAAAACCTTCTTTCTCTGTTAGAGAATGATAGTTTGTGCAAAGTTAAGACTAAAGCTTGCCCACATTAAAGATGTTTCTAACATCTTTAAATAAAATGATTCAGCAATGCAGAACACAGATTTCAGTGAGATGCTAGTTTTATGATCATGAACATATGTTTGAGATTCTAAGCATAAAACGCACAGTTTAGCGCTTTCTGTGAAAAGTAACACTCTGTTAGTCCAACTAAGCAAATGAACAGAAAGCATGCAAGTGCTGAAAATCTTCTTTCTCTGTTAGAGAATGATAGTTTGTGCAAAGTTAAGACTAAAGCTTGCCAACATTAAAGATTTTTCTAACATCTTAAATGAAGTGTTTTAGCATTGTAGAAAAACAGATTTCAGTAAATTACTACTTTCATGATCTTGCACATATGTTTGAGCTTCTAAGCATAAAACGCTCAGTTTAGCGCTTTCTGTGAACAGTAACACTCTGTTAGTGCAACTAAGCAAATGAACAGAAAGAAAGCATGCAAGTGCTGAAAACCTTCTTTCTCTGTAAGAGAATGATAGTTTGTGCAAAGTTAAGACTAAAGCTTGCCCATATTAAAGATGTTTCTAACATCTTTAAATAAAATGATTCAGCAATGCAGAACACAGATTTTAGTGAATTACTACTTTCATGATCTTGCACATATATTTGAGCTTCTAAGAATAAAACGCTCAGTTTAGCGCTTTCTGTGACCAGTAACACTCTGTTAGTGTAACTAAGCAAATGAACAGAAAGAAAGCATGCAAGTGCTGAAAACCTGCTTTCTCTGTTAGAGAATGATAGTTTGTGCAACGTTAAGACAAAAGCTTGCCCACATTAAAGATCTTTCTAACATCTTAAATTAAGTGTTTTAGCATTGAAGAAAAACAGATTTCAGTGAGTTACTACTTTTATGATCATGAACTTATGTTTGAGCTTCTAAGCTTAAAACGCTCAGCATAGCGTTTCTGTGAACAGTAACACTCTGTTAGTGCAACTAAGCAAATGAACAGAAAGAAAGGCCACAAGGGCTGAAAACCCTCTTTCTCTGTTAGAGAATGATAGTTTGTGCAAAGATAAGACTAAAGCTTGCCAACGTTAAAGATGTTTCTAACATCTTAAATGAAGTGTTTTAGCATTGTAGAAAAACAGATTTCAGTGAGTTACTACTTTCATGATCTTGCACATATGTGTGAGCTTCTAAGCATAAAACGCTCAGTTTAGCGCTTTCTGTAAACAGTAACACTCTGTTAGTGCAACTAAGCAAATGAACAGATAGAAAGCAAGCAAGTGCTGAAAACCTTCTTTCTCTGTTAGAGAATGATAGTTTGTGCAAAGTTAAGACTAAAGCTTGCCCACATTAAAGCTGTTTCTAACATCTTTAAATGAAATGTTTGAGCAATGCAAAAAACAGATTTCAGTGAGTTACAAGTTTTATGATTATGAACCTAAGATTGAACTTCTAAGCATAAGTCGCTTAGTTTATCGCTTCTGTGTACAGAAACACTCTGTTAGTGCAACTAAGCAAATGAACAGAAAGAAAGGCCAGAAGTGCTGAAAACCTTCTTTCTCTGTTAGAGAATGATAGTTTGTGCAAAGTTAAGACTAAAGCTTGCCCACGTTAAAGATGTTTCTAACATCTTTAATGAAGTGTTTTAGCATTGTAGAAAAACAGATTTCAGTGAGTTACTACTTTCATGATCTTGCACATATGTTTGAGCTTCTAAGCATAAAACGCTCAGTTTAGCGCTTTCTGTGAACAGTAAAACTCTGTAAGTGCAACTAAGCAAATGAACAGAAAGAAAGCATGCAAGTGCTGAAAACCTTTCTCTGTAAGAGAATGATAGTTTGTGCAAAGTTAAAACTAAAGCTTGCCCATATTAAAGATGTTTCTAACATCTTTAAATAAAATGATTCAGCAATGCAGAACACAGATTTCAGTGAGATGCTAGTTTTATGATCATGAACATATGTTTGAGATTCTAAGCATAAAACGCACAGTTTAGCGCTTTCTGTGAAAAGTAACACTGATAGTCCAACTAAGCAAATGAACAGAAAGCATGCAAGTGCTGAAAATCTTCTTTCTCTGTTAGAGAATGATAGTTTGTGCAAAGTTAAGACTAAAGCTTGCCAACATTAAAGATGTTTCTAACATCTTAAATGAAGTGTTTTAGCATTGTAGAAAAACAGATTTCAGTGAATTACTACTTTCATGATCTTGCACATATGTTTGAGCTTCTAAGCATAAAACGCTCAGTTTAGCGCTTTCTGTGAACAGTAACACTCTGTTAGTGCAACTAAGCAAATGAAAAGAAAGAAAGCATGCAAGTGCTGAAAACCTTCTTTCTCTGTAAGAGAATGATAGTTTGTGCAAAGTTAAGACTAAAGCTTGCCCATATTAAAGATGTTTCTAACATCTTTAAATAAAATGATTCAGCAATGCAGAACACAGATTTCAGTGAATTACTACTTTCATGATCTTGCACATATGTTTGAGCTTCTAAGCATAAAACGCTCAGTTTAGCGCTTTCTGTGACCAGTAACACTCTGTTAGTGTAACTAAGCAAATGAACAGAAAGAAAGCATGCAAGTGATGAAAACCTGCTTTCTCTGTTAGAGAATGATAGTTTGTGCAACGTTAAGACAAAAGCTTGCCCACATTAAAGATCTTTCTAACATCTTAAATTAAGTGTTTTAGCATTGAAGAAAAACAGATTTCAGTGAGTTACTACTTTTATGATCATGAACTTATGTTTGAGCTTCTAAGCATAAAACGCTCAGCATAGCGTTTCTGTGAACAGTAACACTCTGTTAGTGCAACTAAGCAAATGAACAGAAAGCATGCAAGTGCTGAAAATCTTCTTTCTCTGTTAGAGAATGATAGTTTGTGCAAAGTTAAGACTAAAGCTTGCCAACGTTAAAGATGTTTCTAACATCTTAAATGAAGTGTTTTAGCATTGTAGAAAAACAGATTTCAGTGAGTTACTACTTTCATGATCTATGACATATGTTTGAGCTTCTAAGCATAAAACGCTCAGTATAGCGCTTTCTTTGAACAGTAAAACTCTGTTAGTGCAACTAAGCAAATGAACAGAAAGAAAGCAGGCAAGTGCTGAAAACCTTTCTCTGTTAGAGAATGACAGTTTGTGCAAAGTTAAAACTAAAGCTTGCCCACGTTAAAGATGTTTATAACATCTTACATGAAGTGTTTTAGCATTGTAGAAAAACAGATTTCAGTGAGTTACAAGTTTTATGATCATGAACCTAATTTTGAACTTCTAAGAATAAGTCACTTAGTTTAACGCTTCTGTGTACAGAAACACTCTGTTAGTGCAACTAAGCAAATGAACAGAAAGAAAGCATGCAAGTGCTGAAAACCTTCTTTCTCTGTAAGAGAATGACAGTTTGTGCAAAGTTAAAACTAAAGCTTGCCCACGTTAAAGATGTTTATAACATCTTACATGAAGTGTTTTAGCATTGTAGAAAAACAGATTTCAGTGAGTTACTACTTTCATGATCTTGCACATATGTTTGAGCTTCTAAGCATAAAACGCTCAGTTTAGCGCTTTCTGTAAACAGTAACACTCTGTTAGTGCAACTAAGCAAATGAACAGAAAGAAAGCATGTAAGTGCTGAAAATCTTCTTTCTCTGTTAGAGAATGATAGTTTGTGCAAAGTTAAGACTAAAGCTTGGCCACGTTAAAGATGTTTCTAACATCTTTAATGAAGTGTTTTAGCATTGTAGAAAAACAGATTTCAGTGAGTTACTACTTTCATGATCTTGCACATATGTTTGAGCTTCTAAGCATAAAACGCTCAGTTTAGCGCTTTCTGTGAACAGTACAACCTGTCCTCCAACTAATACGCTCGTATAGGTCGTTTGTCCAAATCCCTGAAATACGACCCATCAGAGCGTATACTACAATTGCGCCCCTATCGGCAAAAGGTCGTGTTCATATTAATGTTTTGTACTCTTTTATTTGTCCCGTGATTTGCGTTTCGTGTAGCTCAGTTGGTAGATTATTGCGTTATACCTTGAAATGCAATCATGCTATCATGGGTTCGATCCCCGAGAATGGACGTGCACGTAAAATGTATATGCTCAAAAAATCATAATTTAGCATGATTTCTGTGAGGGTTAGGTTTAGGGGGTGGGGTTAGGTGTGGTCATTCGAACGAATAAGCCTCCTAGTAAAATATGTACGAATTACTGTGAGATCGGTGTAAAAAGTCCACACATTGCATTTAAATAAACGTGCGTTTTGATTGGTAATGACGTTATACGTCATTTCATGACGACAGACGCAACGCGATACTGTCATTATTTTTACGCCCGCTAGAGGCCGCTTAACGTTAAAACGTAAAAATAGGTCGTAATAAGGTGCTTGCACAAACGACCTATATGGTCGTTTTTTGTTGGAGGACAGGCTCGAACAGTAACACTCTGTAAGTGCAACTAAGCAAATGAACAGAAAGAAAGCAAGCAAGTGCTGAAAACCTTCTTTCTCTGTTAGAGAATGATAGTTTGTGCAAAGTTAAGACTAAAGCTTGCCCACATTAAAGCTGTTTCTAACATCTTTAAATGAAATGTTTGAGCAATGCAAAAAACAGATTTCAGTGAGTTACAAGTTTTATGATTATGAACCTAAGTTTGAACTCTTAAGCATAAGTCGCTTAGTTTATCGCTTCTGTGTACAGAAACACTCTGTTAGTGCAACTAAGCAAATGAACAGAAAGAAAGGCCACAAGTGCTGAAAACCTTCTTTCTCTGTTAGAGAATGATAGTTTGTGCAAAGTTAAGACTAAAGCTTGCCCACATTAAAGATGTTTCTAACATCTTTAAATAAAATGATTCAGCAATGCAGAACACAGATTTCAGTGAGATGCTAGTTTTATGATCATGAACATATGTTTGAGATTCTAAGCATAAAACGCACAGTTTAGCGCTTTCTGTGAAAAGTAACACTCTGTTAGTCCAACTAAGCAAATGAACAGAAAGCATGCAAGTGCTGAAAATCTTCTTTCTCTGTTAGAGAATGATAGTTTGTGCAAAGTTAAGACTAAAGCTTGCCAACATTAAAGATTTTTCTAACATCTTAAATGAAGTGTTTTAGCATTGTAGAAAAACAGATTTCAGTGAATTACTACTTTCATGATCTTGCACATATGTTTGAGCTTCTAAGCATAAAACGCTCAGTTTAGCGCTTTCTGTGAACAGTAACACTCTGTTAGTGCAACTAAGCAAATGAACAGAAAGAAAGCATGCAAGTGCTGAAAACCTTCTTTCTCTGTAAGAGAATGATAGTTTGTGCAAAGTTAAGACTAAAGCTTGCCCATATTAAAGATGTTTCTAACATCTTTAAATAAAATGATTCAGCAATGCAGAACACAGATTTTAGTGAATTACTACTTTCATGATCTTGCACATATGTTTGAGCTTCTAAGAATAAAACGCTCAGTTTAGCGCTTTCTGTGACCAGTAACACTCTGTTAGTGTAACTAAGCAAATGAACAGAAAGAAAGCATGCAAGTGCTGAAAACCTGCTTTCTCTGTTAGAGAATGATAGTTTGTGCAACGTTAAGACAAAAGCTTGCCCACATTAAAGATCTTTCTAACATCTTAAATTAAGTGTTTTAGCATTGAAGAAAAACAGATTTCAGTGAGTTACTACTTTTATGATCATGAACTTATGTTTGAGCTTCTAAGCTTAAAACGCTCAGCATAGCGTTTCTGTGAACAGTAACACTCTGTTAGTGCAACTAAGCAAATGAACAGAAAGAAAGGCCACAAGGGCTGAAAACCCTCTTTCTCTGTTAGAGAATGATAGTTTGTGCAAAGATAAGACTAAAGCTTGCCAACGTTAAAGATGTTTCTAACATCTTAAATGAAGTGTTTTAGCATTGTAGAAAAACAGATTTCAGTGAGTTACTACTTTCATGATCTTGCACATATGTGTGAGCTTCTAAGCATAAAACGCTCAGTTTAGCGCTTTCTGTAAACAGTAACACTCTGTTAGTGCAACTAAGCAAATGAACAGATAGAAAGCAAGCAAGTGCTGAAAACCTTCTTTCTCTGTTAGAGAATGATAGTTTGTGCAAAGTTAAGACTAAAGCTTGCCCACATTAAAGCTGTTTCTAACATCTTTAAATGAAATGTTTGAGCAATGCAAAAAACAGATTTCAGTGAGTTACAAGTTTTATGATTATGAACCTAAGTTTGAACTTCTAAGCATAAGTCGCTTAGTTTATCGCTTCTGTGTACAGAAACACTCTGTTAGTGCAACTAAGCAAATGAACAGAAAGAAAGGCCAGAAGTGCTGAAAACCTTCTTTCTCTGTTAGAGAATGATAGTTTGTGCAAAGTTAAGACTAAAGCTTGCCAACGTTAAAGATGTTTCTAACATCTTAAATGAAGTGTTTTAGCATTGTAGAAAAACAGATTTCAGTGAGTTACTACTTTCATGATCTATCACATATGTTTGAGCTTCTAAGCATAAAACGCTCAGTATAGCGCTTTCTTTGAACAGTAAAACTCTGTTAGTGCAACTAAGCAAATGAACAGAAAGAAAGCAGGCAAGTGCTGAAAACCTTTCTCTGTTAGAGAATGACAGTTTGTGCAAAGTTAAAACTAAAGCTTGCCCACGTTAAAGATGTTTATAACATCTTACATGAAGTGTTTTAGCATTGTAGAAAAACAGATTTCAGTGAGTTACAAGTTTTATGATCATGAACCTAATTTTGAACTTCTAAGAATAAGTCACTTAGTTTATCGCTTCTGTGTACAGAAACACTCTGTTAGTGCAACTAAGCAAATGAACAGAATGAAAGGCCAGAAGTGCTGAAAACCTTCTTTCTATGTGAGAGAATGATAGTTTGTGCAAAGTTAAGACTAAAGCTTTCCCAAATTAAAGATGTATCTAACATCTTTAATGAAGTGTTTTAGCATTGAAGAAAAACAGATTTCAGTGAGTTAGTACTTGTATGATCATGATCTTATGTTTTAACTTCTAAGCATAAAACGCTCAGCATAGCGTTTCTGTGAACAGTAACACTCTGTTATTAGTGCAACTAAGCAAATGAACAGAAAGAAAGGCCACAAGGGCTGAAAACCCTCTTTCTCTGTTAGAGAATGATAGTTTGTGCAAAGATAAGACTAAAGCTTGCCAACGTTAAAGATGTTTCTAACATCTTAAATGAAGTGTTTTAGCATTGTAGAAAAACAGATTTCAGTGAGTTACTACTTTCATGATCTTGCACATATGTTTGAGCTTCTAAGAATAAAACGCTCAGTTTAGCGCTTTCTGTGAACAGTAACACTCTGTTAGTGCAACTAATCAAATGAACAGAAAGAAAGCAAGCAAGTGCTGAAAACCTTCTTTCTCTGTTAGTGAATGATAGTTTGTGCAAAGTTAAGACTAAAGCTTGCCCACATTAAAGATGTTTCTAACATCTTAAATGAAGTGTTTTAGCATTGTAGAAAAACAGATTTCAGTGAGTTACAAGTTTTATGATCATGAACCTAAGTTTGAACTTCTAAGAATAAGTCGCTTAGTTTATCGCTTCTGTGTACAGAAACACTCTGTTAGTGCAACTAAACAAATGAACAGAATGAAAAGCCAGAAGTGCTGAAAACCTTCTTTCTCTGTGAGAGAATGATAGTTTGTGCAAAGTTAAGACTAAAGCTTTCCCACATTAAAGATGTATCTAACATCTTTAATGAAGTGTTTTAGCATTGAAGAAAAACAGATTTCAGTGAGTTACTACTTTCATGATCTTGCACATATGTTTGAGCTTCTAAGCATAAAACGCTCAGTTTAGCGCTTTCTGTGAACAGTAACACTCTGTAAGTGCAACTAAGAAAATGAACAGAAAGAAAGCAAGCCAGTGCTGAAAACCTTCTTTCTCTGTTAGAGAATGATAGTTTGTGCAAAGTTAAGACTAAAGCTTGCCCACATTAAAGCTGTTTCTAACATCTTTAAATGAAATGTTTGAGCAATGCAAAAAACAGATTTCAGTGAGTTACAAGTTTTATGATTATGAACCTAAGTTTGAACTCTTAAGCATAAGTCGCTTAGTTTATCGCTTCTGTGTACAGAAACACTCTGTTAGTGCAACTAAGCAAATGAACAGAAAGAAAGGCCACAAGTGCTGAAAACCTTCTTTCTCTGTTAGAGAATGATAGTTTGTGCAAAGTTAAGACTAAAGCTTGCCCACATTAAAGATGTTTCTAACATCTTTAAATAAAATGATTCAGCAATGCAGAACACAGATTTCAGTGAGATGCTAGTTTTATGATCATGAACATATGTTTGAGATTCTAAGCATAAAACGCACAGTTTAGCGCTTTCTGTGAAAAGTAACACTCTGTTAGTCCAACTAAGCAAATGAACAGAAAGCATGCAAGTGCTGAAAATCTTCTTTCTCTGTTAGAGAATGATAGTTTGTGCAAAGTTAAGACTAAAGCTTGCCAACATTAAAGATTTTTCTAACATCTTAAATGAAGTGTTTTAGCATTGTAGAAAAACAGATTTCAGTGAATTACTACTTTCATGATCTTGCACATATGTTTGAGCTTCTAAGCATAAAACGCTCAGTTTAGCGCTTTCTGTGAACAGTAACACTCTGTTAGTGCAACTAAGCAAATGAACAGAAAGAAAGCATGCAAGTGCTGAAAACCTTCTTTCTCTGTAAGAGAATGATAGTTTGTGCAAAGTTAAGACTAAAGCTTGCCCATATTAAAGATGTTTCTAACATCTTTAAATAAAATGATTCAGCAATGCAGAACACAGATTTTAGTGAATTACTACTTTCATGATCTTGCACATATGTTTGAGCTTCTAAGAATAAAACGCTCAGTTTAGCGCTTTCTGTGACCAGTAACACTCTGTTAGTGTAACTAAGCAAATGAACAGAAAGAAAGCATGCAAGTGCTGAAAACCTGCTTTCTCTGTTAGAGAATGATAGTTTGTGCAACGTTAAGACAAAAGCTTGCCCACATTAAAGATCTTTCTAACATCTTAAATTAAGTGTTTTAGCATTGAAGAAAAACAGATTTCAGTGAGTTACTACTTTTATGATCATGAACTTATGTTTGAGCTTCTAAGCTTAAAACGCTCAGCATAGCGTTTCTGTGAACAGTAACACTCTGTTAGTGCAACTAAGCAAATGAACAGAAAGAAAGGCCACAAGGGCTGAAAACCCTCTTTCTCTGTTAGAGAATGATAGTTTGTGCAAAGATAAGACTAAAGCTTGCCAACGTTAAAGATGTTTCTAACATCTTAAATGAAGTGTTTTAGCATTGTAGAAAAACAGATTTCAGTGAGTTACTACTTTCATGATCTTGCACATATGTGTGAGCTTCTAAGCATAAAACGCTCAGTTTAGCGCTTTCTGTAAACAGTAACACTCTGTTAGTGCAACTAAGCAAATGAACAGATAGAAAGCAAGCAAGTGCTGAAAACCTTCTTTCTCTGTTAGAGAATGATAGTTTGTGCAAAGTTAAGACTAAAGCTTGCCCACATTAAAGCTGTTTCTAACATCTTTAAATGAAATGTTTGAGCAATGCAAAAAACAGATTTCAGTGAGTTACAAGTTTTATGATTATGAACCTAAGTTTGAACTTCTAAGCATAAGTCGCTTAGTTTATCGCTTCTGTGTACAGAAACACTCTGTTAGTGCAACTAAGCAAATGAACAGAAAGAAAGGCCAGAAGTGCTGAAAACCTTCTTTCTCTGTTAGAGAATGATAGTTTGTGCAAAGTTAAGACTAAAGCTTGCCAACGTTAAAGATGTTTCTAACATCTTAAATGAAGTGTTTTAGCATTGTAGAAAAACAGATTTCAGTGAGTTACTACTTTCATGATCTATCACATATGTTTGAGCTTCTAAGCATAAAACGCTCAGTATAGCGCTTTCTTTGAACAGTAAAACTCTGTTAGTGCAACTAAGCAAATGAACAGAAAGAAAGCAGGCAAGTGCTGAAAACCTTTCTCTGTTAGAGAATGACAGTTTGTGCAAAGTTAAAACTAAAGCTTGCCCACGTTAAAGATGTTTATAACATCTTACATGAAGTGTTTTAGCATTGTAGAAAAACAGATTTCAGTGAGTTACAAGTTTTATGATCATGAACCTAATTTTGAACTTCTAAGAATAAGTCACTTAGTTTATCGCTTCTGTGTACAGAAACACTCTGTTAGTGCAACTAAGCAAATGAACAGAATGAAAGGCCAGAAGTGCTGAAAACCTTCTTTCTATGTGAGAGAATGATAGTTTGTGCAAAGTTAAGACTAAAGCTTTCCCAAATTAAAGATGTATCTAACATCTTTAATGAAGTGTTTTAGCATTGAAGAAAAACAGATTTCAGTGAGTTAGTACTTGTATGATCATGATCTTATGTTTTAACTTCTAAGCATAAAACGCTCAGCATAGCGTTTCTGTGAACAGTAACACTCTGTTATTAGTGCAACTAAGCAAATGAACAGAAAGAAAGGCCACAAGGGCTGAAAACCCTCTTTCTCTGTTAGAGAATGATAGTTTGTGCAAAGATAAGACTAAAGCTTGCCAACGTTAAAGATGTTTCTAACATCTTAAATGAAGTGTTTTAGCATTGTAGAAAAACAGATTTCAGTGAGTTACTACTTTCATGATCTTGCACATATGTTTGAGCTTCTAAGAATAAAACGCTCAGTTTAGCGCTTTCTGTGAACAGTAACACTCTGTTAGTGCAACTAATCAAATGAACAGAAAGAAAGCAAGCAAGTGCTGAAAACCTTCTTTCTCTGTTAGTGAATGATAGTTTGTGCAAAGTTAAGACTAAAGCTTGCCCACATTAAAGATGTTTCTAACATCTTAAATGAAGTGTTTTAGCATTGTAGAAAAACAGATTTCAGTGAGTTACAAGTTTTATGATCATGAACCTAAGTTTGAACTTCTAAGAATAAGTCGCTTAGTTTATCGCTTCTGTGTACAGAAACACTCTGTTAGTGCAACTAAACAAATGAACAGAATGAAAAGCCAGAAGTGCTGAAAACCTTCTTTCTCTGTGAGAGAATGATAGTTTGTGCAAAGTTAAGACTAAAGCTTTCCCACATTAAAGATGTATCTAACATCTTTAATGAAGTGTTTTAGCATTGAAGAAAAACAGATTTCAGTGAGTTACTACTTTCATGATCTTGCACATATGTTTGAGCTTCTAAGCATAAAACGCTCAGTTTAGCGCTTTCTGTGAACAGTAACACTCTGTAAGTGCAACTAAGAAAATGAACAGAAAGAAAGCAAGCCAGTGCTGAAAACCTTCTTTCTCTGTTAGAGAATGATAGTTTGTGCAAAGTTAAGACTAAAGCTTGCCCACATTAAAGCTGTTTCTAACATCTTTAAATGCAATGTTTGAGCAATGAAAAAAACAGATTTCAGTGAGTTACAAGTTTTATGATTATGAACCTAAGTTTGAACTTCTAAGCATAAGTCGCTTAGTTTAACGCTTCTGTGTACAGAAACACTCTGTTAGTGCAACTAAGCAAATGAACAGAAAGAAAGGCCACAAGAGCTGAAAAACTTCTTTCTCTGTTAGTGAATGACAGTTTGTGCAAAGTTAAAACTAAAGCTTGCGCACGTTAAAGATGTTTATAACATCTTACATGAAGTGTTTTAGCATTGTAGAAAAACAGATTTCAGTGAGTTACTACTTTCATGATCTTGCACATATGTTTGAGCTTCTAAGCATAAAACGCTCAGTTTAGCGCTTTCTGTAAACAGTAACACTCTGTTAGTGCAACTAAGCAAATGAACAGAAAGAAAGCATGCAAGTGCTGAAAACCTTCTTTCCCTGTAAGAGAATGATAGTTTGTGCAAAGTTAAGACTAAAGCTTGCCCACATTAAAGATGTTTCTAACATCTTTAAATAAAATGATTCAGCAATGCAGAACACAGATTTCAGTGAGATGCTAGTTTTATGATCATGAACATATGTTTGAGATTCTAAGCATAAAACGCTCAGTTTAGAGTTTCTGTGAACAGTAACACTCTGTAAGTGCAACTAAGCAAATGAACAGAAAGAAAGCATGCAAGTGCTGAAAACCTTCTTTCTCTGTTAGTGAATGATAGTTTGTGCAAAGTTAAGACTAAAGCTTGCCCACATTAAAGATGTTTCTAACATCTTAAATGAAGTGTTTTAGCATTGTAGAAAAACAGATTTCAGTGAGTTACAAGTTTTATGATCATGAACCTAAGTTTGAACTTCTAAGAATAAGTCGCTTAGTTTATCGCTTCTGTGTACAGAAACACTCTGTTAGTGCAACTAAGCAAATGAACAGAAAGAAAAGCCAGAAGTGCTGAAAACCTTCTTTCTCTGTGAGAGAATGATAGTTTGTGCAAAGTTAAGACTAAAGCTTTCCCACATTAAAGATGTATCTAACATCTTTAATGAAGTGTTTTAGCATTGAAGAAAAACAGATTTCAGTGAGTTACTACTTTCATGATCTTGCACATATGTTTGAGCTTCTAAGCATAAAACGCTCAGTTTATCGCTTTCTGTGAACAGTAACACTCTGTAAGTGCAACTAAGAAAATGAACAGAAAGAAAGCAAGCAAGTGCTGAAAACCTTCTTTCTCTGTTAGAGAATGATAGTTTGTGCAAAGTTAAGACTAAAGCTTGCCCACGTTAAAGCTGTTTCTAACATCTTTAAATAAAATGATTCAGCAATGCAGAACACAGATTTCAGTGAGATGCTAGTTTTATGATCATGAACATATGTTTGAGATTCTAAGCATAAAACGCTCAGTTTAGAGTTTCTGTGAACAGTAACACTCTGTAAGTGCAACTAAGCAAATGAACAGAAAGAAAGCATGCAAGTGCTGAAAACCTTCTTTCTCTGTTAGTGAATGATAGTTTGTGCAAAGTTAAGATTAAAGCTTGCCCACATTAAAGATGTTTCTAACATCTTAAATGAAGTGTTTTAGCATTGTAGAAAAACAGATTTCAGTGAGTTACAAGTTTTATGATCATGAACCTAAGTTTGAACTCCTAAGAATAAGTCGCTTAGTTTATCGCTTCTGTGTACAGAAACACTCTGTTAGTGCAACTAAGCAAATGAACAGAAAGAAAAGCCAGAAGTGCTGAAAACCTTCTTTCTCTGTGAGAGAATGATAGTTTGTGCAAAGTTAAGACTAAAGCTTTCCCACATTAAAGATGTATCTAACATCTTTAATGAAGTGTTTTAGCATTGAAGAAAAACAGATTTCAGTGAGTTACTACTTTCATGATCTTGCACATATGTTTGAGCTTCTAAGCATAAAACGCTCAGTTTAGCGCTTTCTGTGAACAGTAACACTCTGTAAGTGCAACTAAGAAAATGAACAGAAAGAAAGCAAGCAAGTGCTGAAAACCTTCTTTCTCTGTTAGAGAATGATAGTTTGTGCAAAGTTAAGACTAAAGCTTGCCCACGTTAAAGCTGTTTCTAACATCTTTAAATGAAATGTTTGAGCAATGCAAAAAACAGATTTCAGTGAGTTACAAGTTTTATGATTATGAACCTAAGTTTGAACTTCTAAGCATAAGTCGCTTAGTTTATCGCTTCTGTGTACAGAAACACTCTGTTAGTGCAACTAAGCAAATGAACAGAAAGAAAGGCCACAAGTGCTGATAACCTTCTTTCTCTGTTAGAGAATGATAGTTTGTGCAAAGTTAAGACTAAAGCTTGCCCACATTAAAGATGTTTCTAACATCTTTAAATAAAATGATTCAGCAATGCAGAACACAGATTTCAGTGAGATGCTAGTTTTATGATCATGAACATATGTTTGAGATTCTAAGCATAAAACGCACAGTTTAGCGCTTTCTGTGAAAAGTAACACTCTGTTAGTCCAACTAAGCAAATGAACAGAAAGCATGCAAGTGCTGAAAACCTTCTTTCTCTGTAAGAGAATGATAGTTTGTGCAAAGTTAAGACTAAAGCTTGCCCACATTAAAGATGTTTCTAACATCTTTAAATAAAATGATTCAGCAATGCAGAACACAGATTTCAGTGAATTACTACTTTCATGATCTTGCACATATGTTTGAGCTTCTAAGAATAAAACGCTCAGTTTAGCGCTTTCTGTGACCAGTAACATTCTGTTAGTGTAACTAAGCAAATGAACAGAAAGAAAGCATGCAAGTGCTGAAAACCTGCTTTCTCTGTTAGAGAATGATAGTTTGTGCAACGTTAAGACAAAAGTTTGCCCACATTAAAGATCTTCCTAACATTTAAATTAAGTGTTTTAGCATTGAAGAAAACAGATTTCAGTGAGTTACTACTTTTATGATCATGAACTTATGTTTGAGCTTCTAAGCATAAAACGCTCAGCATAGCGTTTCTGTGAACAGTAACACTCTGTTAGTGCAACTAAGCAAATGAACAGAAAGAAAGGCCACAAGGGCTGAAAACCCTCTTTCTCTGTTAGAGAATGATAGTTTGTGCAAAGTTAAGACTAAAGCTTGCCCACATTAAAGATGTTTCTAACACCTTAAATGAAATGTTTTAGCATTGTAGAAAAACAGATTTCAATGAGTTACTACTTTCATGATCTTGCACATATGTTTGAGCTTCTAAGAATAAAACGCTCAGTTTAGCGCTTTCTGTGAACAGTAACACTCTGTTAGTGCAACTAATCAAATGAACAGAAAGAAAGCAAGCAAGTGCTGAAAACCTTCTTTCTCTGTTCGGGAATGATAGTTTGTGCAAAGTTAAGACTGAAGCTTGCCCACGTTAAAGATGTTTCTAACATCTTTAAATGAAATGTTTGAGCAATGCAAAAAACAGATTTCAGAGAGTTACAAGTTTTATGATTATGAACCTAAGTTTGAACTTCTAAGCATAAGTCGCTTAGTTTAACGCTTCTGTGTACAGAAACACTCTGTTAGTGCAACTAAGCAAATGAACAGAAAGAAAGGCCACAAGTGCTGAAAACCTTCTTTCTCTGTTAGAGAATGATAGTTTGTGCAAAGTTAAGACTAAAGCTTGCCCACATTAAAGATGTTTCTAACATCTTAAAATAAAATGATTCAGCAATGCAGAACACAGATTTCAGTGAGATGCTAGTTTTATGATCATGAACATATGTTTGAGATTCTAAGCATAAAACGCACAGTTTAGCGCTTTCTGTGAAAAGTAACACTCTGTTAGTGCAACTAAGCAAATGAACAGAAAGAAAGCATGCAAGTGCTGAAAACCTTTCTCTGATAGAGAATGACAGTTTGTGCAAAGTTAAAACTAAAGCTTGCCCACGTTAAAGATGTTTATAACATCTTACATGAAGTGTTTTAGCATTGTAGAAAAACAGATTTCAGTGAGTTACTACTTTCATAATCTTGCACATATGTTTGAGCTTCTAAGCATAAAACGCTCAGTATAGCGCTTTCTTTGAACAGTAAAACTCTGTTAGTGCAACTAAGCAAATGAACAGAAAGAAAGCATGCAAGTGCTGAAAACCTTCTTTCTCTGTTAGTGAAAGATAGTTTGTGCAAAGTTAAGACTAAAGCTTGCCAACGTTAAAGATGTTTCTAACATCTTAAATGAAGTGTTTTAGCATTGTAGAAAAACAGATTTCAGTGACTTACTACTTTCATGATCTATCACATATGTTTGAGCTTCTAAGCATAAAACGCTCAGTATAGCGCTTTCTTTGAACAGTAAAACTCTGTTAGTGCAACTAAGCAAATGAACAGAAAGAAAGCATGCAAGTGCTGAAAACCTTTCTCTGTTAGAGAATGACAGTTTGTGCAAAGTTAAAACTAAAGCTTGCGCACATTAAAGATGTTTATAACATCTTACATGAAGTGTTTTAGCATTGTAGAAAAACAGATTTCAGTGAGTTACTACTTTCATGATCTTGCACATATGTTTGAGCTTCTAAGCATAAAACGCTCAGTTTAGCGCTTTCTGTAAACAGTAACACTCTGTTAGTGCAACTAAGCAAATGAACAGAAAGAAAGCATGCAAGTGCTGAAAACCTTCTTTCCCTGTTAGAGAATGATAGTTTGTGCAAAGTTAAGACTAAAGCTTGCCCACATTAAAGATGTTTCTAACATCTTTAAATAAAATGATTCAGCAATGCAGAACACAGATTTCAGTGAGATGCTAGTTTTATGATCATGAACATATGTTTGAGATTCTAAGCATAAAACGCTCAGTTTAGAGTTTCTGTGAACAGTAACACTCTGTAAGTGCAACTAAGCAAATGAACAGAAAGAAAGCATGCAAGTGCTGAAAACCTTCTTTCTCTGTTAGTGAATGATAGTTTGTGCAAAGTTAAGACTAAAGCTTGCCCACATTAAAGATGTTTCTAACATCTTAAATGAAGTGTTTTAGCATTGTAGAAAAACAGATTTCAGTGAGTTACAAGTTTTATGATCATGAACCTAAGTTTGAACTTCTAAGAATAAGTCGCTTAGTTTATCGCTTCTGTGTACAGAAACACTCTGTTAGTGCAACTAAGCAAATGAACAGAATGAAAAGCCAGAAGTGCTGAAAACCTTCTTTCTCTGTGAGAGAATGATAGTTTGTGCAAAGTTAAGACTAAAGCTTTCCCACATTAAAGATGTATCTAACATCTTAATGAAGTGTTTTAGCATTGAAGAAAAACAGATTTCAGTGAGTTACTACTTTCATGATCTTGCACATATGTTTGAGCTTCTAAGCATAAAACGCTCAGTTTAGCGCTTTCTGTGAACAGTAAAACTCTGTAAGTGCAACTAAGAAAATGAACAGAAAGAAAGCAAGCAAGTGCTGAAAACCTTCTTTCTCTGTTAGAGAATGATAGTTTGTGCAAAGTTAAGACTAAAGCTTGCCCACATTAAAGCTGTTTCTAACATCTTTAAATGAAATGTTTGAGCAATGCAAAAAACAGATTTCAGTGATTTACAAGTTTTATGATTATGAACCTAAGTTTGAACTTCTAAGCATAAGTCGCTTAGTTTATCGCTTCTGTGTACAGAAACACTCTGTTAGTGCAACTAAGCAAATGAACAGAAAGAAAGGCCACAAGTGCTGAAAACCTTCTTTCTCTGTTAGAGAATGATAGTTTGTGCAAAGTTAAGACTAAAGCTTGCCCACATTAAAGATGTTTCTAACATCTTTAAATAAAATGATTCAGCAATGCAGAACACAGATTTAAGTGAGATGCTAGTTTTATGATCATGAACATATGTTTGAGATTCTAAGCATAAAACGCACAGTTTAGCGCTTTCTGTGAAAAGTAACACTCTGTTAGTCCAACTAAGCAAATGAACAGAAAGCATGCAAGTGCTGAAAACCTTCTTTCTCTGTAAGAGAATGATAGTTTGTGCAAAGTTAAGACAAAAGCTTGCCCACATTAAAGATCTTCCTAACATTTAAATTAAGTGTTTTAGCATTGAAGAAAACAGATTTCAGTGAGTACTACTTTTATGATCATGAACTTATGTTTGAGCTTCTAAGCATAAAACGCTCAGCATAGCGTTTCTGTGAACAGTAACACTCTGTTAGTGCAACTAAGCAAATGAACAGAAAGAAAGGCCACAAGGGCTGAAAACCCTCTTTCTCTGTTAGAGAATGATAGTTTGTGCAAAGTTAAGACTAAAGCTTGCCCACATTAAAGATGTTTCTAACACCTTAAATGAAATGTTTTAGCATTGTAGAAAAACAGATTTCAATGAGTTACTACTTTCATGATCTTGCACATGTTTGAGCTTCTAAGAATAAAACGCTCAGTTTAGCGCTTTCTGTGAACAGTAACACTCTGTTAGTGCAACTAATCAAATGAACAGAAAGAAAGCAAGCAAGTGCTGAAAACCTTCTTTCTCTGTTCGGGAATGATAGTTTGTGCAAAGTTAAGACTGAAGCTTGCCCACGTTAAAGATGTTTCTAACATCTTTAAATGAAATGTTTGAGCAATGCAAAAAACAGATTTCAGTGAGTTACTACTTTCATGATCTTGCACATATGTTTGAGCTTCTAAGCATAAAACGCTCAGTTTAGCGCTTTCTGTAAACAGTAACACTCTGTTAGTGCAACTAAGCAAATGAACAGAAAGAAAGCATGCAAGTGCTGAAAACCTTCTTTCCCTGTAAGAGAATGATAGTTTGTGCAAAGTTAAGACTAAAGCTTGCCCACATTAAAGATGTTTCTAACATCTTTAAATAAAATGATTCAGCAATGCAGAACACAGATTTCAGTGAGATGCTAGTTTTATGATCATGAACATATGTTTGAGATTCTAAGCATAAAACGCTCAGTTTAGAGTTTCTGTGAACAGTAACACTCTGTAAGTGCAACTAAGCAAATGAACAGAAAGAAAGCATGCAAGTGCTGAAAACCTTCTTTCTCTGTTAGTGAATGATAGTTTGTGCAAAGTTAAGATTAAAGCTTGCCCACATTAAAGATGTTTCTAACATCTTAAATGAAGTGTTTTAGCATTGTAGAAAAACAGATTTCAGTGAGTTACAAGTTTTATGATCATGAACCTAAGTTTGAACTCCTAAGAATAAGTCGCTTAGTTTATCGCTTCTGTGTACAGAAACACTCTGTTAGTGCAACTAAGCAAATGAACAGAAAGAAAAGCCAGAAGTGCTGAAAACCTTCTTTCTCTGTGAGAGAATGATAGTTTGTGCAAAGTTAAGACTAAAGCTTTCCCACATTAAAGATGTATCTAACATCTTTAATGAAGTGTTTTAGCATTGAAGAAAAACAGATTTCAGTGAGTTACTACTTTCATGATCTTGCACATATGTTTGAGCTTCTAAGCATAAAACGCTCAGTTTAGCGCTTTCTGTGAACAGTAACACTCTGTAAGTGCAACTAAGAAAATGAACAGAAAGAAAGCAAGCAAGTGCTGAAAACCTTCTTTCTCTGTTAGAGAATGATAGTTTGTGCAAAGTTAAGACTAAAGCTTGCCCACGTTAAAGCTGTTTCTAACATCTTTAAATGAAATGTTTGAGCAATGCAAAAAACAGATTTCAGTGAGTTACAAGTTTTATGATTATGAACCTAAGTTTGAACTTCTAAGCATAAGTCGCTTAGTTTATCGCTTCTGTGTACAGAAACACTCTGTTAGTGCAACTAAGCAAATGAACAGAAAGAAAGGCCACAAGTGCTGATAACCTTCTTTCTCTGTTAGAGAATGATAGTTTGTGCAAAGTTAAGACTAAAGCTTGCCCACATTAAAGATGTTTCTAACATCTTTAAATAAAATGATTCAGCAATGCAGAACACAGATTTCAGTGAGATGCTAGTTTTATGATCATGAACATATGTTTGAGATTCTAAGCATAAAACGCACAGTTTAGCGCTTTCTGTGAAAAGTAACACTCTGTTAGTCCAACTAAGCAAATGAACAGAAAGCATGCAAGTGCTGAAAACCTTCTTTCTCTGTAAGAGAATGATAGTTTGTGCAAAGTTAAGACTAAAGCTTGCCCACATTAAAGATGTTTCTAACATCTTTAAATAAAATGATTCAGCAATGCAGAACACAGATTTCAGTGAATTACTACTTTCATGATCTTGCACATATGTTTGAGCTTCTAAGAATAAAACGCTCAGTTTAGCGCTTTCTGTGACCAGTAACATTCTGTTAGTGTAACTAAGCAAATGAACAGAAAGAAAGCATGCAAGTGCTGAAAACCTGCTTTCTCTGTTAGAGAATGATAGTTTGTGCAACGTTAAGACAAAAGTTTGCCCACATTAAAGATCTTCCTAACATTTAAATTAAGTGTTTTAGCATTGAAGAAAACAGATTTCAGTGAGTTACTACTTTTATGATCATGAACTTATGTTTGAGCTTCTAAGCATAAAACGCTCAGCATAGCGTTTCTGTGAACAGTAACACTCTGTTAGTGCAACTAAGCAAATGAACAGAAAGAAAGGCCACAAGGGCTGAAAACCCTCTTTCTCTGTTAGAGAATGATAGTTTGTGCAAAGTTAAGACTAAAGCTTGCCAACATTAAAGATGTTTCTAACACCTTAAATGAAATGTTTTAGCATTGTAGAAAAACAGATTTCAATGAGTTACTACTTTCATGATCTTGCACATATGTTTGAGCTTCTAAGAATAAAACGCTCAGTTTAGCGCTTTCTGTGAACAGTAACACTCTGTTAGTGCAACTAATCAAATGAACAGAAAGAAAGCAAGCAAGTGCTGAAAACCTTCTTTCTCTGTTCGGGAATGATAGTTTGTGCAAAGTTAAGACTGAAGCTTGCCCACGTTAAAGATGTTTCTAACATCTTTAAATGAAATGTTTGAGCAATGCAAAAAACAGATTTCAGAGAGTTACAAGTTTTATGATTATGAACCTAAGTTTGAACTTCTAAGCATAAGTCGCTTAGTTTAACGCTTCTGTGTACAGAAACACTCTGTTAGTGCAACTAAGCAAATGAACAGAAAGAAAGGCCACAAGTGCTGAAAACCTTCTTTCTCTGTTAGAGAATGATAGTTTGTGCAAAGTTAAGACTAAAGCTTGCCCACATTAAAGATGTTTCTAACATCTTAAAATAAAATGATTCAGCAATGCAGAACACAGATTTCAGTGAGATGCTAGTTTTATGATCATGAACATATGTTTGAGATTCTAAGCATAAAACGCACAGTTTAGCGCTTTCTGTGAAAAGTAACACTCTGTTAGTGCAACTAAGCAAATGAACAGAAAGAAAGCATGCAAGTGCTGAAAACCTTTCTCTGATAGAGAATGACAGTTTGTGCAAAGTTAAAACTAAAGCTTGCCCACGTTAAAGATGTTTATAACATCTTACATGAAGTGTTTTAGCATTGTAGAAAAACAGATTTCAGTGAGTTACTACTTTCATAATCTTGCACATATGTTTGAGCTTCTAAGCATAAAACGCTCAGTATAGCGCTTTCTTTGAACAGTAAAACTCTGTTAGTGCAACTAAGCAAATGAACAGAAAGAAAGCATGCAAGTGCTGAAAACCTTCTTTCTCTGTTAGTGAATGATAGTTTGTGCAAAGTTAAGACTAAAGCTTGCCAACGTTAAAGATGTTTCTAACATCTTAAATGAAGTGTTTTAGCATTGTAGAAAAACAGATTTCAGTGACTTACTACTTTCATGATCTATCACATATGTTTGAGCTTCTAAGCATAAAACGCTCAGTATAGCGCTTTCTTTGAACAGTAAAACTCTGTTAGTGCAACTAAGCAAATGAACAGAAAGAAAGCATGCAAGTGCTGAAAACCTTTCTCTGTTAGAGAATGACAGTTTGTGCAAAGTTAAAACTAAAGCTTGCGCACATTAAAGATGTTTATAACATCTTACATGAAGTGTTTTAGCATTGTAGAAAAACAGATTTCAGTGAGTTACTACTTTCATGATCTTGCACATATGTTTGAGCTTCTAAGCATAAAACGCTCAGTTTAGCGCTTTCTGTAAACAGTAACACTCTGTTAGTGCAACTAAGCAAATGAACAGAAAGAAAGCATGCAAGTGCTGAAAACCTTCTTTCCCTGTTAGAGAATGATAGTTTGTGCAAAGTTAAGACTAAAGCTTGCCCACATTAAAGATGTTTCTAACATCTTTAAATAAAATGATTCAGCAATGCAGAACACAGATTTCAGTGAGATGCTAGTTTTATGATCATGAACATATGTTTGAGATTCTAAGCATAAAACGCTCAGTTTAGAGTTTCTGTGAACAGTAACACTCTGTAAGTGCAACTAAGCAAATGAACAGAAAGAAAGCATGCAAGTGCTGAAAACCTTCTTTCTCTGTTAGTGAATGATAGTTTGTGCAAAGTTAAGACTAAAGCTTGCCCACATTAAAGATGTTTCTAACATCTTAAATGAAGTGTTTTAGCATTGTAGAAAAACAGATTTCAGTGAGTTACAAGTTTTATGATCATGAACCTAAGTTTGAACTTCTAAGAATAAGTCGCTTAGTTTATCGCTTCTGTGTACAGAAACACTCTGTTAGTGCAACTAAGCAAATGAACAGAATGAAAAGCCAGAAGTGCTGAAAACCTTCTTTCTCTGTGAGAGAATGATAGTTTGTGCAAAGTTAAGACTAAAGCTTTCCCACATTAAAGATGTATCTAACATCTTAATGAAGTGTTTTAGCATTGAAGAAAAACAGATTTCAGTGAGTTACTACTTTCATGATCTTGCACATATGTTTGAGCTTCTAAGCATAAAACGCTCAGTTTAGCGCTTTCTGTAAACAGTAACACTCTGTTAGTGCAACTAAGCAAATGAACAGAAAGAAAGCATGCAAGTGCTGAAAACCTTCTTTCCCTGTTAGAGAATGATAGTTTGTGCAAAGTTAAGACTAAAGCTTGCCCACATTAAAGATGTTTCTAACATCTTTAAATAAAATGATTCAGCAATGCAGAACACAGATTTCAGTGAGATGCTAGTTTTATGATCATGAACATATGTTTGAGATTCTAAGCATAAAACGCTCAGTTTAGAGTTTCTGTGAACAGTAACACTCTGTAAGTGCAACTAAGCAAATGAACAGAAAGAAAGCATGCAAGTGCTGAAAACCTTCTTTCTCTGTTAGTGAATGATAGTTTGTGCAAAGTTAAGACTAAAGCTTGCCCACATTAAAGATGTTTCTAACATCTTAAATGAAGTGTTTTAGCATTGTAGAAAAACAGATTTCAGTGAGTTACAAGTTTTATGATCATGAACCTAAGTTTGAACTTCTAAGAATAAGTCGCTTAGTTTATCGCTTCTGTGTACAGAAACACTCTGTTAGTGCAACTAAGCAAATGAACAGAATGAAAAGCCAGAAGTGCTGAAAACCTTCTTTCTCTGTGAGAGAATGATAGTTTGTGCAAAGTTAAGACTAAAGCTTTCCCACATTAAAGATGTATCTAACATCTTAATGAAGTGTTTTAGCATTGAAGAAAAACAGATTTCAGTGAGTTACTACTTTCATGATCTTGCACATATGTTTGAGCTTCTAAGCATAAAACGCTCAGTTTAGCGCTTTCTGTGAACAGTAACACTCTGTAAGTGCAACTAAGAAAATGAACAGAAAGAAAGCAAGCAAGTGCTGAAAACCTTCTTTCTCTGTTAGAGAATGATAGTTTGTGCAAAGTTAAGACTAAAGCTTGCCCACATTAAAGCTGTTTCTAACATCTTTAAATGAAATGTTTGAGCAATGCAAAAAACAGATTTCAGTGATTTACAAGTTTTATGATTATGAACCTAAGTTTGAACTTCTAAGCATAAGTCGCTTAGTTTATCGCTTCTGTGTACAGAAACACTCTGTTAGTGCAACTAAGCAAATGAACAGAAAGAAAGGCCACAAGTGCTGAAAACCTTCTTTCTCTGTTAGAGAATGATAGTTTGTGCAAAGTTAAGACTAAAGCTTGCCCACATTAAAGATGTTTCTAACATCTTTAAATAAAATGATTCAGCAATGCAGAACACAGATTTAAGTGAGATGCTAGTTTTATGATCATGAACATATGTTTGAGATTCTAAGCATAAAACGCACAGTTTAGCGCTTTCTGTGAAAAGTAACACTCTGTTAGTCCAACTAAGCAAATGAACAGAAAGCATGCAAGTGCTGAAAACCTTCTTTCTCTGTAAGAGAATGATAGTTTGTGCAAAGTTAAGACAAAAGCTTGCCCACATTAAAGATCTTCCTAACATTTAAATTAAGTGTTTTAGCATTGAAGAAAACAGATTTCAGTGAGTACTACTTTTATGATCATGAACTTATGTTTGAGCTTCTAAGCATAAAACGCTCAGCATAGCGTTTCTGTGAACAGTAACACTCTGTTAGTGCAACTAAGCAAATGAACAGAAAGAAAGGCCACAAGGGCTGAAAACCCTCTTTCTCTGTTAGAGAATGATAGTTTGTGCAAAGTTAAGACTAAAGCTTGCCCACATTAAAGATGTTTCTAACACCTTAAATGAAATGTTTTAGCATTGTAGAAAAACAGATTTCAATGAGTTACTACTTTCATGATCTTGCACATATGTTTGAGCTTCTAAGAATAGAACGCTCAGTTTAGCGCTTTCTGTGAACAGTAACACTCTGTTAGTGCAACTAATCAAATGAACAGAAAGAAAGCAAGCAAGTGCTGAAAACCTTCTTTCTCTGTTCGGGAATGATAGTTTGTGCAAAGTTAAGACTGAAGCTTGCCCACGTTAAAGATGTTTCTAACATCTTTAAATGAAATGTTTGAGCAATGCAAAAAACAGATTTCAGTGAGTTACTACATTCATGATCTTGCACATATGTTTGAGCTTCTAAGCATAAAACGCTCAGTTTAGCGCTTTCTGTAAACAGTAACACTCTGTTAGTGCAACTAAGCAAATGAACAGAAAGAAAGCATGCAAGTGCTGAAAACCTTCTTTCCCTGTAAGAGAATGATAGTTTGTGCAAAGTTAAGACTAAAGCTTGCCCACATTAAAGATGTTTCTAACATCTTTAAATAAAATGATTCAGCAATGCAGAACACAGATTTCAGTGAGATGCTAGTTTTATGATCATGAACATATGTTTGAGATTCTAAGCATAAAACGCTCAGTTTAGAGTTTCTGTGAACAGTAACACTCTGTAAGTGCAACTAAGCAAATGAACAGAAAGAAAGCATGCAAGTGCTGAAAACCTTCTTTCTCTGTTAGTGAATGATAGTTTGTGCAAAGTTAAGACTAAAGCTTGCCCACATTAAAGATGTTTCTAACATCTTAAATGAAGTGTTTTAGCATTGTAGAAAAACAGATTTCAGTGAGTTACAAGTTTTATGATCATGAACCTAAGTTTGAACTTCTAAGAATAAGTCGCTTAGTTTATCGCTTCTGTGTACAGAAACACTCTGTTAGTGCAACTAAGCAAATGAACAGAAAGAAAAGCCAGAAGTGCTGAAAACCTTCTTTCTCTGTGAGAGAATGATAGTTTGTGCAAAGTTAAGACTAAAGCTTTCCCACATTAAAGATGTATCTAACATCTTTAATGAAGTGTTTTAGCATTGAAGAAAAACAGATTTCAGTGAGTTACTACTTTCATGATCTTGCACGTATGTTTGAGCTTCTAAGCATAAAACGCTCAGTTTAGCGCTTTCTGTGAACAGTAACACTCTGTAAGTGCAACTAAGAAAATGAACAGAAAGAAAGCAAGCAAGTGCTGAAAACCTTCTTTCTCTGTTAGAGAATGATAGTTTGTGCAAAGTTAAGACTAAAGCTTGCCCACGTTAAAGCTGTTTCTAACATCTTTAAATGAAATGTTTGAGCAATGCAAAAAACAGATTTCAGTGAGTTACAAGTTTTATGATTATGAACCTAAGTTTGAACTTCTAAGCATAAGTCGCTTAGTTTATCGCTTCTGTGTACAGAAACACTCTGTTAAGTGCAACTAAGCAAATGAACAGAAAGAAAGGCCACAAGTGCTGAAAACCTTCTTTCTCTGTTAGAGAATGATAGTTTGTGCAAAGTTAAGACTAAAGCTTGCCCACATTAAAGATGTTTCTAACATCTTTAAATAAAATGATTCAGCAATGCAGAACACAGATTTCAGTGAGATGCTAGTTTTATGATCATGAACATATGTTTGAGATTCTAAGCATAAAACGCACAGTTTAGCGCTTTCTGTGAAAAGTAACACTCTGTTAGTCCAACTAAGCAAATGAACAGAAAGCATGCAAGTGCTGAAAACCTTCTTTCTCTGTAAGAGAATGATAGTTTGTGCAAAGTTAAGACTAAAGCTTGCCCACATTAAAGATGTTTCTAACATCTTTAAATAAAATGATTCAGCAATGCAGAACACAGATTTCAGTGAATTACTACTTTCATGATCTTGCACATATGTTTGAGCTTCTAAGAATAAAACGCTCAGTTTAGCGCTTTCTGTGACCAGTAACATTCTGTTAGTGTAACTAAGCAAATGAACAGAAAGAAAGCATGCAAGTGCTGAAAACCTGCTTTCTCTGTTAGAGAATGATAGTTTGTGCAACGTTAAGACAAAAGTTTGCCCACATTAAAGATCTTCCTAACATTTAAATTAAGTGTTTTAGCATTGAAGAAAACAGATTTCAGTGAGTTACTACTTTTATGATCATGAACTTATGTTTGAGCTTCTAAGCATAAAACGCTCAGCATAGCGTTTCTGTGAACAGTAACACTCTGTTAGTGCAACTAAGCAAATGAACAGAAAGAAAGGCCACAAGGGCTGAAAACCCTCTTTCTCTCTTAGAGAATGATAGTTTGTGCAAAGTTAAGACTAAAGCTTGCCAACATTAAAGATGTTTCTAACACCTTAAATGAAATGTTTTAGCATTGTAGAAAAACAGATTTCAATGAGTTACTACTTTCATGATCTTGCACATATGTTTGAGCTTCTAAGAATAAAACGCTCAGTTTAGCGCTTTCTGTGAACAGTAACACTCTGTTAGTGCAACTAATCAAATGAACAGAAAGAAAGCAAGCAAGTGCTGAAAACCTTCTTTCTCTGTTCGGGAATGATAGTTTGTGCAAAGTTAAGACTGAAGCTTGCCCACGTTAAAGATGTTTCTAACATCTTTAAATGAAATGTTTGAGCAATGCAAAAAACAGATTTCAGTGAGTTACAAGTTTTATGATTATGAACCTAAGTTTGAACTTCTAAGCATAAGTCGCTTAGTTTAACGCTTCTGTGTACAGAAACACTCTGTTAGTGCAACTAAGCAAATGAACAGAAAGAAAGGCCACAAGTGCTGAAAACCTTCTTTCTCTGTTAGAGAATGATAGTTTGTGCAAAGTTAAGACTAAAGCTTGCCCACATTAAAGATGTTTCTAACATCTTAAAATAAAATGATTCCGCAATGCAGAACACAGATTTCAGTGAGATGCTAGTTTTATGATCATGAACATATGTTTGAGATTCTAAGCATAAAACGCACAGTTTAGCGCTTTCTGTGAAAAGTAACACTCTGTTAGTGCAACTAAGCAAATGAACAGAAAGAAAGCATGCAAGTGCTGAAAATCTTCTTTCTCTGTTAGAGAATGATAGTTTGTGCAAAGTTAAGACTAAAGCTTGCCAACATTAAAGATGATTCTAACATCTTAAATGAAGTATTTTAGCATTGTAGAAAAACAGATTTCAGTGAGTTATACTTTCATGATCTATCACATATGTTTGAGCTTCTAAGCATAAAGCGCTCAGTATAGCGTTTTCTGTGAACAGTAAATCTCTGTTAGTGCAACTAAGCAAATGAACAGAAAGAAAGCATGCAAGTGCTGAAAACCTTTCTCTGATAGAGAATGACAGTTTGTGCAAAGTTAAAACTAAAGCTTGCCCACGTTAAAGATGTTTATAACATCTTACATGAAGTGTTTTAGCATTGTAGAAAAACAGATTTCAGTGAGTTACTACTTTCATGATCTTGCACATATGTTTGAGCTTCTAAGCATAAAACGCTCAGTATAGCGCTTTCTTTGAACAGTAAAACTCTGTTAGTGCAACTAAGCAAATGAACAGAAAGAAAGCATGCAAGTGCTGAAAACCTTCTTTCTCTGATAGTGAATGATAGTTTGTGCAAAGTTAAGACTAAAGCTTGCCAACGTTAAAGATGTTTCTAACATCTTAAATGAAGTGTTTTAGCATTGTAGAAAAACAGATTTCAGTGACTTACTACTTTCATGATCTATCACATATGTTTGAGCTTCTAAGCATAAAACGCTCAGTATAGCGCTTTCTTTGAACAGTAAAACTCTGTTAGTGCAACTAAGCAAATGAACAGAAAGAAAGCATGCAAGTGCTGAAAACCTTTCTCTGTTAGAGAATGACAGTTTGTGCAAAGTTAAAACTAAAGCTTGCGCACGTTAAAGATGTTTATAACATCTTACATGAAGTGTTTTAGCATTGTAGAAAAACAGATTTCAGTGAGTTACTACTTTCATGATCTTGCACATATGTTTGAGCTTCTAAGCATAAAACGCTCAGTTTAGCGCTTTCTGTAAACAGTAACACTCTGTTAGTGCAACTAAGCAAATGAACAGAAAGAAAGCATGCAAGTGCTGAAAACCTTCTTTCCCTGTAAGAGAATGATAGTTTGTGCAAAGTTAAGACTAAAGCTTGCCCACATTAAAGATGTTTCTAACATCTTTAAATAAAATGATTCAGCAATGCAGAACACAGATTTCAGTGAGATGCTAGTTTTATGATCATGAACATATGTTTGAGATTCTAAGCATAAAACGCTCAGTTTAGAGTTTCTGTGAACAGTAACACTCTGTAAGTGCAACTAAGCAAATGAACAGAAAGAAAGCATGCAAGTGCTGAAAACCTTCTTTCTCTGTTAGTGAATGATAGTTTGTGCAAAGTTAAGACTAAAGCTTGCCCACATTATAGATGTTTCTAACATCTTAAATGAAGTGTTTTAGCATTGTAGAAAAACAGATTTCAGTGAGTTACAAGTTTTATGATCATGAACCTAAGTTTGAACTTCTAAGAATAAGTCGCTTAGTTTATCGCTTCTGTGTACAGAAACACTCTGTTAGTGCAACTAAGCAAATGAACAGAAAGAAAAGCCAGAAGTGCTGAAAACCTTCTTTCTCTGTGAGAGAATGATAGTTTGTGCAAAGTTAAGACTAAAGCTTTCCCACATTAAAGATGTATCTAACATCTTTAATGAAGTGTTTTAGCATTGAAGAAAAACAGATTTCAGTGAGTTACTACTTTCATGATCTTGCACATATGTTTGAGCTTCTAAGCATAAAACGCTCAGTTTAGCGCTTTCTGTGAACAGTAACACTCTGTAAGTGCAACTAAGAAAATGAACAGAAAGAAAGCAAGCAAGTGCTGAAAACCTTCTTTCTCTGTTAGAGAATGATAGTTTGTGCAAAGTTAAGACTAAAGCTTGCCCACGTTAAAGCTGTTTCTAACATCTTTAAATTAAATGTTTGAGCAATGCAAAAAACAGATTTCAGTGAGTTACAAGTTTTATGATTATGAACCTAAGTTTGAACTTCTAAGCATAAGTCGCTTAGTTTATCGCTTCTGTGTACAGAAACACTCTGTTAGTGCAACTAAGCAAATGAACAGAAAGAAAGGCCACAAGTGCTGATAACCTTCTTTCTCTGTTAGAGAATGATAGTTTGTGCAAAGTTAAGACTAAAGCTTGCCCACATTAAAGATGTTTCTAACATCTTTAAATAAAATGATTCAGCAATGCAGAACACAGATTTCAGTGAGATGCTAGTTTTATGATTATGAACATATGTTTGAGATTCTAAGCATAAAACGCACAGTTTAGTGCTTTCTGTGAAAAGTAACACTCTGTTAGTCCAACTAAGCAAATGAACAGAAAGCATGCAAGTGCTGAAAACCTTCTTTCTCTGTAAGAGAATGATAGTTTGTGCAAAGTTAAGACTAAAGCTTGCCCACATTAAAGATGTTTCTAACATCTTTAAATAAAATGATTCAGCAATGCAGAACACAGATTTCAGTGAATTACTACTTTCATGATCTTGCACATATGTTTGAGCTTCTAAGAATAAAACGCTCAGTTTAGCGCTTTCTGTGACCAGTAACATTCTGTTAGTGTAACTAAGCAAATGAACAGAAAGAAAGCATGCAAGTGCTGAAAACCTGCTTTCTCTGTTAGAGAATGATAGTTTGTGCAACGTTAAGACAAAAGTTTGCCCACATTAAAGATCTTCCTAACATTTAAATTAAGTGTTTTAGCATTGAAGAAAACAGATTTCAGTGAGTTACTACTTTTATGATCATGAACTTATGTTTGAGCTTCTAAGCATAAAACGCTCAGCATAGCGTTTCTGTGAACAGTAACACTCTGTTAGTGCAACTAAGCAAATGAACAGAAAGAAAGGCCACAAGGGCTGAAAACCCTCTTTCTCTGTTAGAGAATGATAGTTTGTGCAAAGTTAAGACTAAAGCTTGCCCACATTAAAGATGTTTCTAACACCTTAAATGAAATGTTTTAGCATTGTAGAAAAACAGATTTCAATGAGTTACTACTTTCATGATCTTGCACATATGTTTGAGCTTCTAAGAATAAAACGCTCAGTTTAGCGCTTTCTGTGAACAGTAACACTCTGTTAGTGCAACTAATCAAATGAACAGAAAGAAAGCAAGCAAGTGCTGAAAACCTTCTTTCTCTGTTCGGGAATGATAGTTTGTGCAAAGTTAAGACTGAAGCTTGCCCACGTTAAAGATGTTTCTAACATCTTTAAATGAAATGTTTGAGCAATGCAAAAAACAGATTTCAGTGAGTTACAAGT
Source organism: allo-octoploid hybrid of Carassius auratus x Cyprinus carpio (assembly GCA_024542945.1). NCBI lineage: Eukaryota > Metazoa > Chordata > Actinopteri > Cypriniformes > allo-octoploid hybrid of Carassius auratus x Cyprinus carpio. The sequence continues at coordinate 26,773,429 of CM045062.1, read as the reverse complement.
TTTATGATTATGAACCTAAGTTTGAACTTCTAAGCATAAGTCGCTTAGTTTAACGCTTCTGTGTACAGAAACACTCTGTTAGTGCAACTAAGCAAATGAACAGAAAGAAAGGCCACAAGTGCTGAAAACCTTCTTTCTCTGTTAGAGAATGATAGTTTGTGCAAAGTTAAGACTAAAGCTTGCCCACATTAAAGATGTTTCTAACATCTTAAAATAAAATGATTCAGCAATGCAGAACACAGATTTCAGTGAGCTGCTAGTTTTATGATCATGAACATATGTTTGAGATTCTAAGCATAAAACGCACAGTTTAGCGCTTTCTGTGAAAAGTAACACTCTGTTAGTGCAACTAAGCAAATGAACAGAAAGAAAGCATGCAAGTGCTGAAAACCTTTCTCTGATAGAGAATGACAGTTTGTGCAAAGTTAAAACTAAAGCTTGCCCACGTTAAAGATGTTTATAACATCTTACATGAAGTGTTTTAGCATTGTAGAAAAACAGATTTCAGTGAGTTACTACTTTCATAATCTTGCACATATGTTTGAGCTTCTAAGCATAAAACGCTCAGTATAGCGCTTTCTTTGAACAGTAAAACTCTGTTAGTGCAACTAAGCAAATGAACAGAAAGAAAGCATGCAAGTGCTGAAAACCTTCTTTCTCTGTTAGTGAATGATAGTTTGTGCAAAGTTAAGACTAAAGCTTGCCAACGTTAAAGATGTTTCTAACATCTTAAATGAAGTGTTTTAGCATTGTAGAAAAACAGATTTCAGTGACTTACTACTTTCATGATCTATCACATATGTTTGAGCTTCTAAGCATAAAACGCTCAGTATAGCGCTTTCTTTGAACAGTAAAACTCTGTTAGTGCAACTAAGCAAATGAACAGAAAGAAAGCATGCAAGTGCTGAAAACCTTTCTCTGTTAGAGAATGACAGTTTGTGCAAAGTTAAAACTAAAGCTTGCGCACATTAAAGATGTTTATAACATCTTACATGAAGTGTTTTAGCATTGTAGAAAAACAGATTTCAGTGAGTTACTACTTTCATGATCTTGCACATATGTTTGAGCTTCTAAGCATAAAACGCTCAGTTTAGCGCTTTCTGTAAACAGTAACACTCTGTTAGTGCAACTAAGCAAATGAACAGAAAGAAAGCATGCAAGTGCTGAAAACCTTCTTTCCCTGTTAGAGAATGATAGTTTGTGCAAAGTTAAGACTAAAGCTTGCCCACATTAAAGATGTTTCTAACATCTTTAAATAAAATGATTCAGCAATGCAGAACACAGATTTCAGTGAGATGCTAGTTTTATGATCATGAACATATGTTTGAGATTCTAAGCATAAGTCGCTTAGTTTATCGCTTCTGTGTACAGAAACACTCTGTTAAGTGCAACTAAGCAAATGAACAGAAAGAAAGGCCACAAGTGCTGAAAACCTTCTTTCTCTGTTAGAGAATGATAGTTTGTGCAAAGTTAAGACTAAAGCTTGCCCACATTAAAGATGTTTCTAACATCTTTAAATAAAATGATTCAGCAATGCAGAACACAGATTTCAGTGAGATGCTAGTTTTATGATCATGAACATATGTTTGAGATTCTAAGCATAAAACGCACAGTTTAGCGCTTTCTGTGAAAAGTAACACTCTGTTAGTCCAACTAAGCAAATGAACAGAAAGCATGCAAGTGCTGAAAACCTTCTTTCTCTGTAAGAGAATGATAGTTTGTGCAAAGTTAAGACTAAAGCTTGCCCACATTAAAGATGTTTCTAACATCTTTAAATAAAATGATTCAGCAATGCAGAACACAGATTTCAGTGAATTACTACTTTCATGATCTTGCACATATGTTTGAGCTTCTAAGAATAAAACGCTCAGTTTAGCGCTTTCTGTGACCAGTAACATTCTGTTAGTGTAACTAAGCAAATGAACAGAAAGAAAGCATGCAAGTGCTGAAAACCTGCTTTCTCTGTTAGAGAATGATAGTTTGTGCAACGTTAAGACAAAAGTTTGCCCACATTAAAGATCTTCCTAACATTTAAATTAAGTGTTTTAGCATTGAAGAAAACAGATTTCAGTGAGTTACTACTTTTATGATCATGAACTTATGTTTGAGCTTCTAAGCATAAAACGCTCAGCATAGCGTTTCTGTGAACAGTAACACTCTGTTAGTGCAACTAAGCAAATGAACAGAAAGAAAGGCCACAAGGGCTGAAAACCCTCTTTCTCTGTTAGAGAATGATAGTTTGTGCAAAGTTAAGACTAAAGCTTGCCCACATTAAAGATGTTTCTAACACCTTAAATGAAATGTTTTAGCATTGTAGAAAAACAGATTTCAATGAGTTACTACTTTCATGATCTTGCACATATGTTTGAGCTTCTAAGAATAAAACGCTCAGTTTAGCGCTTTCTGTGAACAGTAACACTCTGTTAGTGCAACTAATCAAATGAACAGAAAGAAAGCAAGCAAGTGCTGAAAACCTTCTTTCTCTGTTCGGGAATGATAGTTTGTGCAAAGTTAAGACTGAAGCTTGCCCACGTTAAAGATGTTTCTAACATCTTTAAATGAAATTTTTGAGCAATGCAAAAAACAGATTTCAGTGAGTTACAAGTTTTATGATTATGAACCTAAGTTTGAACTTCTAAGCATAAGTCGCTTAGTTTAACGCTTCTGTGTACAGAAACACTCTGTTAGTGCAACTAAGCAAATGAACAGAAAGAAAGGCCACAAGTGCTGAAAACCTTCTTTCTCTGTTAGAGAATGATAGTTTGTGCAAAGTTAAGACTAAAGCTTGCCCACATTAAAGATGTTTCTAACATCTTAAAATAAAATGATTCCGCAATGCAGAACACAGATTTCAGTGAGATGCTAGTTTTATGATCATGAACATATGTTTGAGATTCTAAGCATAAAACGCACAGTTTAGCGCTTTCTGTGAAAAGTAACACTCTGTTAGTGCAACTAAGCAAATGAACAGAAAGAAAGCATGCAAGTGCTGAAAATCATCTTTCTCTGTTAGAGAATGATAGTTTGTGCAAAGTTAAGACTAAAGCTTGCCAACATTAAAGATGTTTCTAACATCTTAAATGAAGTGTTTTAGCATTGTAGAAAAACAGATTTCAGTGAGTTATACTTTCATGATCTATCAGATATGTTTGAGCTTCTAAGCATAAAGCGCTCAGTATAGCGTTTTCTGTGAACAGTAAATCTCTGTTAGTGCAACTAAGCAAATGAACAGAAAGAAAGCATGCAAGTGCTGAAAACCTTTCTCTGATAGAGAATGACAGTTTGTGCAAAGTTAAAACTAAAGCTTGCCCACGTTAAAGATGTTTATAACATCTTACATGAAGTGTTTTAGCATTGTAGAAAAACAGATTTCAGTGAGTTACTACTTTCATGATCTTGCACATATGTTTGAGCTTCTAAGCATAAAACGCTCAGTATAGCGCTTTCTTTGAACAGTAAAACTCTGTTAGTGCAACTAAGCAAATGAACAGAAAGAAAGCATGCAAGTGCTGAAAACCTTCTTTCTCTGATAGTGAATGATAGTTTGTGCAAAGTTAAGACTAAAGCTTGCCAACGTTAAAGATGTTTCTAACATCTTAAATGAAGTGTTTTAGCATTGTAGAAAAACAGATTTCAGTGACTTACTACTTTCATGATCTATCACATATGTTTGAGCTTCTAAGCATAAAACGCTCAGTATAGCGCTTTCTTTGAACAGTAAAACTCTGTTAGTGCAACTAAGCAAATGAACAGAAAGAAAGCATGCAAGTGCTGAAAACCTTTCTCTGTTAGAGAATGACAGTTTGTGCAAAGTTAAAACTAAAGCTTGCGCACGTTAAAGATGTTTATAACATCTTACATGAAGTGTTTTAGCATTGTAGAAAAACAGATTTCAGTGAGTTACTACTTTCATGATCTTGCACATATGTTTGAGCTTCTAAGCATAAAACGCTCAGTTTAGCGCTTTCTGTAAACAGTAACACTCTGTTAGTGCAACTAAGCAAATGAACAGAAAGAAAGCATGCAAGTGCTGAAAACCTTCTTTCCCTGTAAGAGAATGATAGTTTGTGCAAAGTTAAGACTAAAGCTTGCCCACATTAAAGATGTTTCTAACATCTTTAAATAAAATGATTCAGCAATGCAGAACACAGATTTCAGTGAGATGCTAGTTTTATGATCATGAACATATGTTTGAGATTCTAAGCATAAAACGCTCAGTTTAGAGTTTCTGTGAACAGTAACACTCTGTAAGTGCAACTAAGCAAATGAACAGAAAGAAAGCATGCAAGTGCTGAAAACCTTCTTTCTCTGTTAGTGAATGATAGTTTGTGCAAAGTTAAGACTAAAGCTTGCCCACATTATAGATGTTTCTAACATCTTAAATGAAGTGTTTTAGCATTGTAGAAAAACAGATTTCAGTGAGTTACAAGTTTTATGATCATGAACCTAAGTTTGAACTTCTAAGAATAAGTCGCTTAGTTTATCGCTTCTGTGTACAGAAACACTCTGTTAGTGCAACTAAGCAAATGAACAGAAAGAAAAGCCAGAAGTGCTGAAAACCTTCTTTCTCTGTGAGAGAATGATAGTTTGTGCAAAGTTAAGACTAAAGCTTTCCCACATTAAAGATGTATCTAACATCTTTAATGAAGTGTTTTAGCATTGAAGAAAAACAGATTTCAGTGAGTTACTACTTTCATGATCTTGCACATATGTTTGAGCTTCTAAGCATAAAACGCTCAGTTTAGCGCTTTCTGTGAACAGTAACACTCTGTAAGTGCAACTAAGAAAATGAACAGAAAGAAAGCAAGCAAGTGCTGAAAACCTTCTTTCTCTGTTAGAGAATGATAGTTTGTGCAAAGTTAAGACTAAAGCTTGCCCACGTTAAAGCTGTTTCTAACATCTTTAAATGAAATGTTTGAGCAATGCAAAAAACAGATTTCAGTGAGTTACAAGTTTTATGATTATGAACCTAAGTTTGAACTTCTAAGCATAAGTCGCTTAGTTTATCGCTTCTGTGTACAGAAACACTCTGTTAGTGCAACTAAGCAAATGAACAGAAAGAAAGGCCACAAGTGCTGATAACCTTCTTTCTCTGTTAGAGAATGATAGTTTGTGCAAAGTTAAGACTAAAGCTTGCCCACATTAAAGATGTTTCTAACATCTTTAAATAAAATGATTCAGCAATGCAGAACACAGATTTCAGTGAGATGCTAGTTTTATGATTATGAACATATGTTTGAGATTCTAAGCATAAAACGCACAGTTTAGTGCTTTCTGTGAAAAGTAACACTCTGTTAGTCCAACTAAGCAAATGAACAGAAAGCATGCAAGTGCTGAAAACCTTCTTTCTCTGTAAGAGAATGATAGTTTGTGCAAAGTTAAGACTAAAGCTTGCCCACATTAAAGATGTTTCTAACATCTTTAAATAAAATGATTCAGCAATGCAGAACACAGATTTCAGTGAATTACTACTTTCATGATCTTGCACATATGTTTGAGCTTCTAAGAATAAAACGCTCAGTTTAGCGCTTTCTGTGACCAGTAACATTCTGTTAGTGTAACTAAGCAAATGAACAGAAAGAAAGCATGCAAGTGCTGAAAACCTGCTTTCTCTGTTAGAGAATGATAGTTTGTGCAACGTTAAGACAAAAGTTTGCCCACATTAAAGATCTTCCTAACATTTAAATTAAGTGTTTTAGCATTGAAGAAAACAGATTTCAGTGAGTTACTACTTTTATGATCATGAACTTATGTTTGAGCTTCTAAGCATAAAACGCTCAGCATAGCGTTTCTGTGAACAGTAACACTCTGTTAGTGCAACTAAGCAAATGAACAGAAAGAAAGGCCACAAGGGCTGAAAACCCTCTTTCTCTGTTAGAGAATGATAGTTTGTGCAAAGTTAAGACTAAAGCTTGCCCACATTAAAGATCTTTCTAACACCTTAAATGAAATGTTTTAGCATTGTAGAAAAACAGATTTCAATGAGTTACTACTTTCATGATCTTGCACATATGTTTGAGCTTCTAAGAATAAAACGCTCAGTTTAGCGCTTTCTGTGAACAGTAACACTCTGTTAGTGCAACTAATCAAATGAACAGAAAGAAAGCAAGCAAGTGCTGAAAACCTTCTTTCTCTGTTCGGGAATGATAGTTTGTGCAAAGTTAAGACTGAAGCTTGCCCACGTTAAAGATGTTTCTAACATCTTTAAATGAAATGTTTGAGCAATGCAAAAAACAGATTTCAGTGAGTTACAAGTTTTATGATTATGAACCTAAGTTTGAACTTCTAAGCATAAGTCGCTTAGTTTAACGCTTCTGTGTACAGAAACACTCTGTTAGTGCAACTAAGCAAATGAACAGAAAGAAAGGCCACAAGTGCTGAAAACCTTCTTTCTCTGTTAGAGAATGATAGTTTGTGCAAAGTTAAGACTAAAGCTTGCCCACATTAAAGATGTTTCTAACATCTTAAAATAAAATGATTCAGCAATGCAGAACACAGATTTCAGTGAGCTGCTAGTTTTATGATCATGAACATATGTTTGAGATTCTAAGCATAAAACGCACAGTTTAGCGCTTTCTGTGAAAAGTAACACTCTGTTAGTGCAACTAAGCAAATGAACAGAAAGAAAGCATGCAAGTGCTGAAAACCTTTCTCTGATAGAGAATGACAGTTTGTGCAAAGTTAAAACTAAAGCTTGCCCACGTTAAAGATGTTTATAACATCTTACATGAAGTGTTTTAGCATTGTAGAAAAACAGATTTCAGTGAGTTACTACTTTCATAATCTTGCACATATGTTTGAGCTTCTAAGCATAAAACGCTCAGTATAGCGCTTTCTTTGAACAGTAAAACTCTGTTAGTGCAACTAAGCAAATGAACAGAAAGAAAGCATGCAAGTGCTGAAAACCTTCTTTCTCTGTTAGTGAATGATAGTTTGTGCAAAGTTAAGACTAAAGCTTGCCAACGTTAAAGATGTTTCTAACATCTTAAATGAAGTGTTTTAGCATTGTAGAAAAACAGATTTCAGTGACTTACTACTTTCATGATCTATCACATATGTTTGAGCTTCTAAGCATAAAACGCTCAGTATAGCGCTTTCTTTGAACAGTAAAACTCTGTTAGTGCAACTAAGCAAATGAACAGAAAGAAAGCATGCAAGTGCTGAAAACCTTTCTCTGTTAGAGAATGACAGTTTGTGCAAAGTTAAAACTAAAGCTTGCGCACATTAAAGATGTTTATAACATCTTACATGAAGTGTTTTAGCATTGTAGAAAAACAGATTTCAGTGAGTTACTACTTTCATGATCTTGCACATATGTTTGAGCTTCTAAGCATAAAACGCTCAGTTTAGCGCTTTCTGTAAACAGTAACACTCTGTTAGTGCAACTAAGCAAATGAACAGAAAGAAAGCATGCAAGTGCTGAAAACCTTCTTTCCCTGTTAGAGAATGATAGTTTGTGCAAAGTTAAGACTAAAGCTTGCCCACATTAAAGATGTTTCTAACATCTTTAAATAAAATGATTCAGCAATGCAGAACACAGATTTCAGTGAGATGCTAGTTTTATGATCATGAACATATGTTTGAGATTCTAAGCATAAAACGCTCAGTTTAGAGTTTCTGTGAACAGTAACACTCTGTAAGTGCAACTAAGCAAATGAACAGAAAGAAAGCATGCAAGTGCTGAAAACCTTCTTTCTCTGTTAGTGAATGATAGTTTGTGCAAAGTTAAGACTAAAGCTTGCCCACATTAAAGATGTTTCTAACATCTTAAATGAAGTGTTTTAGCATTGTAGAAAAACAGATTTCAGTGAGTTACAAGTTTTATGATCATGAACCTAAGTTTGAACTTCTAAGAATAAGTCGCTTAGTTTATCGCTTCTGTGTACAGAAACACTCTGTTAGTGCAACTAAGCAAATGAACAGAATGAAAAGCCAGAAGTGCTGAAAACCTTCTTTCTCTGTGAGAGAATGATAGTTTGTGCAAAGTTAAGACTAAAGCTTTCCCACATTAAAGATGTATCTAACATCTTAATGAAGTGTTTTAGCATTGAAGAAAAACAGATTTCAGTGAGTTACTACTTTCATGATCTTGCACATATGTTTGAGCTTCTAAGCATAAAACGCTCAGTTTAGCGCTTTCTGTGAACAGTAACACTCTGTAAGTGCAACTAAGAAAATGAACAGAAAGAAAGCAAGCAAGTGCTGAAAACCTTCTTTCTCTGTTAGAGAATGATAGTTTGTGCAAAGTTAAGACTAAAGCTTGCCCACATTAAAGCTGTTTCTAACATCTTTAAATGAAATGTTTGAGCAATGCAAAAAACAGATTTCAGTGATTTACAAGTTTTATGATTATGAACCTAAGTTTGAACTTCTAAGCATAAGTCGCTTAGTTTATCGCTTCTGTGTACAGAAACACTCTGTTAGTGCAACTAAGCAAATGAACAGAAAGAAAGGCCAAAAGTGCTGAAAACCTTCTTTCTCTGTTAGAGAATGATAGTTTGTGCAAAGTTAAGACTAAAGCTTGCCCACATTAAAGATGTTTCTAACATCTTTAAATAAAATGATTCAAAAATGCAGAACACAGATTTAAGTGAGATGCTAGTTTTATGATCATGAACATATGTTTGAGATTCTAAGCATAAAACGCACAGTTTAGCGCTTTCTGTGAAAAGTAACACTCTGTTAGTCCAACTAAGCAAATGAACAGAAAGCATGCAAGTGCTGAAAACCTTCTTTCTCTGTAAGAGAATGATAGTTTGTGCAAAGTTAAGACAAAAGCTTGCCCACATTAAAGATCTTCCTAACATTTAAATTAAGTGTTTTAGCATTGAAGAAAACAGATTTCAGTGAGTACTACTTTTATGATCATGAACTTATGTTTGAGCTTCTAAGCATAAAACGCTCAGCATAGCGTTTCTGTGAACAGTAACACTCTGTTAGTGCAACTAAGCAAATGAACAGAAAGAAAGGCCACAAGGGCTGAAAACCCTCTTTCTCTGTTAGAGAATGATAGTTTGTGCAAAGTTAAGACTAAAGCTTGCCCACATTAAAGATGTTTCTAACACCTTAAATGAAATGTTTTAGCATTGTAGAAAAACAGATTTCAATGAGTTACTACTTTCATGATCTTGCACATATGTTTGAGCTTCTAAGAATAAAACGCTCAGTTTAGCGCTTTCTGTGAACAGTAACACTCTGTTAGTGCAACTAATCAAATGAACAGAAAGAAAGGCCACAAGTGCTGAAAACCTTCTTTCTCTGTTAGAGAATGATAGTTTGTGCAAAGTTAAGACTAAAGCTTGCCCACATTAAAGATGTTTCTAACATCTTAAAATAAAATGATTCTGCAATGCAGAACACAGATTTCAGTGAGATGCTAGTTTTATGATCATGAACATATGTTTGAGATTCTAAGCATAAAACGCACAGTTTAGCGCTTTCTGTGAAAAGTAACACTCTGTTAGTGCAACTAAGCAAATGAACAGAAAGAAAGCATGCAAGTGCTGAAAATCTTCTTTCTCTGTTAGAGAATGATAGTTTGTGCAAAGTTAAGACTAAAGCTTGCCAACATTAAAGATGTTTCTAACATCTTAAATGAAGTGTTTTAGCATTGTAGAAAAACTGATTTCAGTGAGTTACTACTTTCATGATCTATCACATATGTTTGAGCGTCTAAGCATAAAGCGCTCAGTTTAGCGCTTTCTGTGAACAGTAACACTCTGTTAGTGCAACTAAGCAAATGAACAGAAAGAAAGCATGCAAGTGCTGAAAACCTTTCTCTGTTAGAGAATGACAGTTTGTGCAAAGTTAAAACTAAAGCTTGCCCACGTTAAAGATGTTTATAACATCTTACATGAGGTGTTTTAGCATTGTAGAAAAACAGATTTCAGTGAGTTACTACTTTCATGATCTTGCACATATGTTTGAGCTTCTAAGCATAAAACGCTCAGTATAGCGCTTTCTTTGAACAGTAAAACTCTGTTAGTGCAACTAAGCAAATGAACAGAAAGAAAGCATGCAAGTGCTGAAAACCTTCTTTCTCTGTTAGTGAATGATAGTTTGTGCAAAGTTAAGACTAAAGCTTGCCAACGTTAAAGATGTTTCTAACATCTTTAAATAAAATGATTCAGCAATGCAGAACACAGATTTCAGTGAGATGCTAGTTTTATGATCATGAACATATGTTTGAGATTCTAAGCATAAGTCGCTTAGTTTATCGCTTCTGTGTACAGAAACACTCTGTTAGTGCAACTAATCAAATGAACAGAAAGAAAGGCCACAAGTGCTGAAAACCTTCTTTCTCTGTTAGAGAATGATAGTTTGTGCAAAGTTAAGACTAAAGCTTGCCCACATTAAAGATGTTTCTAACATCTTTAAATAAAATGATTCAGCAATGCAGAACACAGATTTCAGTAAGATGCTAGTTTTATGATCATGAATATATGTTTGAGATTCTAAGCATAAAACGCACAGTTTAGCGCTTTCTGTGAAAAGTAACACTCTGTTAGTCCAATTAAGCAAATGAACAGAAAGCATGCAAGTGCTGAAAACCTTCTTTCTCTGTAAGAGAATGATAAGTTTGTGCAAAGTTAAGACTAAAGCTTGCCAACGTTAAAGATGTTTCTAACATCTTAAATGAAGTGTTTTAGCATTGTAGAAAAACAGATTTCAGTGACTTACTACTTTCATGATCTATCACATATGTTTGAGCTTCTAAGTATAAAACGCTCAGTATACCGCTTTCTTTGAACAGTAAAACTCTGTTAGTGCAACTAAGCAAATGAACAGAAAGAAAGCATGCAAGTGCTGAAAACCTTTCTCTGTTAGAGAATGACAGTTTGTGCAAAGTTAAAACTAAAGCTTGCCCACATTAAAGATGTTTATAACATCTTACATGAAGTGTTTTAGCTTTGTAGAAAAACAGATTTCAGTGAGTTACTACTTTCATGATCTTGCACATATGTTTGAGCTTCTAAGCATAAAACGCTCAGTTTAGCGCTTTCTGTAAACAGTAACACTCTGTTAGTGCAACTAAGCAAAGGAACAGAAAGAAAGCATGCAAGTGCTGAAAACCTTCTTTCCCTGTAAGAGAATGATAGTTTGTGCAAAGTTAAGACTAAAGCTTGCCCACATTAAAGATGTTTCTAACATCTTAAATGAAGTGTTTTAGCATTGTAGAAAAACAGATTTCAGTGAGTTACAAGTTTTATGATCATGAACCTAAGTTTGAACTTCTAAGAATAAGTCGCTTAGTTTATCGCTTCTGTGTACAGAAACACTCTGTTAGTGCAACTAAGCAAATGAACAGAAAGAAAGGCCACAAGTGCTGAAAACCTTCTTTTTCTGTTAGAGAATGATAGTTTGTGCAAACTTAGGACTAAAGCTTGCCCACATTAAAGATGTTTCTAACATCTTTAAATAAAATGATTCAGCAATGCAGAACACAGATTTCAGTGAGATGCTAATTTTATGATCATGAACATATGTTTGAGATTCTAAGCATAAAACGCACAGTTTAGCGCTTTCTGTGAAAAGTAACACTCTGTTAGTGCAACTAAGCAAATGAACAGAAAGAAAGCATGCAAGTGCTGAAAATCTTATTTCACTGTTAGAGAATGATAGTTTGTGCAAAGTTAAGACTAAAGCTTGCCAACATTAAAGATGTTTCTAACATCTTAAATAAAGTGTTTTAGCATTGTAGAAAAACAGATTTCAGTGAGTTACTACTTTCATGATCTTGCACATATGTTTGAGCTTCTAACCATAAAACGCTCAGTTTAGCGCTTTCTGTGAACAGTAACACTCTGTTAGTGTAACTAAGCAAATGAACAGAAAGAAAGCATGCAAGTGCTGAAAACCTTTCTCTGTTAGAGAATGACAGTTTGTGCAAAGTTAAATCTAAAGCTTGCCCACGTTAAAGATGTTTCTAACATCTTACATGAAGTGTTTTAGCATTGTAGAAAAACAGATTTCAGTGAGTTACGACTTTCATGATCTATCACATATGTTTGAGCTTCAATGCTAAAACACTTCATTTAAGATGTTAGAAACATCTTTAATGTTGGCAAGCTTAAGTCTTAACATTGCACAAACTATCATTCTCTAACAGAGAAAGAAGGTTTTCAGCACTTGCTTGCTTTCTTTCTGTTCATTTGCTTATTTGCACTTACAGAGTGTTACTGTTCACAGAAAGCGCTAAACTGAGCGTTTTATGCTTAGAAGCTCAAACATATGTGCAAGATCATGAAAGTAGTAACTCACTGAAATCTGTTTTTCTACAATGCTAAAACACTTCATTAAAGATGTTAGAAACATCTTTAACGTGGGCAAGCTTTAGTCTTAACTTTGCACAAACTATCATTCCCGAACAGAGAAAGAAGGTTTTCAGCACTTGCTTGCTTTCTTTCTGTTCATTTGATTAGCTGCACTAACAGAGTGTTACTGTTCACAGAAAGCGCTAAACTGAGCGTTTTATGCTTAGAAGCTCAAACATATGTGCAAGATCATGAAAGTAGTAATTCACTGAAATCTGTGTTCTGCATTGCTGAATCATTTTATTTAAAGATGTTAGAAACATCTTTAATGTGGGCAAGCTTTAGTCTTAACTTTGCACAAACTATCATTCTCTAACAGAGAAAGAGGGTTTTCAGGCCTTGTGGCCTTTCTTTCTGTTCATTTGCTTAGTTGCACTAACAGAGTGTTACTGTTCACAGAAAGCGCTAAACTGAGCGTTTTATGCTTAGACGCTCAAACATATGTGCAAGATCATGAAAGTAGTAACTCACTGAAATCTGTTTTTCTACAATGCTAAAACACTTCATTTAAGATGTTAGAAACATCTTTAACGTGGGCAAGCTTTAGTCTTAACTTTGCACATACTATCATTCTCTAACAGAGAAAGAAGATTTTCAGCACTTGCTTGCTTTCTTTCTGTTCATTTGATTAGTTGCACTAACAGAATGTTACTGTTCACAGAAAGCGCTAAACTAAGCGTTTTATGCTTAGAAGCTCAAACATATGTGCAAGATCATGAAAGTAGTAATTCACTGAAATCTGTGTTCTGCATTGCTGAATCTTTTTATTTAAAGATGTTAGAAACATCTTTAATGTGGGCAAGCTTTTGTCTTAACTTTGCACAAACTATCATTCTCTAACAGAGAAAGCGCTAAACTGAGCGTTTTATGCTTAGACGCTCAAACATATGTGCAAGATCATAAAAGTAGTAACTCACTGAAATCTGTTTTTCTTCAATGCTAAAACACTTAATTTAAGATGTTAGAAACATCTTTAATGTGGGCAAGCTTTTGTCTTAACTTTACACAAACTTTCATTCTCTAATAGAGAAAGTAGGTTTTCAGCACTTGCATGCTTTCTTTCTGTTCATTTGCTTAGTTGCACTAACAGTGTTACTGTTCACAAAAACGCTATGCTGAGCGTTTTATGCTTAGAAGCTCAAACATAAGTTCATGATCATAAAAGTAGTAACTCACTGAAATCTGTTTTTCTTCAATGCTAAAACACTTAATTTAAGATGTTAGAAACATCTTTAATGTGGGCAAGCTTTTGTCTTAACTTTACACAAACTTTCATTCTCTAATAGAGAAAGTAGGTTTTCAGCAATTGCATGCTTTCTTTCTGTTCATTTGCTTAGTTGCACTAACAGAGTGTTACTGTTCACAGAAAGCGCTAAACTGAGCATTTTATTCTTAGAAGCTCAAACATATGTGCAAGATCATGAAAGTAGTAACTCATTGAAAACTGTTTTTCTATAATGCTAAAACATTTCATTTAAGGTGTTAGAAACATCTTTAATGTGGGCAAGCTTTAGTCTTAACTTTACACAAACTATCATTCTCTAACAGAGAAAGAGGGTTTTCAGCCCTTGTGGCCTTTCTTTCTGTTCATTTGCTTAGTTGCACTAATAACAGAGTGTTACTGTTCACAGAAATGCTATGCTGAGTGTTTTATGCTTAGAAGTTGAAACATAAGATCATGATCATACAAGTACTAACTCACTGAAATCTGTTTTTCTTCAATGCTAAAACACTTCATTAAAGATGTTAGATACATCTTTAATGTGGGAAAGCTTTAGTCTTAACTTTGCACAATCTATCATTCTCTCACAGAGAAAGAAGGTTTTCAGCACTTCTGGCCTTTCATTCTGTTCATTTGCTTAGTTGCACTAACAGAGTGTTTCTGTACACAGAAGCGATAAACTAAGCGACTTATTTTTAGAAGTTCAAACTTAGGTTCATGATCATAAAACTTGTAACTCACTGAAATCTGTTTTTCTACAATGCTAAAACACTTCATTTAAGTTGTTAGAAACATCTTTAATGTGGGCAAGCTTTTGTCTTAACTTTGCACAAACTATCATTCTCTAACAGAGAAAGAAGGTTTTCAGCACTTGCATGCTTTCTTTCTGTTCATTTGCTTAGTTGCACTAACAGAGTTTTACTGTTCACAGAAAGCGCTAAACTGAGCATTTTATTCTTAGAAGCTCAAACATATGTGCAAGATCATGAAAGTAGTAATTCACTGAAATCTGTGTTCTGCATTGCTGAATCATTTTATTTAAAAATGTTAGAAACATCTTTAATGTGGGCAAGCTTTAGTTTTAACTTTGCACAAACTGTCATTCTCTAACAGAGAAAGGTTTTCAGCACTTGCATGCTTTCTTTCTGTTCATTTGCTTAGTTGCACTAACAGAGTTTTACTGTTCAAAGAAAGCGCTATACTGAGCGTTTTATGCTTAGAAGCTCAAACATATGTGCAAGATCATGAAAGTAGTAATTCACTGAAATCTGTGTTCTGCATTGCTGAATCATTTTATTTAAAGATGTTAGAAACATCTTTAATGTGGGCAAGCTTTAGTTTTAACTTTACACAAACTATCATTCTCTAACAGAGAAAGAGGGTTTTCAGCCCTTGTGGCCTTTCTTTCTGTTCATTTGCTTAGTTGCACTAATAACAGAGTGTTACTGTTCACAGAAACGCTATGCTGAGCGTTTTATGCTTAGAAGTTGAAACATGAGATCATGATCATACAAGTACTAACTCACTGAAATCTGTTTTTCTTCAATGCTAAAACATTTCATTAAAGATGTTAGATACATCTTTAATGTGGGAAAGCTTTAGTCTTAACTTTGCACAAACTATCATTCTCTCACAGAGAAAGAAGGTTTTCAGCACTTCTGGCCTTTCATTCTGTTCATTTGCTTAGTTGCACTAACAGAGTGTTTCTGTACACAGAAGCGATCAACTAAGCGACTTATTCTTAGAAGTTCAAACTTAGGTTCATGATCATAAAACTTGTAACTCACTGAAATCTGTTTTTCTACAATGCTAAAACACTTCATTTAAGTTGTTAGAAACATCTTTAATGTGGGCAAGCTTTTGTCTTAACTTTGCACAAACTATCATTCTCGAACAGAGAAAGAAGGTTTTCAGCACTTGCATGCTTTCTTTCTGTTCATTTGCTTAGTTGCACTTACAGAGTGTTACTGTTCACAGAAAGCGCTAAACTGAGCGTTTTATGCTTAGAAGCTCAAACATATGTGATAGATCATGAAAGTAGTAACTCACTGAAATCTGTTTTTCTACAATGCTAAAACACTTCATTTAAGATGTTAGAAACATCTTTAATGTTGGCAAGCTTTAGTCTTAACTTTGCACAAACTATCATTCTCTAACAGAGAAAGAAGATTTTCAGCACTTGCATGCTTTCTTTCTGTTCATTTGCTTAGTTGCACTAATAACAGAGTGTTACTGTTCACAGAAAGCGCTAAAATGTGCGTTTTATGCTTAGAATCTCAAACATATGTTCATGATCATAAAACTAGCATCTCACTGAAATCTGTGTTCTGCATTGCTGAATCATTTTATTTAAAGATGTTAGAAACATCTTTAATGTGGGCAAGCTTTAGTCTTAACTTTGCACAAACTATCATTCTCTAACAGAGAAAGAAGGTTTTCAGCACTTGTGGCCTTTCTTTCTGTTCATTTGCTTAGTTGCACTAACAGAGTGTTTCTGTACACAGAAGCGATAAACTAAGCGACTTATTTTTAGAAGTTCAAACTTAGGTTCATGATCATAAAACTTGTAACTCACTGAAATCTGTTTTTCTACAATGCTAAAACACTTCATTTAAGTTGTTAGAAACATCTTTAATGTGGGCAAGCTTTTGTCTTAACTTTGCACAAACTATCATTCTCTAACAGAGAAAGAAGGTTTTCAGCACTTGCATGCTTTCTTTCTGTTCATTTGCTTAGTTGCACTAACAGAGTTTTACTGTTCACAGAAAGCGCTAAACTGAGCATTTTATTCTTAGAAGCTCAAACATATGTGCAAGATCATGAAAGTAGTAATTCACTGAAATCTGTGTTCTGCATTGCTGAATCATTTTATTTAAAAATGTTAGAAACATCTTTAATGTGGGCAAGCTTTAGTTTTAACTTTGCACAAACTGTCATTCTCTAACAGAGAAAGGTTTTCAGCACTTGCATGCTTTCTTTCTGTTCATTTGCTTAGTTGCACTAACAGAGTTTTACTGTTCAAAGAAAGCGCTATACTGAGCGTTTTATGCTTAGAAGCTCAAACATATGTGCAAGATCATGAAAGTAGTAATTCACTGAAATCTGTGTTCTGCATTGCTGAATCATTTTATTTAAAGATGTTAGAAACATCTTTAATGTGGGCAAGCTTTAGTTTTAACTTTACACAAACTATCATTCTCTAACAGAGAAAGAGGGTTTTCAGCCCTTGTGGCCTTTCTTTCTGTTCATTTGCTTAGTTGCACTAATAACAGAGTGTTACTGTTCACAGAAACGCTATGCTGAGCGTTTTATGCTTAGAAGTTGAAACATGAGATCATGATCATACAAGTACTAACTCACTGAAATCTGTTTTTCTTCAATGCTAAAACATTTCATTAAAGATGTTAGATACATCTTTAATGTGGGAAAGCTTTAGTCTTAACTTTGCACAAACTATCATTCTCTCACAGAGAAAGAAGGTTTTCAGCACTTCTGGCCTTTCATTCTGTTCATTTGCTTAGTTGCACTAACAGAGTGTTTCTGTACACAGAAGCGATCAACTAAGCGACTTATTCTTAGAAGTTCAAACTTAGGTTCATGATCATAAAACTTGTAACTCACTGAAATCTGTTTTTCTACAATGCTAAAACACTTCATTTAAGTTGTTAGAAACATCTTTAATGTGGGCAAGCTTTTGTCTTAACTTTGCACAAACTATCATTCTCGAACAGAGAAAGAAGGTTTTCAGCACTTGCATGCTTTCTTTCTGTTCATTTGCTTAGTTGCACTTACAGAGTGTTACTGTTCACAGAAAGCGCTAAACTGAGCGTTTTATGCTTAGAAGCTCAAACATATGTGATAGATCATGAAAGTAGTAACTCACTGAAATCTGTTTTTCTACAATGCTAAAACACTTCATTTAAGATGTTAGAAACATCTTTAATGTTGGCAAGCTTTAGTCTTAACTTTGCACAAACTATCATTCTCTAACAGAGAAAGAAGATTTTCAGCACTTGCATGCTTTCTTTCTGTTCATTTGCTTAGTTGCACTAATAACAGAGTGTTACTGTTCACAGAAAGCGCTAAAATGTGCGTTTTATGCTTAGAATCTCAAACATATGTTCATGATCATAAAACTAGCATCTCACTGAAATCTGTGTTCTGCATTGCTGAATCATTTTATTTAAAGATGTTAGAAACATCTTTAATGTGGGCAAGCTTTAGTCTTAACTTTGCACAAACTATCATTCTCTAACAGAGAAAGAAGGTTTTCAGCACTTGTGGCCTTTCTTTCTGTTCATTTGCTTAGTTGCACTAACAGAGTGTTTCTGTACACAGAAGCGATAAACTAAGCGACTTATGCTTAGAAGTTCAAACTTAGGTTCATAATCATAAAACTTGTAACTCACTGAAATCTGTTTTTTGCATTGCTCAAACATTTCATTTAAAGATGTTAGAAACAGCTTTAATGTGGGCAAGCTTTAGTCTTAACTTTGCACAAACTATCATTCTCTAACAGAGAAAGATGGTTTTCAGCACTTGCTTGCTTTCTTTCTGTTCATTTGCTTAGTTGCACTTACAGAGTGTTACTGTTCACAGAAAGCGCTAAACTGAGCGTTTTATGCTTAGAAGCTCAAACATATGTGCAAGATCATGAAAGTAGTAACTCACTGAAATCTGTTTTTCTACAATGCTAAAACACTTCATTAAAGATGTTAGAAACATCTTTAACGTGGGAAAGCTTTAGTCTTAACTTTGCACAAACTATCATTCCCGAACAGAGAAAGAGGGTTTTCAGCCCTTGTGGCCTGTCTTTCTGTTCATTTGCTTAGTTGCACTAACAGAGTGTTACTGTTCACAGAAAGCGCTAAACTGAGCGTTTTATGTTTAGACGCTCAAACATATGTGCAAGATCATGAAAGTAGTAACTCACTGAAATCTGTTTTTCTACAATGCTAAAAAACTTCATTTAAGATGTTAGAAACATCTTTAACGTGGGCAAGCTTTAGTCTTAACTTTGCACAAACTATCATTCTCTAACAGAGAAAGAGGGTTTTCAGCCCTTGTGGCATTTCTTTCTGTTCATTTGCTTAGTTGCACTAACAGAGTGTTACTGTTCACAAAAACGCTATGCTGAGCGTTTTATGCTTAGAAGCTCAAACATGTTCATGATCATAAAAGTAGTAACTCACTGAAATCTGTTTTTCTTCAATGCTAAAACACTTAATTTAAGATGTTAGAAACATCTTTAATGTGGGCAAGCTTTTGTCTTAACTTTGCACAAACTATCATTCTCTCACAGAGAAAGAAGGTTTTCAGCACTTCTGGCCTTTCATTCTGTTCATTTGCTTAGTTGCACAAACAGAGTGTTTCTGTACACAGAAGCGATAAACTAAGCGTTTTATTCTTAGAAGCTCAAACATATGTGCAAGATCATGAAAGTAGTAACTCACTGAAATCTGTTTTTCTACAATGCTAAAACACTTCATTAAAGATGTTAGAAACATCTTTAATGTGGGCAAGCTTTAGTTTTAACTTTGCACAAACTGTCATTCTCTAACAGAGAAAGGTTTTCAGCACTTGCATGCTTTCTTTCTGTTCATTTGCTTAGTTGCACTAACAGAGTTTTACTGTTCAAAGAAAGCGCTATACTGAGCGTTTTATGCTTAGAAGCTCAAACATATGTGATAGATCATGAAAGTAGTAACTCACTGAAATCTCTTTTTCTACAATGCTAAAACACTTCATTTAAGATGTTAGAAACATCTTTAACGTTGGCAAGCTTTAGTCTTAACTTTGCACAAACTATCATTCTCTAACAGAGAAAGAGGGTTTTCAGCCCTTGTGGCCTTTCTTTCTGTTCATTTGCTTAGTTGCACTAATAACAGAGTGTTACTGTTCACAGAAACGCTATGCTGAGCGTTTTATGCTTAGAAGCTCAAACATAAGATCATGATCATACAAGTCCTAACTCACTGAAATCTGTTTTTCTTCAATGCTAAAACACTTCATTAAAGATGTTAGATACATCTTTAATGTGGGAAAGCTTTAGTCTTAACTTTGCACAAACTATCATTCACTAACAGAGAAAGAATGTTTTCAGCACTTGCATGCTTTCTTTCTGTTCATTTGTTTAGTTGCACTAACAGAGTGTTACTGTTCACAGAATGCGCTAAACTGAGCGTTTTATGCTTAGAAGCTCAAACATATGTGCAAGATCATGAAAGTAGTAATTCACTGAAATCTGTGTTCTGCATTGCTGAATCATTTTATTTAAAGATGTTAGAAACATCTTTAATGTCGGCAAGCTTTAGTTTTAACTTTACACAAACTATCATTCTCTAACAGAGAAAGAGGGTTTTCAGCCCTTGTGGCCTTTCCTTCTGTTCATTTGCTTAGTTGCACTAATAACAGAGTGTTACTGTTCACAGAAACGCTATGCTGAGCGTTTTATGCTTAAAAGTTGAAACATAAGATCATGATCATACAAGTACTAACTCACTGAAATCTGTTTTTCTTCAATGCTAAAACACTTCATTAAAGATGTTAGAAACATCTTTAACGTGGGCAAGCTTTAGTCTTAACTTTGCACAAACTATCATTCTCTAACAGAGAAAGAGGGTTTTCAGCACTTGCATGCTTTCTTTCTGTTCATTTGCTTAGTTGCACTAACAGAGTGTTACTGTTCACAAAAACGCTATGCTGAGCGTTTTATGCTTAGAAGTTCAAACATAAGTTCATGATCATAAAAGTAGTAACTCACTGAAATCTGTTTTTCTTCAATGCTAAAACACTTAATTTAAGATGTTAGAAACATCTTTAATGTGGGCAAGCTTTTGTCTTAACTTTGCACAAACTTTCATTCTCTAATAGAGAAAGTAGGTTTTCAGCACTTGCATGCTTTCTTTCTGTTCATTTGCTTAGTTGCACTAACAGAGTGTTACTGTTCACAGAAAGCGCTAAACTGAGCATTTTATTTTTAGAAGCTCAAACATATGTGCAAGATCATGAAAGTAGTAACTCATTGAAATCTGTTTTTCTATAATGCTAAAACATTTCATTTAAGGTGTTAGAAACATCTTTAATGTGGGCAAGCTTTAGTCTTAACTTTACACAAACTATCATTCTCTAACAGAGAAAGAAGGTTTTCAGCACTTGCATGCTTTCTTTCTGTTCATTTGCTTAGTTGCACTAACAGAGTTTTACTGTTCACAGAAAGCGCTAAACTGAGCATTTTATTCTTAGAAGCTCAAACATATGTGCAAGATCATGAAAGTAGTAATTCACTGAAATCTGTGTTCTGCATTGCTGAATCATTTTATTTAAAAATGTTAGAAACATCTTTAATGTGGGCAAGCTTTAGTTTTAACTTTGCACAAACTGTCATTCTCTAACAGAGAAAGGTTTTCAGCACTTGCATGCTTTCTTTCTGTTCATTTGCTTAGTTGCACTAACAGAGTTTTACTGTTCAAACAAAGCGCTATACTGAGCGTTTTATGCTTAGAAGCTCAAACATATGTGATAGATCATGAAAGTAGTAACTCACTGAAATCTGTTTTTCTACAATGCTAAAACACTTCATTTAAGATGTTAGAAACATCTTTAACGTTGGCAAGCTTTAGTCTTAACTTTGCACAAACTATCATTCTCTAACAGAGAAAGAGGGTTTTCAGCCCTTGTGGCCTTTCTTTCTGTTCATTTGCTTAGTTGCACTAATAACAGAGTGTTACTGTTCACAGAAACGCTATGCTGAGCGTTTTATGCTTAGAAGCTCAAACATAAGATCATGATCATACAAGTCCTAACTCACTGAAATCTGTTTTTCTTCAATGCTAAAACACTTCATTAAAGATGTTAGATACATCTTTAATGTGGGAAAGCTTTAGTCTTAACTTTGCACAAACTATCATTCACTAACAGAGAAAGAATGTTTTCAGCACTTGCATGCTTTCTTTCTGTTCATGTGATTAGTTGCACTAACAGAGTGTTACTGTTCACAGAATGCGCTAAACTGAGCGT
Source organism: allo-octoploid hybrid of Carassius auratus x Cyprinus carpio (assembly GCA_024542945.1). Taxonomy (NCBI): domain Eukaryota; kingdom Metazoa; phylum Chordata; class Actinopteri; order Cypriniformes; species allo-octoploid hybrid of Carassius auratus x Cyprinus carpio. The sequence goes on along the minus strand of CM045062.1, from coordinate 26,751,874 downwards.
TTTATGCTTAGAAGCTCAAACATATGTGCAAGATCATGAAAGTAGTAATTCACTGAAATCTGTGTTCTGCATTGCTGAATCATTTTATTTAAAGATGTTAGAAACATCTTTAATGTGGGCAAGCTTTAGTTTTAACTTTACACAAATTATCATTCTCTAACAGAGAAAGAGGGTTTTCAGCCCTTGTGGCCTTTCTTTCTGTTCATTTGCTTAGTTGCACTAATAACAGAGTGTTACTGTTCACAGAAACGCTATGCTGAGCGTTTTATGCTTAGAAGTTGAAACATAAGATCATGATCATACAAGTACTAACTCACTGAAATCTGTTTTTCTTCAATGCTAAAACACTTCATTAAAGATGTTAGATACATCTTTAATGTGGGAAAGCTTTAGTCTTAACTTTGCACAAACTATCATTCTCTCATAGAGAAAGAAGGTTTTCAGCACTTCTGGCCTTTCATTCTGTTCATTTGCTTAGTTGCACTAACAGAGTGTTTCTGTACACAGAAGCGATAAACTAAGCGACTTATTCTTAGAAGTTCAAACTTAGGTTCATGATCATAAAACTTGTAACTCACTGAAATCTGTTTTTCTACAATGCTAAAACACTTCATTTAAGTTGTTAGAAACATCTTTAATGTGGGCAAGCTTTTGTCTTAACTTTGCACAAACTATCATTCTCTAACAGAGAAAGAAGGTTTTCAGCACTTGCATGCTTTCTTTCTGTTCATTTGCTTAGTTGCACTTACAGAGTGTTACTGTTCACAGAAAGCGCTAAACTGAGCGTTTTATGCTTAGAAGCTCAAACATATGTGATAGATCATGAAAGTAGTAACTCACTGAAATCTGTTTTTCTACAATGCTAAAACACTTCATTTAAGATGTTAGAAACATCTTTAATGTTGGCAAGCTTTAGTCTTAACTTTGCACAAACTATCATTCTCTAACAGAGAAAGAAGGTTTTCTGCACTTGCATGCTTTCTTTCTGTTCATTTGCTTAGTTGCACTTACAGAGTGTTACTGTTCACAGAAAGCGCTAAACTGAGCGTTTTATGCTTAGAAGCTAAAACATATGTGCAAGATCATGATAGTAGTAACTCACTGAAATCTGTTTTTCTACAATGCTTAAACACTTCATTAAAGATGTTAGAAACATCTTTAACGTGGGCAAGCTTTAGTCTTAACTTTGCACAAACTATCATTCTCTAACAGAGAAAGAGGGTTTTCAGCCCTTGTGGCCTTTCTTTCTGTTCATTTGCTTAGTTGCACTAACAGAGTGTTACTGTTCACAGAAAGCGCTAAACTGAGCGTTTTATGCTTAGACGCTCAAACATATGTGCAAGATCATGAAAGTAGTAACTCACTGAAATCTGTTTTTCTACAATGCTAAAACACTTCATTTAAGATGTTAGGAACATCTTTAACGTGGGCAAGCTTTAGTCTTAACTTTGCACAAACTATCATTATCTAACAGAGAAAGAGGGTTTTCAGCCCTTGTGGCCTTTCTTTCTGTTCATTTGCTTAGTTGCACTAACAGAGTGTTACTGTTCACAACAACGCTATGCTGAGCGTTTTATGCTTAGAAGTTCAAACATAAGTTCATGATCATAAAAGTAGTAACTCACTGAAATCTGTTTTTCTTCAATGCTAAAACACTTAATTTAAGATGTTAGAAACATCTTTAATGTGGGCAAGCTTTTTTCTTAACTTTGCACAAACTTTCATTCTCTAATAGAGAAAGTAGGTTTTCAGCACTTGCATGCTTTCTTTCTGTTCACTTGCTTAGTTGCACTAACAGAGTGTTACTGTTCACAGAAAGCGCTAAACTGAGCATTTTATTCTTAGAAGCTCAAACATATGTGCAAGATCATGAAAGTAGTAACTCATTGAAATCTGTTTTTCTATAATGCTAAAACATTTCATTTAAGGTGTTAGAAACATCTTTAATGTGGGCAAGCTTTAGTCTTAACTTTACACAAACTATCATTCTCTAACAGAGAAAGAGGGTTTTCAGCCCTTGTGGCCTTTCTTTCTGTTCATTTGCTTAGTTGCACTAATAACAGAGTGTTACTGTTCACAGAAACGCTATGCTGAGTGTTTTATGCTTAGAAGTTGAAACATAAGATCATGATCATACAAGTACTAACTCACTGAAATCTGTTTTTCTTCAATGCTAAAACACTTCATTAAAGATGTTAGATACATCTTTAATGTGGGAAAGCTTTAGTCTTAACTTTGCACAATCTATCATTCTCTCACAGAGAAAGAAGGTTTTCAGCACTTCTGGCCTTTCATTCTGTTCATTTGCTTAGTTGCACTAACAGAGTGTTTCTGTACACAGAAGCGATAAACTAAGCGACTTATTCTTAGAAGTTCAAACTTAGGTTCATGATCATAAAACTTGTAACTCACTGAAATCTGTTTTTCTACAATGCTAAAACACTTCATTTAAGTTGTTAGAAACATCTTTAATGTGGGCAAGCTTTTGTCTTAACTTTGCACAAACTATCATTCTCTAACAGAGAAAGAAGGTTTTCAGCACTTGCATGCTTTCTTTCTGTTCATTTGCTTAGTTGCACTAACAGAGTTTTACTGTTCACAGAAAGCGCTAAACTGAGCATTTTATTCTTAGAAGCTCAAACATATGTGCAAGATCATGAAAGTAGTAATTCACTGAAATCTGTGTTCTGCATTGCTGAATCATTTTATTTAAAAATGTTAGAAACATCTTTAATGTGGGCAAGCTTTAGTTTTAACTTTGCACAAACTGTCATTCTCTAACAGAGAAAGGTTTTCAGCACTTGCATGCTTTCTTTCTGTTCATTTGCTTAGTTGCACTAACAGAGTTTTACTGTTCAAAGAAAGCGCTATACTGAGCGTTTTATGCTTAGAAGCTCAAACATATGTGATAGATCATGAAAGTAGTAACTCACTGAAATCTGTTTTTCTACAATGCTAAAACACTTCATTTAAGATGTTAGAAACATCTTTAACGTTGGCAAGCTTTAGTCTTAACTTTGCACAAACTATCATTCTCTAACAGAGAAAGAGGGTTTTCAGCCCTTGTGGCCTTTCTTTCTGTTCATTTGCTTAGTTGCACTAATAACAGAGTGTTACTGTTCACAGAAACGCTATGCTGAGCGTTTTATGCTTAGAAGCTCAAACATAAGATCATGATCATACAAGTCCTAACTCACTGAAATCTGTTTTTCTTCAATGCTAAAACACTTCATTAAAGATGTTAGATACATCTTTAATGTGGGAAAGCTTTAGTCTTAACTTTGCACAAACTATCATTCACTAACAGAGAAAGAATGTTTTCAGCACTTGCATGCTTTCTTTCTGTTCATTTGATTAGTTGCACTAACAGAGTGTTACTGTTCACAGAATGCGCTAAACTGAGCGTTTTATGCTTAGAAGCTCAAACATATGTGCAAGATCATGAAAGTAGTAATTCACTGAAATCTGTGTTCTGCATTGCTGAATCATTTTATTTAAAGATGTTAGAAACATCTTTAATGTGGGCAAGCTTTAGTTTTAACTTTACACAAACTATCATTCTCTAACAGAGAAAGAGGGTTTTCAGCCCTTGTGGCCTTTCTTTCTGTTCATTTGCTTAGTTGCACTAATAACAGAGTGTTACTGTTCACAGAAACGCTATGCTGAGCGTTTTATGCTTAGAAGTTGAAACATGAGATCATGATCATACAAGTACTAACTCACTGAAATCTGTTTTTCTTCAATGCTAAAACATTTCATTAAAGATGTTAGATACATCTTTAATGTGGGAAAGCTTTAGTCTTAACTTTGCACAAACTATCATTCTCTCACAGAGAAAGAAGGTTTTCAGCACTTCTGGCCTTTCATTCTGTTCATTTGCTTAGTTGCACTAACAGAGTGTTTCTGTACACAGAAGCGATAAACTAAGCGACTTATTCTTAGAAGTTCAAACTTAGGTTCATGATCATAAAACTTGTAACTCACTGAAATCTGTTTTTCTACAATGCTAAAACACTTCATTTAAGTTGTTAGAAACATCTTTAATGTGGGCAAGCTTTTGTCTTAACTTTGCACAAACTATCATTCTCTAACAGAGAAAGAAGGTTTTCAGCACTTGCATGCTTTCTTTCTGTTCATTTGCTTAGTTGCACTTACAGAGTGTTACTGTTCACAGAAAGCGCTAAACTGAGCGTTTTATGCTTAGAAGCTCAAACATATGTGATAGATCATGAAAGTAGTAACTCACTGAAATCTGTTTTTCTACAATGCTAAAACACTTCATTTAAGATGTTAGAAACATCTTTAATGTTGGCAAGCTTTAGTCTTAACTTTGCACAAACTATCATTCTCTAACAGAGAAAGAAGGTTTTCTGCACTTGCATGCTTTCTTTCTGTTCATTTGCTTAGTTGCACTTACAGAGTGTTACTGTTCACAGAAAGCGCTAAACTGAGCGTTTTATGCTTAGAAGCTAAAACATATGTGCAAGATCATGATAGTAGTAACTCACTGAAATCTGTTTTTCTACAATGCTTAAACACTTCATTAAAGATGTTAGAAACATCTTTAACGTGGGCAAGCTTTAGTCTTAACTTTGCACAAACTATCATTCTCTAACAGAGAAAGAGGGTTTTCAGCCCTTGTGGCCTTTCTTTCTGTTCATTTGCTTAGTTGCACTAACAGAGTGTTACTGTTCACAGAAAGCGCTAAACTGAGCGTTTTATGCTTAGACGCTCAAACATATGTGCAAGATCATGAAAGTAGTAACTCACTGAAATCTGTTTTTCTACAATGCTAAAACACTTCATTTAAGATGTTAGGAACATCTTTAACGTGGGCAAGCTTTAGTCTTAACTTTGCACAAACTATCATTCTCTAACAGAGAAAGAGGGTTTTCAGCCCTTGTGGCCTTTCTTTCTGTTCATTTGCTTAGTTGCACTAATAACAGAGTGTTACTGTTCACAGAAACGCTATGCTGAGTGTTTTATGCTTAGAAGTTGAAACATAAGATCATGATCATACAAGTACTAACTCACTGAAATCTGTTTTTCTTCAATGCTAAAACACTTCATTAAAGATGTTAGATACATCTTTAATGTGGGAAAGCTTTAGTCTTAACTTTGCACAATCTATCATTCTCTCACAGAGAAAGAAGGTTTTCAGCACTTCTGGCCTTTCATTCTGTTCATTTGCTTAGTTGCACTAACAGAGTGTTTCTGTACACAGAAGCGATAAACTAAGCGACTTATTCTTAGAAGTTCAAACTTAGGTTCATGATCATAAAACTTGTAACTCACTGAAATCTGTTTTTCTACAATGCTAAAACACTTCATTTAAGTTGTTAGAAACATCTTTAATGTGGGCAAGCTTTTGTCTTAACTTTGCACAAACTATCATTCTCTAACAGAGAAAGAAGGTTTTCAGCACTTGCATGCTTTCTTTCTGTTCATTTGCTTAGTTGCACTAACAGAGTTTTACTGTTCACAGAAAGCGCTAAACTGAGCATTTTATTCTTAGAAGCTCAAACATATGTGCAAGATCATGAAAGTAGTAATTCACTGAAATCTGTGTTCTGCATTGCTGAATCATTTTATTTAAAAATGTTAGAAACATCTTTAATGTGGGCAAGCTTTAGTTTTAACTTTGCACAAACTGTCATTCTCTAACAGAGAAAGGTTTTCAGCACTTGCATGCTTTCTTTCTGTTCATTTGCTTAGTTGCACTAACAGAGTTTTACTGTTCAAAGAAAGCGCTATACTGAGCGTTTTATGCTTAGAAGCTCAAACATATGTGATAGATCATGAAAGTAGTAACTCACTGAAATCTGTTTTTCTACAATGCTAAAACACTTCATTTAAGATGTTAGAAACATCTTTAACGTTGGCAAGCTTTAGTCTTAACTTTGCACAAACTATCATTCTCTAACAGAGAAAGAGGGTTTTCAGCCCTTGTGGCCTTTCTTTCTGTTCATTTGCTTAGTTGCACTAATAACAGAGTGTTACTGTTCACAGAAACGCTATGCTGAGCGTTTTATGCTTAGAAGCTCAAACATAAGATCATGATCATACAAGTCCTAACTCACTGAAATCTGTTTTTCTTCAATGCTAAAACACTTCATTAAAGATGTTAGATACATCTTTAATGTGGGAAAGCTTTAGTCTTAACTTTGCACAAACTATCATTCACTAACAGAGAAAGAATGTTTTCAGCACTTGCATGCTTTCTTTCTGTTCATTTGATTAGTTGCACTAACAGAGTGTTACTGTTCACAGAATGCGCTAAACTGAGCGTTTTATGCTTAGAAGCTCAAACATATGTGCAAGATCATGAAAGTAGTAATTCACTGAAATCTGTGTTCTGCATTGCTGAATCATTTTATTTAAAGATGTTAGAAACATCTTTAATGTGGGCAAGCTTTAGTTTTAACTTTACACAAACTATCATTCTCTAACAGAGAAAGAGGGTTTTCAGCCCTTGTGGCCTTTCTTTCTGTTCATTTGCTTAGTTGCACTAATAACAGAGTGTTACTGTTCACAGAAACGCTATGCTGAGCGTTTTATGCTTAGAAGTTGAAACATGAGATCATGATCATACAAGTACTAACTCACTGAAATCTGTTTTTCTTCAATGCTAAAACATTTCATTAAAGATGTTAGATACATCTTTAATGTGGGAAAGCTTTAGTCTTAACTTTGCACAAACTATCATTCTCTCACAGAGAAAGAAGGTTTTCAGCACTTCTGGCCTTTCATTCTGTTCATTTGCTTAGTTGCACTAACAGAGTGTTTCTGTACACAGAAGCGATCAACTAAGCGACTTATTCTTAGAAGTTCAAACTTAGGTTCATGATCATAAAACTTGTAACTCACTGAAATCTGTTTTTCTACAATGCTAAAACACTTCATTTAAGTTGTTAGAAACATCTTTAATGTGGGCAAGCTTTTGTCTTAACTTTGCACAAACTATCATTCTCGAACAGAGAAAGAAGGTTTTCAGCACTTGCATGCTTTCTTTCTGTTCATTTGCTTAGTTGCACTTACAGAGTGTTACTGTTCACAGAAAGCGCTAAACTGAGCGTTTTATGCTTAGAAGCTCAAACATATGTGATAGATCATGAAAGTAGTAACTCACTGAAATCTGTTTTTCTACAATGCTAAAACACTTCATTTAAGATGTTAGAAACATCTTTAATGTTGGCAAGCTTTAGTCTTAACTTTGCACAAACTATCATTCTCTAACAGAGAAAGAAGATTTTCAGCACTTGCATGCTTTCTTTCTGTTCATTTGCTTAGTTGCACTAATAACAGAGTGTTACTGTTCACAGAAAGCGCTAAAATGTGCGTTTTATGCTTAGAATCTCAAACATATGTTCATGATCATAAAACTAGCATCTCACTGAAATCTGTGTTCTGCATTGCTGAATCATTTTATTTAAAGATGTTAGAAACATCTTTAATGTGGGCAAGCTTTAGTCTTAACTTTGCACAAACTATCATTCTCTAACAGAGAAAGAAGGTTTTCAGCACTTGTGGCCTTTCTTTCTGTTCATTTGCTTAGTTGCACTAACAGAGTGTTTCTGTACACAGAAGCGATAAACTAAGCGACTTATGCTTAGAAGTTCAAACTTAGGTTCATAATCATAAAACTTGTAACTCACTGAAATCTGTTTTTTGCATTGCTCAAACATTTCATTTAAAGATGTTAGAAACAGCTTTAATGTGGGCAAGCTTTAGTCTTAACTTTGCACAAACTATCATTCTCTAACAGAGAAAGATGGTTTTCAGCACTTGCTTGCTTTCTTTCTGTTCATTTGCTTAGTTGCACTTACAGAGTGTTACTGTTCACAGAAAGCGCTAAACTGAGCGTTTTATGCTTAGAAGCTCAAACATATGTGCAAGATCATGAAAGTAGTAACTCACTGAAATCTGTTTTTCTACAATGCTAAAACACTTCATTAAAGATGTTAGAAACATCTTTAACGTGGGAAAGCTTTAGTCTTAACTTTGCACAAACTATCATTCCCGAACAGAGAAAGAGGGTTTTCAGCCCTTGTGGCCTGTCTTTCTGTTCATTTGCTTAGTTGCACTAACAGAGTGTTACTGTTCACAGAAAGCGCTAAACTGAGCGTTTTATGTTTAGACGCTCAAACATATGTGCAAGATCATGAAAGTAGTAACTCACTGAAATCTGTTTTTCTACAATGCTAAAAAACTTCATTTAAGATGTTAGAAACATCTTTAACGTGGGCAAGCTTTAGTCTTAACTTTGCACAAACTATCATTCTCTAACAGAGAAAGAGGGTTTTCAGCCCTTGTGGCCTTTCTTTCTGTTCATTTGCTTAGTTGCACTAACAGAGTGTTACTGTTCACAAAAACGCTATGCTGAGCGTTTTATGCTTAGAAGCTCAAACATGTTCATGATCATAAAAGTAGTAACTCACTGAAATCTGTTTTTCTTCAATGCTAAAACACTTAATTTAAGATGTTAGAAACATCTTTAATGTGGGCAAGCTTTTGTCTTAACTTTGCACAAACTATCATTCTCTCACAGAGAAAGAAGGTTTTCAGCACTTCTGGCCTTTCATTCTGTTCATTTGCTTAGTTGCACAAACAGAGTGTTTCTGTACACAGAAGCGATAAACTAAGCGACTTATTCTTAGAAGTTCAAACTTAGGTTCATGATCATAAAACTTGTAACTCACTGAAATCTGTTTTTCTACAATGCTAAAACACTTCATTTAAGTTGTTAGAAACATCTTTAATGTGGGCAAGCTTTTGTCTTAACTTTGCACAAACTATCATTCTCTAACAGAGAAAGAAGGTTTTCAGCACTTGCATGCTTTCTTTCTGTTCATTTGCTTAGTTGCACTAACAGAGTTTTACTGTTCACAGAAAGCGCTAAACTGAGCATTTTATTCTTAGAAGCTCAAACATATGTGCAAGATCATGAAAGTAGTAATTCACTGAAATCTGTGTTCTGCATTGCTGAATCATTTTATTTAAAAATGTTAGAAACATCTTTAATGTGGGCAAGCTTTAGTTTTAACTTTGCACAAACTGTCATTCTCTAACAGAGAAAGGTTTTCAGCACTTGCATGCTTTCTTTCTGTTCATTTGCTTAGTTGCACTAACAGAGTTTTACTGTTCAAAGAAAGCGCTATACTGAGCGTTTTATGCTTAGAAGCTCAAACATATGTGATAGATCATGAAAGTAGTAACTCACTGAAATCTCTTTTTCTACAATGCTAAAACACTTCATTTAAGATGTTAGAAACATCTTTAACGTTGGCAAGCTTTAGTCTTAACTTTGCACAAACTATCATTCTCTAACAGAGAAAGAGGGTTTTCAGCCCTTGTGGCCTTTCTTTCTGTTCATTTGCTTAGTTGCACTAATAACAGAGTGTTACTGTTCACAGAAACGCTATGCTGAGCGTTTTATGCTTAGAAGCTCAAACATAAGATCATGATCATACAAGTCCTAACTCACTGAAATCTGTTTTTCTTCAATGCTAAAACACTTCATTAAAGATGTTAGATACATCTTTAATGTGGGAAAGCTTTAGTCTTAACTTTGCACAAACTATCATTCACTAACAGAGAAAGAATGTTTTCAGCACTTGCATGCTTTCTTTCTGTTCATTTGATTAGTTGCACTAACAGAGTGTTACTGTTCACAGAATGCGCTAAACTGAGCGTTTTATGCTTAGAAGCTCAAACATATGTGCAAGATCATGAAAGTAGTAATTCACTGAAATCTGTGTTCTGCATTGCTGAATCATTTTATTTAAAGATGTTAGAAACATCTTTAATGTGGGCAAGCTTTAGTTTTAACTTTACACAAACTATCATTCTCTAACAGAGAAACAGGGTTTTCAGCCCTTGTGGCCTTTCCTTCTGTTCATTTGCTTAGTTGCACTAATAACAGAGTGTTACTGTTCACAGAAACGCTATGCTGAGCGTTTTATGCTTAGAAGTTGAAACATAAGATGATGATCATACAAGTACTAACTCACTGAAATCTGTTTTTCTTCAATGCTAAAACACTTCATTAAAGATGTTAGATACATCTTTAATGTGGGAAAGCTTTAGTCTTAACTTTGCACAAACTATCATTCTCTCATAGAGAAAGAAGGTTTTCAGCACTTCTGGCCTTTCATTCTGTTCATTTGCTTAGTTGCACTAACAGAGTGTTTCTGTACACAGAAGCGATAAACTAAGCGACTTATTCTTAGAAGTTCAAACTTAGGTTCATGATCATAAAACTTGTAACTCACTGAAATCTGTTTTTCTACAATGCTAAAACATTTCATTTAAGGTGTTAGAAACATCTTTAATGTGGGCAAGCTTTTGTCTTAACTTTGCACAAACTATCATTCTCTAACAGAGAAAGAGGGTTTTCAGCCCTTGTGGCCTTTCTTTCTGTTCATTTGCTTAGTTGCACTAACAGAGTGTTACTGTTCACAACAACGCTATGCTGAGCGTTTTATGCTTAGAAGTTCAAACATAAGTTCATGATCATAAAAGTAGTAACTCACTGAAATCTGTTTTTCTTCAATGCTAAAACACTTAATTTAAGATGTTAGAAACATCTTTAATGTGGGCAAGCTTTTGTCTTAACTTTGCACAAACTTTCATTCTCTAATAGAGAAAGTAGGTTTTCAGCACTTGCATGCTTTCTTTCTGTTCACTTGCTTAGTTGCACTAACAGAGTGTTACTGTTCACAGAAAGCGCTAAACTGAGCATTTTATTCTTAGAAGCTCAAACATATGTGCAAGATCATGAAAGTAGTAACTCACTGAAATCTGTTTTTCTACAATGCTAAAACACTTCATTTAAGATGTTAGAAACATCTTTAACGTTGGCAAGCTTTAGTCTTAACTTTGCACAAACTATCATTCTCTAACAGAGAAAGAGGGTTTTCAGCCCTTGTGGCCTTTCTTTCTGTTCATTTGCTTAGTTGCACTAATAACAGAGTGTTACTGTTCACAGAAACGCTATGCTGAGCGTTTTATGCTTAGAAGCTCAAACATAAGATCATGATCATACAAGTCCTAACTCACTGAAATCTGTTTTTCTTCAATGCTAAAACACTTCATTAAAGATGTTAGATACATCTTTAATGTGGGAAAGCTTTAGTCTTAACTTTGCACAAACTATCATTCTCTCACAGAGAAAGAAGGTTTTCAGCACTTCTGGCCTTTCATTCTGTTCATTTGCTTAGTTGCACTAACAGAGTGTTTCTGTACACAGAAGCGATAAACTAAGCGACTTATTCTTAGAAGTTCAAACTTAGGTTCATGATCATAAAACTTGTAACTCACTGAAATCTGTTTTTCTACAATGCTAAAACACTTCATTTAAGTTGTTAGAAACATCTTTAATGTGGGCAAGCTTTTGTCTTAACTTTGCACAAACTATCATTCTCTAACAGAGAAAGAAGGTTTTCAGCACTTGCATGCTTTCTTTCTGTTCATTTGCTTAGTTGCACTAACAGAGTTTTACTGTTCACAGAAAGCGCTAAACTGAGCATTTTATTCTTAGAAGCTCAAACATATGTGCAAGATCATGAAAGTAGTAATTCACTGAAATCTGTGTTCTGCATTGCTGAATCATTTTATTTAAAAATGTTAGAAACATCTTTAATGTGGGCAAGCTTTAGTTTTAACTTTGCACAAACTGTCATTCTCTAACAGAGAAAGGTTTTCAGCACTTGCATGCTTTCTTTCTGTTCATTTGCTTAGTTGCACTAACAGAGTTTTACTGTTCAAAGAAAGCGCTATACTGAGCGTTTTATGCTTAGAAGCTCAAACATATGTGATAGATCATGAAAGTAGTAACTCACTGAAATCTGTTTTTCTACAATGCTAAAACACTTCATTTAAGATGTTAGAAACATCTTTAACGTTGGCAAGCTTTAGTCTTAACTTTGCACAAACTATCATTCTCTAACAGAGAAAGAGGGTTTTCAGCCCTTGTGGCCTTTCTTTCTGTTCATTTGCTTAGTTGCACTAATAACAGAGTGTTACTGTTCACAGAAACGCTATGCTGAGCGTTTTATGCTTAGAAGCTCAAACATAAGATCATGATCATACAAGTCCTAACTCACTGAAATCTGTTTTTCTTCAATGCTAAAACACTTCATTAAAGATGTTAGATACATCTTTAATGTGGGAAAGCTTTAGTCTTAACTTTGCACAAACTATCATTCACTAACAGAGAAAGAATGTTTTCAGCACTTGCATGCTTTCTTTCTGTTCATTTGATTAGTTGCACTAACAGAGTGTTACTGTTCACAGAATGCGCTAAACTGAGCGTTTTATGCTTAGAAGCTCAAACATATGTGCAAGATCATGAAAGTAGTAATTCACTGAAATCTGTGTTCTGCATTGCTGAATCATTTTATTTAAAGATGTTAGAAACATCTTTAATGTGGGCAAGCTTTTGTCTTAACTTTGCACAAACTATCATTCTCTCACAGAGAAAGAAGGTTTTCAGCACTTCTGGCCTTTCATTCTGTTCATTTGCTTAGTTGCACAAACAGAGTGTTTCTGTACACAGAAGCGATAAACTAAGCGACTTATTCTTAGAAGTTCAAACTTAGGTTCATGATCATAAAACTTGTAACTCACTGAAATCTGTTTTTCTACAATGCTAAAACACTTCATTTAAGTTGTTAGAAACATCTTTAATGTGAGCAAGCTTTTGTCTTAACTTTGCACAAACTATCATTCTCTCACAGAGAAAGAAGGTTTTCAGCACTTGCATGCTTTCTTTCTGTTCATTTGCTTAGTTGCACTAACAGAGTGTTACTGTTCACAGAAAGCGCTAAACTGAGAATTTTATTCTTAGAAGCTCAAACATATGTGCAAGATCATGAAAGTAGTAATTCACTGAAATCTGTGTTCTGCATTGCTGAATCATTTTATTTAAAAATGTTAGAAACATCTTTAATGTGGGCAAGCTTTAGTTTTAACTTTGCACAAACTGTCATTCTCTAACAGAGAAAGGTTTTCAGCACTTGCATGCTTTCTTTCTGTTCATTTGCTTAGTTGCACTAACAGAGTTTTACTGTTCAAAGAAAGCGCTATACTGAGCGTTTTATGCTTAGAAGCTCAAACATATGTGATAGATCATGAAAGTAGTAACTCACTGAAATCTCTTTTTCTACAATGCTAAAACACTTCATTTAAGATGTTAGAAACATCTTTAACGTTGGCAAGCTTTAGTCTTAACTTTGCACAAACTATCATTCTCTAACAGAGAAAGAGGGTTTTCAGCCCTTGTGGCCTTTCTTTCTGTTCATTTGCTTAGTTGCACTAATAACAGAGTGTTACTGTTCACAGAAACGCTATGCTGAGCGTTTTATGCTTAGAAGTTGAAACATAAGATGATGATCATACAAGTACTAACTCACTGAAATCTGTTTTTCTTCAATGCTAAAACACTTCATTAAAGATGTTAGATACATCTTTAATGTGGGAAAGCTTTAGTCTTAACTTTGCACAAACTATCATTCTCTCATAGAGAAAGAAGGTTTTCAGCACTTCTGGCCTTTCATTCTGTTCATTTGCTTAGTTGCACTAACAGAGTGTTTCTGTACACAGAAGCGATAAACTAAGCGACTTATTCTTAGAAGTTCAAACTTAGGTTCATGATCATAAAACTTGTAACTCACTGAAATCTGTTTTTCTACAATGCTAAAACATTTCATTTAAGGTGTTAGAAACATCTTTAATGTGGGCAAGCTTTTGTCTTAACTTTGCACAAACTATCATTCTCTAACAGAGAAAGAGGGTTTTCAGCCCTTGTGGCCTTTCTTTCTGTTCATTTGCTTAGTTGCACTAACAGAGTGTTACTGTTCACAACAACGCTATGCTGAGCGTTTTATGCTTAGAAGTTCAAACATAAGTTCATGATCATAAAAGTAGTAACTCACTGAAATCTGTTTTTCTTCAATGCTAAAACACTTAATTTAAGATGTTAGAAACATCTTTAATGTGGGCAAGCTTTTGTCTTAACTTTGCACAAACTTTCATTCTCTAATAGAGAAAGTAGGTTTTCAGCACTTGCATGCTTTCTTTCTGTTCACTTGCTTAGTTGCACTAACAGAGTGTTACTGTTCACAGAAAGCGCTAAACTGAGCATTTTATTCTTAGAAGCTCAAACATATGTGCAAGATCATGAAAGTAGTAACTCACTGAAATCTGTTTTTCTACAATGCTAAAACACTTCATTTAAGATGTTAGAAACATCTTTAACGTTGGCAAGCTTTAGTCTTAACTTTGCACAAACTATCATTCTCTAACAGAGAAAGAGGGTTTTCAGCCCTTGTGGCCTTTCTTTCTGTTCATTTGCTTAGTTGCACTAATAACAGAGTGTTACTGTTCACAGAAACGCTATGCTGAGCGTTTTATGCTTAGAAGCTCAAACATAAGATCATGATCATACAAGTCCTAACTCACTGAAATCTGTTTTTCTTCAATGCTAAAACACTTCATTAAAGATGTTAGATACATCTTTAATGTGGGAAAGCTTTAGTCTTAACTTTGCACAAACTATCATTCTCTCACAGAGAAAGAAGGTTTTCAGCACTTCTGGCCTTTCATTCTGTTCATTTGCTTAGTTGCACTAACAGAGTGTTTCTGTACACAGAAGCGATAAACTAAGCGACTTATTCTTAGAAGTTCAAACTTAGGTTCATGATCATAAAACTTGTAACTCACTGAAATCTGTTTTTCTACAATGCTAAAACACTTCATTTAAGTTGTTAGAAACATCTTTAATGTGGGCAAGCTTTTGTCTTAACTTTGCACAAACTATCATTCTCTAACAGAGAAAGAAGGTTTTCAGCACTTGCATGCTTTCTTTCTGTTCATTTGCTTAGTTGCACTAACAGAGTTTTACTGTTCACAGAAAGCGCTAAACTGAGCATTTTATTCTTAGAAGCTCAAACATATGTGCAAGATCATGAAAGTAGTAATTCACTGAAATCTGTGTTCTGCATTGCTGAATCATTTTATTTAAAAATGTTAGAAACATCTTTAATGTGGGCAAGCTTTAGTTTTAACTTTGCACAAACTGTCATTCTCTAACAGAGAAAGGTTTTCAGCACTTGCATGCTTTCTTTCTGTTCATTTGCTTAGTTGCACTAACAGAGTTTTACTGTTCAAAGAAAGCGCTATACTGAGCGTTTTATGCTTAGAAGCTCAAACATATGTGATAGATCATGAAAGTAGTAACTCACTGAAATCTGTTTTTCTACAATGCTAAAACACTTCATTTAAGATGTTAGAAACATCTTTAACGTTGGCAAGCTTTAGTCTTAACTTTGCACAAACTATCATTCTCTAACAGAGAAAGAGGGTTTTCAGCCCTTGTGGCCTTTCTTTCTGTTCATTTGCTTAGTTGCACTAATAACAGAGTGTTACTGTTCACAGAAATGCTATGCTGAGCGTTTTATGCTTAGAAGCTCAAACATAAGATCATGATCATACAAGTCTTAACTCACTGAAATCTGTTTTTCTTCAATGCTAAAACACTTCATTAAAGATGTTAGATACATCTTTAATGTGGGAAAGCTTTAGTCTTAACTTTGCACAAACTATCATTCACTAACAGAGAAAGAATGTTTTCAGCACTTGCATGCTTTCTTTCTGTTCATTTGATTAGTTGCACTAACAGAGTGTTACTGTTCACAGAATGCGCTAAACTGAGCGTTTTATGCTTAGAAGCTCAAACATATGTGCAAGATCATGAAAGTAGTAATTCACTGAAATCTGTGTTCTGCATTGCTGAATCATTTTATTTAAAGATGTTAGAAACATCTTTAATGTGGGCAAGCTTTTGTCTTAACTTTGCACAAACTATCATTCTCTCACAGAGAAAGAAGGTTTTCAGCACTTCTGGCCTTTCATTCTGTTCATTTGCTTAGTTGCACAAACAGAGTGTTTCTGTACACAGAAGCGATAAACTAAGCGACTTATTCTTAGAAGTTCAAACTTAGGTTCATGATCATAAAACTTGTAACTCACTGAAATCTGTTTTTCTACAATGCTAAAACACTTCATTTAAGTTGTTAGAAACATCTTTAATGTGAGCAAGCTTTTGTCTTAACTTTGCACAAACTATCATTCTCTCACAGAGAAAGAAGGTTTTCAGCACTTGCATGCTTTCTTTCTGTTCATTTGCTTAGTTGCACTAACAGAGTGTTACTGTTCACAGAAAGCGCTAAACTGAGAATTTTATTCTTAGAAGCTCAAACATATGTGCAAGATCATGAAAGTAGTAATTCACTGAAATCTGTGTTCTGCATTGCTGAATCATTTTATTTAAAAATGTTAGAAACATCTTTAATGTGGGCAAGCTTTAGTTTTAACTTTGCACAAACTGTCATTCTCTAACAGATAAAGGTTTTCAGCACTTGCATGCTTTCTTTCTGTTCATTTGCTTAGTTGCACTAACAGAGTTTTACTGTTCAAAGAAAGCGCTATAGTGAGCGTTTTATGCTTAGAAGCTCAAACATATGTGATAGATCATGAAAGTAGTAACTCACTGAAATCTCTTTTTCTACAATGCTAAAACACTTCATTTAAGATGTTAGAAACATCTTTAACGTTGGCAAGCTTTAGTCTTAACTTTGCACAAACTATCATTCTCTAACAGAGAAAGAGGGTTTTCAGCCCTTGTGGCCTTTCTTTCTGTTCATTTGCTTAGTTGCACTAATAACAGAGTGTTACTGTTCACAGAAACGCTATGCTGAGCGTTTTTTGCTTAGAAGCTCAAACATAAGATCATGATCATACAAGTCCTAACTCACTGAAATCTGTTTTTCTTCAATGCTAAAACACTTCATTAAAGATGTTAGAAACATCTTTAACGTGGGAAAGCTTTAGTCTTAACTTTGCACAAACTATCATTCCCGAACAGAGAAAGAAGGTTTTCAGCCCTTGTGGCCTTTCTTTCTGTTCATTTGCTTAGTTGCACTAACAGAGTGTTACTGTTCACAGAAAGCGCTAAACTGAGCGTTTTATGTTTAGACGCTCAAACATATGTGCAAGATCATGAAAGTAGTAACTCACTGAAATCTGTTTTTCTACAATGCTAAAAAACTTCATTTAAGATGTTAGAAACATCTTTAACGTGGGCAAGCTTTAGTCTTAACTTTGCACAAACTATCATTCTCTAACAGAGAAAGAGGGTTTTCAGCCCTTGTGGCCTTTCTTTCTGTTCATTTGCTTAGTTGCACTATCAGAGTGTTACTGTTCACAAAAACGCTATGCTGAGCGTTTTATGCTTAGAAGCTCAAACATGTTCATGATCATAAAAGTAGTAACTCACTGAAATCTGTTTTTCTTCAATGCTAAAACACTTAATTTAAGATGTTAGAAACATCTTTAATGTGGGCAAGCTTTTGTCTTAACTTTGCACAAACTATCATTCTCTCACAGAGAAAGAAGGTTTTCAGCACTTCTGGCCTTTCATTCTGTTCATTTGCTTAGTTGCACTAACAGAGTGTTTCTGTACACAGAAGCGATAAACTAAGCGACTTATTCTTAGAAGTTCAAACTTAGGTTCATGATCATAAAACTTGTAACTCACTGAAATCTGTTTTTCTACAATGCTAAAACACTTCATTTAAGTTGTTAGAAACATCTTTAATGTGGGCAAGCTTTTGTCTTAACTTTGCACAAACTATCATTCTCTCACAGAGAAAGAAGGTTTTCAGCACTTGCATGCTTTCTTTCTGTTCATTTGCTTAGTTGCACTAACAGAGTGTTACTGTTCACAGAAAGCGCTAAACTGAGCATTTTATTCTTAGAAGCTCAAACATATGTGCAAGATCATGAAAGTAGAAATTCACTGAAATCTGTGTTCTGCATTGCTGAATCATTTTATTTAAAAATGTTAGAAACATCTTTAATGTGGGCAAGCTTTAGTTTTAACTTTGCACAAACTGTCATTCTCTAACAGATAAAGGTTTTCAGCACTTGCATGCTTTCTTTCTGTTCATTTGCTTAGTTGCACTAACAGAGTTTTACTGTTCAAAGAAAGCGCTATAGTGAGCGTTTTATGCTTAGAAGCTCAAACATATGTGATAGATCATGAAAGTAGTAACTCACTGAAATCTCTTTTTCTACAATGCTAAAACACTTCATTTAAGATGTTAGAAACATCTTTAACGTTGGCAAGCTTTAGTCTTAACTTTGCACAAACTATCATTCTCTAACAGAGAAAGAGGGTTTTCAGCCCTTGTGGCCTTTCTTTCTGTTCATTTGCTTAGTTGCACTAATAACAGAGTGTTACTGTTCACAGAAACGCTATGCTGAGCGTTTTATGCTTAGAAGCTCAAACATAAGATCATGATCATACAAGTCCTAACTCACTGAAATCTGTTTTTCTTCAATGCTAAAACACTTCATTAAAGATGTTAGATACATCTTTAATGTGGGAAAGCTTTAGTCTTAACTTTGCACAAACTATCATTCACTAACAGAGAAAGAATGTTTTCAGCACTTGCATGCTTTCTTTCTGTTCATTTGATTAGTTGCACTAACAGAGTGTTACTGTTCACAGAATGCGCTAAACTGAGCGTTTTATGCTTAGAAGCTCAAACATATGTGCAAGATCATGAAAGTAGTAATTCACTGAAATCTGTGTTCTGCATTGCTGAATCATTTTATTTAAAGATGTTAGAAACATCTTTAATGTGGGCAAGCTTTAGTCTTAACTTTGCACAAACTATCATTCTCTTACAGAGAAAGAAGGTTTTCAGCACTTGTATGCTTTCTTTCTGTTCAATTGCTTAGTTGCACTAACAGAGATTTACTGTTCACAGAAAGCGCTAAACTGAGCGCTTTATGCTTAGAAGCTCAAACATATGTGATAGATCATGAAAGTAGTAATTCACTGAAATCTGTTTTTCTACAATGCTAAAACACTTCATTTAAGAAGTTAGAAACATCTTTAATGTTGGCAAGCTTTAGTCTTAACTTTGCACAAACTATCATTCTCTAACAGAGAAAGAAGATTTTCAGCACTTGCATGCTTTCTTTCTGTTCATTTGCTTAGTTGCACTAACAGAGTGTTTCTGTACACAGAAGCGATAAACTAAGCGACTTATGCTTAGAAGTTCAAACTTAGGTTCATAATCATAAAACTTGTAACTCACTGAAATCTGTTTTTTGCATTGCTCAAACATTTCATTTAAAGATGTTAGAAACAGCTTTAATGTGGGCAAGCTTTAGTCTTAACTTTGCACAAACTATCATTCTCTAACAGAGAAAGATGGTTTTCAGCACTTGCTTGCTTTCTTTCTGTTCATTTGCTTAGTTGCACTTACAGAGTGTTACTGTTCACAGAAAGCGCTAAACTGAGCGTTTTATGCTTAGAAGCTCAAACATATGTGCAAGATCATGAAAGTAGTAACTCATTGAAATCTGTTTTTCTATAATGCTAAAACATTTCATTTAAGGTGTTAGAAACATCTTTAATGTGGGCAAGCTTTAGTCTTAACTTTACACAAACTATCATTCTCTAACAGAGAAAGAGGGTTTTCAGCCCTTGTGGCCTTTCTTTCTGTTCATTTGCTTAGTTGCACTAATAACAGAGTGTTACTGTTCACAGAAACGCTATGCTGAGCGTTTTATGCTTAGAAGTTGAAACATAAGATCATGATCATACAAGTACTAACTCACTGAAATCTGTTTTTCTTCAATGCTAAAACACTTCATTAAAGATGTTAGATACATCTTTAATGTGGGAAAGCTTTAGTCTTAACTTTGCACAAACTATCATTCTCTCACAGAGAAAGAAGGTTTTCAGCACTTCTGGCCTTTCATTCTGTTCATTTGCTTAGTTGCACTAACAGAGTGTTTCTGTACACAGAAGCGATAAACTAAGCGACTTATTCTTAGAAGTTCAAACAGGTTCATGATCATAAAACTTGTAACTCACTGAAATCTGTTTTTCTACAATGCTAAAACACTTCATTTAAGTTGTTAGAAACATCTTTAATGTGGGCAAGCTTTTGTCTTAACTTTGCACAAACTATCATTCTCTAACAGAGAAAGAAGGTTTTCAGCACTTGCATGCTTTCTCTCTGTTCATTTGCTTAGTTGCACTAACAGAGTGTTACTGTTCACAGAAAGCGCTAAACTGAGCGTTTTATTCTTAGAAGCTCAAACATATGTGCAAGATCATGAAAGTAGTAATTCACTGAAATCTGTGTTCTGCATTGCTGAATCATTTTATTTAAAAATGATAGAAACATCTTTAATGTGGGCAAGCTTTAGTTTTAACTTTGCACAAACTGTCATTCTCTAACAGAGAAAGGTTTTCAGCACTTGCATGCTTTCTTTCTGTTCATTTGCTTAGTTGCACTAACAGAGTGTTACTGTTCAAAGAAAGCGCTATACTGAGCGTTTTATGCTTAGAAGCTCAAACATATGTGATAGATCATGAAAGTAGTAACTCACTGAAATCTGTTTTTCTACAATGCTAAAACACTTCATTTAAGATGTTAGAAACATCTTTAACGTTGGCAAGCTTTAGTCTTAACTTTGCACAAACTATCATTCTCTAACAGAGAAAGAGGGTTTTCAGCCCTTGTGGCCTTTCTTTCTGTTCATTTGCTTAGTTGCACTAATAACAGAGTGTTACTGTTCACAGAAACGCTATGCTGAGCGTTTTATGCTTAGAAGCTCAAACATAAGATCATGATCATAAAAGTCCTAACTCACTGAAATCTGTTTTTCTTCAATGCTAAAACACTTCATTAAAGATGTTAGATACATCTTTAATGTGGGAAAGCTTTAGTCTTAACTTTGCACAAACTATCATTCACTAACAGAGAAAGGTTTTCAGCACTTGCATGCTTTCTTTCTGTTCATTTGATTAGTTGCACTAACAGAGTGTTACTGTTCACAGAATGCGCTAAACTGAGCGTTTTATGCTTAGAAGCTCAAACATATGTGCAAGATCATGAAAGTAGTAACTCACTGAAATCTGTTTTTCTACAATGCTAAAACACTTCATTTAAGATGTTAGAAACATCTTTAATGTTGGCAAGCTTTAGTCTTAACTTTGCACAAACTATCATTCTCTAACAGAGAAAGAAGATTTTCAGCACTTGCATGCTTTCTTTCTGTTCATTTGCTTAGTTGCACTAACAGAGTGTTACTTTTCACAGAAAGCGCTAAACTGTGCGTTTTATGCTTAGAATCTCAAACATATGTTCATAATCATAAAACTAGCATCTCACTGAAATCTGTGTTCTGCATTGCTGAATCATTTTATTTAAAGATGTTAGAAACATCTTTAATGTGGGCAAGCTTTAGTCTTAACTTTGCACAAACTATCATTCTCTAACAGAGAAAGAAGGTTTTCAGCACTTGCATGCTTTCTTTCTGTTCATTTGATTAGTTGCACTAACAGAGTGTTACTGTTCACAGAATGCGCTAAACTGAGCGTTTTATGCTTAGAAGCTCAAACATATGTGCAAGATCATGAAAGTAGTAATTCACTGAAATCTGTGTTCAACATTGCTGAATCATTTTATTTAAAGATGTTAGAAACATCTTTAATGTGGGCAAGCTTTAGTTTTAACTTTGCACAAACTATCATTCTCTTACAGAGAAAGAAGGTTTTCAGCACTTGCATGCTTTCTTTCTGTTCAATTGCTTAGTTGCACTAACAGAGTGTTACTGTTCACAGAAAGCGCTAAACTGAGCGTTTTATTCTTAGAAGCTCAAACATATGTGCAAGATCATGAAAGTAGTAATTCACTGAAATCTGTGTTCTGCATTGCTGAATCATTTTATTTAAAAATGTTAGAAACATCTTTAATGTGGGCAAGCTTTAGTTTTAACTTTGCACAAACTGTCATTCTCTAACAGAGAAAGGTTTTCAGCACTTGCATGCTTTCTTTCTGTTCATTTGCTTAGTTGCACTAACAGAGTGTTACTGTTCAAAGAAAGCGCTATACTGAGCGTTTTATGCTTAGAAGCTCAAACATATGTGATAGATCATGAAAGTAATAACTCACTGAAATCTGTTTTTCTACAATGCTAAAACACTTCATTTAAGATGTTAGAAACATCTTTAATGTTGGCAAGCTTTAGTCTTAACTTTGCACAAACTATCATTCTCTAACAGAGAAAGAAGATTTTCAGCACTTGCATGCTTTCTTTCTGTTCATTTGCTTAGTTGCACTAACAGAGTGTTTCTGTACACAGAAGCGATAAACTAAGCGACTTATGCTTAGAAGTTCAAACTTAGGTTCATAATCATAAAACTTGTAACTCACTGAAATCTGTTTTTTGCATTGCTCAAACATTTCATTTAAAGATGTTAGAAACAGCTTTAATGTGGGCAAGCTTTAGTCTTAACTTTGCACAAACTATCATTCTCTAACAGAGAAAGATGGTTTTCAGCACTTGCTTGCTTTCTTTCTGTTCATTTGCTTAGTTGCACTTACAGAGTGTTACTGTTCACAGAAAGCGCTAAACTGAGCGTTTTATGCTTAGAAGCTCAAACATATGTGCAAGATCATGAAAGTAGTAACTCACTGAAATCTGTTTTTCTACAATGCTAAAACACTTCATTAAAGATGTTAGAAACATCTTTAACGTG
The DNA here is from genome assembly GCA_024542945.1 of allo-octoploid hybrid of Carassius auratus x Cyprinus carpio. Taxonomy (NCBI): domain Eukaryota; kingdom Metazoa; phylum Chordata; class Actinopteri; order Cypriniformes; species allo-octoploid hybrid of Carassius auratus x Cyprinus carpio. Next base: position 26,729,247 of record CM045062.1, on the reverse strand, counting down.
GGAAAGCTTTAGTCTTAACTTTGCACAAACTATCATTCCCGAACAGAGAAAGAGGGTTTTCAGCCCTTGTGGCCTGTCTTTCTGTTCATTTGCTTAGTTGCACTAACAGAGTGTTACTGTTCACAGAAAGCGCTAAACTGAGCGTTTTATGTTTAGACGCTCAAACATATGTGCAAGATCATGAAAGTAGTAACTCACTGAAATCTGTTTTTCTACAATGCTAAAAAACTTCATTTAAGATGTTAGAAACATCTTTAACGTGGGCAAGCTTTAGTCTTAACTTTGCACAAACTATCATTCTCTAACAGAGAAAGAGGGTTTTCAGCCCTTGTGGCCTTTCTTTCTGTTCATTTGCTTAGTTGCACTAACAGAGTGTTACTGTTCACAAAAACGCTATGCTGAGCGTTTTATGCTTAGAAGCTCAAACATGTTCATGATCATAAAAGTAGTAACTCACTGAAATCTGTTTTTCTTCAATGCTAAAACACTTAATTTAAGATGTTAGAAACATCTTTAATGTGGGCAAGCTTTTGTCTTAACTTTGCACAAACTATCATTCTCTCACAGAGAAAGAAGGTTTTCAGCACTTCTGGCCTTTCATTCTGTTCATTTGCTTAGTTGCACAAACAGAGTGTTTCTGTACACAGAAGCGATAAACTAAGCGACTTATTCTTAGAAGTTCAAACTTAGGTTCATGATCATAAAACTTGTAACTCACTGAAATCTGTTTTTCTACAATGCTAAAACACTTCATTTAAGTTGTTAGAAACATCTTTAATGTGGGCAAGCTTTTGTCTTAACTTTGCACAAACTATCATTCTCTAACAGAGAAAGAAGGTTTTCAGCACTTGCATGCTTTCTTTCTGTTCATTTGCTTAGTTGCACTAACAGAGTTTTACTGTTCACAGAAAGCGCTAAACTGAGCATTTTATTCTTAGAAGCTCAAACATATGTGCAAGATCATGAAAGTAGTAATTCACTGAAATCTGTGTTCTGCATTGCTGAATCATTTTATTTAAAAATGTTAGAAACATCTTTAATGTGGGCAAGCTTTAGTTTTAACTTTGCACAAACTGTCATTCTCTAACAGAGAAAGGTTTTCAGCACTTGCATGCTTTCTTTCTGTTCATTTGCTTAGTTGCACTAACAGAGTTTTACTGTTCAAAGAAAGCGCTATACTGAGCGTTTTATGCTTAGAAGCTCAAACATATGTGATAGATCATGAAAGTAGTAACTCACTGAAATCTCTTTTTCTACAATGCTAAAACACTTCATTTAAGATGTTAGAAACATCTTTAACGTTGGCAAGCTTTAGTCTTAACTTTGCACAAACTATCATTCTCTAACAGAGAAAGAGGGTTTTCAGCCCTTGTGGCCTTTCTTTCTGTTCATTTGCTTAGTTGCACTAATAACAGAGTGTTACTGTTCACAGAAACGCTATGCTGAGCGTTTTATGCTTAGAAGCTCAAACATAAGATCATGATCATACAAGTCCTAACTCACTGAAATCTGTTTTTCTTCAATGCTAAAACACTTCATTAAAGATGTTAGATACATCTTTAATGTGGGAAAGCTTTAGTCTTAACTTTGCACAAACTATCATTCACTAACAGAGAAAGAATGTTTTCAGCACTTGCATGCTTTCTTTCTGTTCATTTGATTAGTTGCACTAACAGAGTGTTACTGTTCACAGAATGCGCTAAACTGAGCGTTTTATGCTTAGAAGCTCAAACATATGTGCAAGATCATGAAAGTAGTAATTCACTGAAATCTGTGTTCTGCATTGCTGAATCATTTTATTTAAAGATGTTAGAAACATCTTTAATGTGGGCAAGCTTTAGTTTTAACTTTACACAAACTATCATTCTCTAACAGAGAAACAGGGTTTTCAGCCCTTGTGGCCTTTCCTTCTGTTCATTTGCTTAGTTGCACTAATAACAGAGTGTTACTGTTCACAGAAACGCTATGCTGAGCGTTTTATGCTTAGAAGTTGAAACATAAGATGATGATCATACAAGTACTAACTCACTGAAATCTGTTTTTCTTCAATGCTAAAACACTTCATTAAAGATGTTAGATACATCTTTAATGTGGGAAAGCTTTAGTCTTAACTTTGCACAAACTATCATTCTCTCATAGAGAAAGAAGGTTTTCAGCACTTCTGGCCTTTCATTCTGTTCATTTGCTTAGTTGCACTAACAGAGTGTTTCTGTACACAGAAGCGATAAACTAAGCGACTTATTCTTAGAAGTTCAAACTTAGGTTCATGATCATAAAACTTGTAACTCACTGAAATCTGTTTTTCTACAATGCTAAAACATTTCATTTAAGGTGTTAGAAACATCTTTAATGTGGGCAAGCTTTTGTCTTAACTTTGCACAAACTATCATTCTCTAACAGAGAAAGAGGGTTTTCAGCCCTTGTGGCCTTTCTTTCTGTTCATTTGCTTAGTTGCACTAACAGAGTGTTACTGTTCACAACAACGCTATGCTGAGCGTTTTATGCTTAGAAGTTCAAACATAAGTTCATGATCATAAAAGTAGTAACTCACTGAAATCTGTTTTTCTTCAATGCTAAAACACTTAATTTAAGATGTTAGAAACATCTTTAATGTGGGCAAGCTTTTGTCTTAACTTTGCACAAACTTTCATTCTCTAATAGAGAAAGTAGGTTTTCAGCACTTGCATGCTTTCTTTCTGTTCACTTGCTTAGTTGCACTAACAGAGTGTTACTGTTCACAGAAAGCGCTAAACTGAGCATTTTATTCTTAGAAGCTCAAACATATGTGCAAGATCATGAAAGTAGTAACTCACTGAAATCTGTTTTTCTACAATGCTAAAACACTTCATTTAAGATGTTAGAAACATCTTTAACGTTGGCAAGCTTTAGTCTTAACTTTGCACAAACTATCATTCTCTAACAGAGAAAGAGGGTTTTCAGCCCTTGTGGCCTTTCTTTCTGTTCATTTGCTTAGTTGCACTAATAACAGAGTGTTACTGTTCACAGAAACGCTATGCTGAGCGTTTTATGCTTAGAAGCTCAAACATAAGATCATGATCATACAAGTCCTAACTCACTGAAATCTGTTTTTCTTCAATGCTAAAACACTTCATTAAAGATGTTAGATACATCTTTAATGTGGGAAAGCTTTAGTCTTAACTTTGCACAAACTATCATTCTCTCACAGAGAAAGAAGGTTTTCAGCACTTCTGGCCTTTCATTCTGTTCATTTGCTTAGTTGCACTAACAGAGTGTTTCTGTACACAGAAGCGATAAACTAAGCGACTTATTCTTAGAAGTTCAAACTTAGGTTCATGATCATAAAACTTGTAACTCACTGAAATCTGTTTTTCTACAATGCTAAAACACTTCATTTAAGTTGTTAGAAACATCTTTAATGTGGGCAAGCTTTTGTCTTAACTTTGCACAAACTATCATTCTCTAACAGAGAAAGAAGGTTTTCAGCACTTGCATGCTTTCTTTCTGTTCATTTGCTTAGTTGCACTAACAGAGTTTTACTGTTCACAGAAAGCGCTAAACTGAGCATTTTATTCTTAGAAGCTCAAACATATGTGCAAGATCATGAAAGTAGTAATTCACTGAAATCTGTGTTCTGCATTGCTGAATCATTTTATTTAAAAATGTTAGAAACATCTTTAATGTGGGCAAGCTTTAGTTTTAACTTTGCACAAACTGTCATTCTCTAACAGAGAAAGGTTTTCAGCACTTGCATGCTTTCTTTCTGTTCATTTGCTTAGTTGCACTAACAGAGTTTTACTGTTCAAAGAAAGCGCTATACTGAGCGTTTTATGCTTAGAAGCTCAAACATATGTGATAGATCATGAAAGTAGTAACTCACTGAAATCTGTTTTTCTACAATGCTAAAACACTTCATTTAAGATGTTAGAAACATCTTTAACGTTGGCAAGCTTTAGTCTTAACTTTGCACAAACTATCATTCTCTAACAGAGAAAGAGGGTTTTCAGCCCTTGTGGCCTTTCTTTCTGTTCATTTGCTTAGTTGCACTAATAACAGAGTGTTACTGTTCACAGAAACGCTATGCTGAGCGTTTTATGCTTAGAAGCTCAAACATAAGATCATGATCATACAAGTCCTAACTCACTGAAATCTGTTTTTCTTCAATGCTAAAACACTTCATTAAAGATGTTAGATACATCTTTAATGTGGGAAAGCTTTAGTCTTAACTTTGCACAAACTATCATTCACTAACAGAGAAAGAATGTTTTCAGCACTTGCATGCTTTCTTTCTGTTCATTTGATTAGTTGCACTAACAGAGTGTTACTGTTCACAGAATGCGCTAAACTGAGCGTTTTATGCTTAGAAGCTCAAACATATGTGCAAGATCATGAAAGTAGTAATTCACTGAAATCTGTGTTCTGCATTGCTGAATCATTTTATTTAAAGATGTTAGAAACATCTTTAATGTGGGCAAGCTTTTGTCTTAACTTTGCACAAACTATCATTCTCTCACAGAGAAAGAAGGTTTTCAGCACTTCTGGCCTTTCATTCTGTTCATTTGCTTAGTTGCACAAACAGAGTGTTTCTGTACACAGAAGCGATAAACTAAGCGACTTATTCTTAGAAGTTCAAACTTAGGTTCATGATCATAAAACTTGTAACTCACTGAAATCTGTTTTTCTACAATGCTAAAACACTTCATTTAAGTTGTTAGAAACATCTTTAATGTGAGCAAGCTTTTGTCTTAACTTTGCACAAACTATCATTCTCTCACAGAGAAAGAAGGTTTTCAGCACTTGCATGCTTTCTTTCTGTTCATTTGCTTAGTTGCACTAACAGAGTGTTACTGTTCACAGAAAGCGCTAAACTGAGAATTTTATTCTTAGAAGCTCAAACATATGTGCAAGATCATGAAAGTAGTAATTCACTGAAATCTGTGTTCTGCATTGCTGAATCATTTTATTTAAAAATGTTAGAAACATCTTTAATGTGGGCAAGCTTTAGTTTTAACTTTGCACAAACTGTCATTCTCTAACAGATAAAGGTTTTCAGCACTTGCATGCTTTCTTTCTGTTCATTTGCTTAGTTGCACTAACAGAGTTTTACTGTTCAAAGAAAGCGCTATAGTGAGCGTTTTATGCTTAGAAGCTCAAACATATGTGATAGATCATGAAAGTAGTAACTCACTGAAATCTCTTTTTCTACAATGCTAAAACACTTCATTTAAGATGTTAGAAACATCTTTAACGTTGGCAAGCTTTAGTCTTAACTTTGCACAAACTATCATTCTCTAACAGAGAAAGAGGGTTTTCAGCCCTTGTGGCCTTTCTTTCTGTTCATTTGCTTAGTTGCACTAATAACAGAGTGTTACTGTTCACAGAAACGCTATGCTGAGCGTTTTTTGCTTAGAAGCTCAAACATAAGATCATGATCATACAAGTCCTAACTCACTGAAATCTGTTTTTCTTCAATGCTAAAACACTTCATTAAAGATGTTAGAAACATCTTTAACGTGGGAAAGCTTTAGTCTTAACTTTGCACAAACTATCATTCCCGAACAGAGAAAGAAGGTTTTCAGCCCTTGTGGCCTTTCTTTCTGTTCATTTGCTTAGTTGCACTAACAGAGTGTTACTGTTCACAGAAAGCGCTAAACTGAGCGTTTTATGTTTAGACGCTCAAACATATGTGCAAGATCATGAAAGTAGTAACTCACTGAAATCTGTTTTTCTACAATGCTAAAAAACTTCATTTAAGATGTTAGAAACATCTTTAACGTGGGCAAGCTTTAGTCTTAACTTTGCACAAACTATCATTCTCTAACAGAGAAAGAGGGTTTTCAGCCCTTGTGGCCTTTCTTTCTGTTCATTTGCTTAGTTGCACTAACAGAGTGTTACTGTTCACAAAAACGCTATGCTGAGCGTTTTATGCTTAGAAGCTCAAACATGTTCATGATCATAAAAGTAGTAACTCACTGAAATCTGTTTTTCTTCAATGCTAAAACACTTAATTTAAGATGTTAGAAACATCTTTAATGTGGGCAAGCTTTTGTCTTAACTTTGCACAAACTATCATTCTCTCACAGAGAAAGAAGGTTTTCAGCACTTCTGGCCTTTCATTCTGTTCATTTGCTTAGTTGCACTAACAGAGTGTTTCTGTACACAGAAGCGATAAACTAAGCGACTTATTCTTAGAAGTTCAAACTTAGGTTCATGATCATAAAACTTGTAACTCACTGAAATCTGTTTTTCTACAATGCTAAAACACTTCATTTAAGTTGTTAGAAACATCTTTAATGTGGGCAAGCTTTTGTCTTAACTTTGCACAAACTATCATTCTCTCACAGAGAAAGAAGGTTTTCAGCACTTGCATGCTTTCTTTCTGTTCATTTGCTTAGTTGCACTAACAGAGTGTTACTGTTCACAGAAAGCGCTAAACTGAGCATTTTATTCTTAGAAGCTCAAACATATGTGCAAGATCATGAAAGTAGAAATTCACTGAAATCTGTGTTCTGCATTGCTGAATCATTTTATTTAAAAATGTTAGAAACATCTTTAATGTGGGCAAGCTTTAGTTTTAACTTTGCACAAACTGTCATTCTCTAACAGATAAAGGTTTTCAGCACTTGCATGCTTTCTTTCTGTTCATTTGCTTAGTTGCACTAACAGAGTTTTACTGTTCAAAGAAAGCGCTATAGTGAGCGTTTTATGCTTAGAAGCTCAAACATATGTGATAGATCATGAAAGTAGTAACTCACTGAAATCTCTTTTTCTACAATGCTAAAACACTTCATTTAAGATGTTAGAAACATCTTTAACGTTGGCAAGCTTTAGTCTTAACTTTGCACAAACTATCATTCTCTAACAGAGAAAGAGGGTTTTCAGCCCTTGTGGCCTTTCTTTCTGTTCATTTGCTTAGTTGCACTAATAACAGAGTGTTACTGTTCACAGAAACGCTATGCTGAGCGTTTTATGCTTAGAAGCTCAAACATAAGATCATGATCATACAAGTCCTAACTCACTGAAATCTGTTTTTCTTCAATGCTAAAACACTTCATTAAAGATGTTAGATACATCTTTAATGTGGGAAAGCTTTAGTCTTAACTTTGCACAAACTATCATTCACTAACAGAGAAAGAATGTTTTCAGCACTTGCATGCTTTCTTTCTGTTCATTTGATTAGTTGCACTAACAGAGTGTTACTGTTCACAGAATGCGCTAAACTGAGCGTTTTATGCTTAGAAGCTCAAACATATGTGCAAGATCATGAAAGTAGTAATTCACTGAAATCTGTGTTCTGCATTGCTGAATCATTTTATTTAAAGATGTTAGAAACATCTTTAATGTGGGCAAGCTTTAGTCTTAACTTTGCACAAACTATCATTCTCTTACAGAGAAAGAAGGTTTTCAGCACTTGTATGCTTTCTTTCTGTTCAATTGCTTAGTTGCACTAACAGAGATTTACTGTTCACAGAAAGCGCTAAACTGAGCGCTTTATGCTTAGAAGCTCAAACATATGTGATAGATCATGAAAGTAGTAATTCACTGAAATCTGTTTTTCTACAATGCTAAAACACTTCATTTAAGAAGTTAGAAACATCTTTAATGTTGGCAAGCTTTAGTCTTAACTTTGCACAAACTATCATTCTCTAACAGAGAAAGAAGATTTTCAGCACTTGCATGCTTTCTTTCTGTTCATTTGCTTAGTTGCACTAACAGAGTGTTTCTGTACACAGAAGCGATAAACTAAGCGACTTATGCTTAGAAGTTCAAACTTAGGTTCATAATCATAAAACTTGTAACTCACTGAAATCTGTTTTTTGCATTGCTCAAACATTTCATTTAAAGATGTTAGAAACAGCTTTAATGTGGGCAAGCTTTAGTCTTAACTTTGCACAAACTATCATTCTCTAACAGAGAAAGATGGTTTTCAGCACTTGCTTGCTTTCTTTCTGTTCATTTGCTTAGTTGCACTTACAGAGTGTTACTGTTCACAGAAAGCGCTAAACTGAGCGTTTTATGCTTAGAAGCTCAAACATATGTGCAAGATCATGAAAGTAGTAACTCATTGAAATCTGTTTTTCTATAATGCTAAAACATTTCATTTAAGGTGTTAGAAACATCTTTAATGTGGGCAAGCTTTAGTCTTAACTTTACACAAACTATCATTCTCTAACAGAGAAAGAGGGTTTTCAGCCCTTGTGGCCTTTCTTTCTGTTCATTTGCTTAGTTGCACTAATAACAGAGTGTTACTGTTCACAGAAACGCTATGCTGAGCGTTTTATGCTTAGAAGTTGAAACATAAGATCATGATCATACAAGTACTAACTCACTGAAATCTGTTTTTCTTCAATGCTAAAACACTTCATTAAAGATGTTAGATACATCTTTAATGTGGGAAAGCTTTAGTCTTAACTTTGCACAAACTATCATTCTCTCACAGAGAAAGAAGGTTTTCAGCACTTCTGGCCTTTCATTCTGTTCATTTGCTTAGTTGCACTAACAGAGTGTTTCTGTACACAGAAGCGATAAACTAAGCGACTTATTCTTAGAAGTTCAAACAGGTTCATGATCATAAAACTTGTAACTCACTGAAATCTGTTTTTCTACAATGCTAAAACACTTCATTTAAGTTGTTAGAAACATCTTTAATGTGGGCAAGCTTTTGTCTTAACTTTGCACAAACTATCATTCTCTAACAGAGAAAGAAGGTTTTCAGCACTTGCATGCTTTCTCTCTGTTCATTTGCTTAGTTGCACTAACAGAGTGTTACTGTTCACAGAAAGCGCTAAACTGAGCGTTTTATTCTTAGAAGCTCAAACATATGTGCAAGATCATGAAAGTAGTAATTCACTGAAATCTGTGTTCTGCATTGCTGAATCATTTTATTTAAAAATGATAGAAACATCTTTAATGTGGGCAAGCTTTAGTTTTAACTTTGCACAAACTGTCATTCTCTAACAGAGAAAGGTTTTCAGCACTTGCATGCTTTCTTTCTGTTCATTTGCTTAGTTGCACTAACAGAGTGTTACTGTTCAAAGAAAGCGCTATACTGAGCGTTTTATGCTTAGAAGCTCAAACATATGTGATAGATCATGAAAGTAGTAACTCACTGAAATCTGTTTTTCTACAATGCTAAAACACTTCATTTAAGATGTTAGAAACATCTTTAACGTTGGCAAGCTTTAGTCTTAACTTTGCACAAACTATCATTCTCTAACAGAGAAAGAGGGTTTTCAGCCCTTGTGGCCTTTCTTTCTGTTCATTTGCTTAGTTGCACTAATAACAGAGTGTTACTGTTCACAGAAACGCTATGCTGAGCGTTTTATGCTTAGAAGCTCAAACATAAGATCATGATCATAAAAGTCCTAACTCACTGAAATCTGTTTTTCTTCAATGCTAAAACACTTCATTAAAGATGTTAGATACATCTTTAATGTGGGAAAGCTTTAGTCTTAACTTTGCACAAACTATCATTCACTAACAGAGAAAGAAGGTTTTCAGCACTTGCATGCTTTCTTTCTGTTCATTTGATTAGTTGCACTAACAGAGTGTTACTGTTCACAGAATGCGCTAAACTGAGCGTTTTATGCTTAGAAGCTCAAACATATGTGCAAGATCATGAAAGTAGTAACTCACTGAAATCTGTTTTTCTACAATGCTAAAACACTTCATTTAAGATGTTAGAAACATCTTTAATGTTGGCAAGCTTTAGTCTTAACTTTGCACAAACTATCATTCTCTAACAGAGAAAGAAGATTTTCAGCACTTGCATGCTTTCTTTCTGTTCATTTGCTTAGTTGCACTAACAGAGTGTTACTTTTCACAGAAAGCGCTAAACTGTGCGTTTTATGCTTAGAATCTCAAACATATGTTCATAATCATAAAACTAGCATCTCACTGAAATCTGTGTTCTGCATTGCTGAATCATTTTATTTAAAGATGTTAGAAACATCTTTAATGTGGGCAAGCTTTAGTCTTAACTTTGCACAAACTATCATTCTCTAACAGAGAAAGAAGGTTTTCAGCACTTGCATGCTTTCTTTCTGTTCATTTGATTAGTTGCACTAACAGAGTGTTACTGTTCACAGAATGCGCTAAACTGAGCGTTTTATGCTTAGAAGCTCAAACATATGTGCAAGATCATGAAAGTAGTAATTCACTGAAATCTGTGTTCAACATTGCTGAATCATTTTATTTAAAGATGTTAGAAACATCTTTAATGTGGGCAAGCTTTAGTTTTAACTTTGCACAAACTATCATTCTCTTACAGAGAAAGAAGGTTTTCAGCACTTGCATGCTTTCTTTCTGTTCAATTGCTTAGTTGCACTAACAGAGTGTTACTGTTCACAGAAAGCGCTAAACTGAGCGTTTTATTCTTAGAAGCTCAAACATATGTGCAAGATCATGAAAGTAGTAATTCACTGAAATCTGTGTTCTGCATTGCTGAATCATTTTATTTAAAAATGTTAGAAACATCTTTAATGTGGGCAAGCTTTAGTTTTAACTTTGCACAAACTGTCATTCTCTAACAGAGAAAGGTTTTCAGCACTTGCATGCTTTCTTTCTGTTCATTTGCTTAGTTGCACTAACAGAGTGTTACTGTTCAAAGAAAGCGCTATACTGAGCGTTTTATGCTTAGAAGCTCAAACATATGTGATAGATCATGAAAGTAATAACTCACTGAAATCTGTTTTTCTACAATGCTAAAACACTTCATTTAAGATGTTAGAAACATCTTTAATGTTGGCAAGCTTTAGTCTTAACTTTGCACAAACTATCATTCTCTAACAGAGAAAGAAGATTTTCAGCACTTGCATGCTTTCTTTCTGTTCATTTGCTTAGTTGCACTAACAGAGTGTTTCTGTACACAGAAGCGATAAACTAAGCGACTTATGCTTAGAAGTTCAAACTTAGGTTCATAATCATAAAACTTGTAACTCACTGAAATCTGTTTTTTGCATTGCTCAAACATTTCATTTAAAGATGTTAGAAACAGCTTTAATGTGGGCAAGCTTTAGTCTTAACTTTGCACAAACTATCATTCTCTAACAGAGAAAGATGGTTTTCAGCACTTGCTTGCTTTCTTTCTGTTCATTTGCTTAGTTGCACTTACAGAGTGTTACTGTTCACAGAAAGCGCTAAACTGAGCGTTTTATGCTTAGAAGCTCAAACATATGTGCAAGATCATGAAAGTAGTAACTCATTGAAATCTGTTTTTCTATAATGCTAAAACATTTCATTTAAGGTGTTAGAAACATCTTTAATGTGGGCAAGCTTTAGTCTTAACTTTACACAAACTATCATTCTCTAACAGAGAAAGAGGGTTTTCAGCCCTTGTGGCCTTTCTTTCTGTTCATTTGCTTAGTTGCACTAATAACAGAGTGTTACTGTTCAGAGAAACGCTATGCTGAGCGTTTTATGCTTAGAAGTTGAAACATAAGATCATGATCATACAAGTACTAACTCACTGAAATCTGTTTTTCTTCAATGCTAAAACACTTCATTAAAGATGTTAGATACATCTTTAATGTGGGAAAGCTTTAGTCTTAACTTTGCACAAACTATCATTCTCTAACAGAGAAAGAAGGTTTTCAGCACTTGCATGCTTTCTCTCTGTTCATTTGCTTAGTTGCACTAACAGAGTGTTACTGTTCACAGAAAGCGCTAAACTGAGCGTTTTATTCTTAGAAGCTCAAACATATGTGCAAGATCATGAAAGTAGTAATTCACTGAAATCTGTGTTCTGCATTGCTGAATCATTTTATTTAAAAATGATAGAAACATCTTTAATGTGGGCAAGCTTTAGTTTTAACTTTGCACAAACTGTCATTCTCTAACAGAGAAAGGTTTTCAGCACTTGCATGCTTTCTTTCTGTTCATTTGCTTAGTTGCACTAACAGAGTGTTACTGTTCAAAGAAAGCGCTATACTGAGCGTTTTATGCTTAGAAGCTCAAACATATGTGATAGATCATGAAAGTAGTAACTCACTGAAATCTGTTTTTCTACAATGCTAAAACACTTCATTTAAGATGTTAGAAACATCTTTAACGTTGGCAAGCTTTAGTCTTAACTTTGAACAAACTATCATTCTCTAACAGAGAAAGAGGGTTTTCAGCCCTTGTGGCCTTTCTTTCTGTTCATTTGCTTAGTTGCACTAATAACAGAGTGTTACTGTTCACAGAAACGCTATGCTGAGCGTTTTATGCTTAGAAGCTCAAACATAAGATCATGATCATAAAAGTCCTAACTCACTGAAATCTGTTTTTCTTCAATGCTAAAACACTTCATTAAAGATGTTAGATACATCTTTAATGTGGGAAAGCTTTAGTCTTAACTTTGCACAAACTATCATTCACTAACAGAGAAAGAAGGTTTTCAGCACTTGCATGCTTTCTTTCTGTTCATTTGATTAGTTGCACTAACAGAGTGTTACTGTTCACAGAATGCGCTAAACTGAGCGTTTTATGCTTAGAAGCTCAAACATATGTGCAAGATCATGAAAGTAGTAACTCACTGAAATCTGTTTTTCTACAATGCAAAAAACTTCATTTAAGATGTTAGAAACATCTTTAATGTTGGCAAGCTTTAGTCTTAACTTTGCACAAACTATCATTCTCTAACAGAGAAAGAAGATTTTCAGCACTTGCATGCTTTCTTTCTGTTCATTTGCTTAGTTGCACTAACAGAGTGTTACTTTTCACAGAAAGCGCTAAACTGTGCGTTTTATGCTTAGAATCTCAAACATATGTTCATAATCATAAAACTAGCATCTCACTGAAATCTGTGTTCTGCATTGCTGAATCATTTTATTTAAAGATGTTAGAAACATCTTTAATGTGGGCAAGCTTTAGTCTTAACTTTGCACAAACTATCATTCTCTAACAGAGAAAGAAGGTTTTCAGCACTTGCATGCTTTCTTTCTGTTCATTTGATTAGTTGCACTAACAGAGTGTTACTGTTCACAGAATGCGCTAAACTGAGCGTTTTATGCTTAGAAGCTCAAACATATGTGCAAGATCATGAAAGTAGTAATTCACTGAAATCTGTGTTCAACATTGCTGAATCATTTTATTTAAAGATGTTAGAAACATCTTTAATGTGGGCAAGCTTTAGTTTTAACTTTGCACAAACTATCATTCTCTTACAGAGAAAGAAGGTTTTCAGCACTTGCATGCTTTCTTTCTGTTCAATTGCTTAGTTGCACTAACAGAGTGTTACTGTTCACAGAAAGCGCTAAACTGAGCGTTTTATTCTTAGAAGCTCAAACATATGTGCAAGATCATGAAAGTAGTAATTCACTGAAATCTGTGTTCTGCATTGCTGAATCATTTTATTTAAAAATGTTAGAAACATCTTTAATGTGGGCAAGCTTTAGTTTTAACTTTGCACAAACTGTCATTCTCTAACAGAGAAAGGTTTTCAGCACTTGCATGCTTTCTTTCTGTTCATTTGCTTAGTTGCACTAACAGAGTGTTACTGTTCAAAGAAAGCGCTATACTGAGCGTTTTATGCTTAGAAGCTCAAACATATGTGATAGATCATGAAAGTAATAACTCACTGAAATCTGTTTTTCTACAATGCTAAAACACTTCATTTAAGATGTTAGAAACATCTTTAACGTTGGCAAGCTTTAGTCTTAACTTTGCACAAACTATCATTCTCTAACAGAGAAAGAGGGTTTTCAGCCCTTGTGGCCTTTCTTTCTGTTCATTTGCTTAGTTGCACTAATAACAGAGTGTTACTGTTCACAGAAACGCTATGCTGAGCGTTTTATGCTTAGAAGCTCAAACATAAGATCATGATCATAAAAGTCCTAACTCACTGAAATCTGTTTTTCTTCAATGCTAAAACACTTCATTAAAGATGTTAGATACATCTTTAATGTGGGAAAGCTTTAGTCTTAACTTTGCACAAACTATCATTCACTAACAGAGAAAGAAGGTTTTCAGCACTTGCATGCTTTCTTTCTGTTCATTTGATTAGTTGCACTAACAGAGTGTTACTGTTCACAGAATGCGCTAAACTGAGCGTTTTATGCTTAGAAGCTCAAACATATGTGCAAGATCATGAAAGTAGTAATTCACTGAAATCTATGTTCTGCATTGCTGAATCATTTTATTTAAAGATGTTAGAAACATCTTTAATGTGGGCAAGCTTTAGTTTTAACTTTGCACAAACTATCATTCTCTTACAGAGAAAGAAGGTTTTCAGCAATTGCATGCTTTCTTTCTGTTCAATTGCTTAGTTGCACTAAAAGAGATTTACTGTTCACAGAAAGTGCTAAACTGAGCGCTTTATGCTTAGAAGCTCAAACATATGTGATAGATCATGAAAGTAGTAACTCACTGAAATCTGTTTTTCTACAATGCTAAAACACTTCATTTAAGATGTTAGAAACATCTTTAATGTTGGCAAGCTTTAGTCTTAACTTTGCACAAACTATCATTCTCTAACAGAGAAAGAAGGTTTTCAGCACTTGCATGCTTTCTTTCTGTTCATTTGCTTAGTTGCACTAACAGAGTGTTACTGTTCACAGAAAGCGCTAAACTGAGCATTTTTTTCTTAGAAGCTCAAACATATGTGCAAGATCATGAAAGTAGTAATTCACTGAAATCTGTGTTCTGCATTGCTGAATCATTTTATTTAAAAATGTTAGAAACATCTTTAATGTGGGCAAGCTTTAGTTTTAACTTTGCACAAACTGTCATTCTCTAACAGATAAAGGTTTTCAGCACTTGCATGCTTTCTTTCTGTTCATTTGCTTAGTTGCACTAACAGAGTTTTACTGTTCAAAGAAAGCGCTATACTGAGCGTTTTATGCTTAGAAGCTCAAACATATGTGATAGATCATGAAAGTAGTAACTCACTGAAATCTGTTTTTCTACAATGCTAACACACTTCATTTAAGATGTTAGAAACATCTTTAACGTTGGCAAGCTTTAGTCTTAACTTTGCACAAACTATCATTCTCTAACAGAGAAAGAGGGTTTTCAGCCCTTGTGGCCTTTCTTTCTGTTCATTTGCTTAGTTGCACTAATAACAGAGTGTTACTGTTCACAGAAACGCTATGCTGAGCGTTTTATGCTTAGAAGCTCAAACATAAGATCATGATCATACAAGTCCTAACTCACTGAAATCTGTTTTTCTTCAATGCTAAAACACTTCATTAAAGATATTAGATTCATCTTTAATGTGGGAAAGCTTTAGTCTTAACTTTGCACAAACTATCATTCACTAACAGAGAAAGAATGTTTTCAGCACTTGCATGCTTTCTTTCTGTTCATTTGATTAGTTGCACTAACAGAGTGTTACTGTTCACAGAATGCGCTAAACTGAGCGTTTTATGCTTAGAAGCTCAAACATATGTGCAAGATCATGAAAGTAGTAATTCACTGAAATCTGTGTTCTGCATTGCTGAATCATTTTATTTAAAGATGTTAGCAACATCTTTAATGTGGGCAAGCTTTAGTTTTAACTTTGCACAAACTATCATTCTCTAACAGAGAAAGAGGGTTTTCAGCCCTTGTGGCCTTTCTTTCTGTTCATTTGCTTAGTTGCACTAACAGAGTGTTACTGTTCACAAAAACGCTATGCTGAGCGTTTTATGCTTAGAAGCTCAAACATGTTCATGATCATAAAAGTAGTAACTCACTGAAATCTGTTTTTCTTCAATGCTAAAACACTTAATTTAAGATGTTAGAAACATCTTTAATGTGGGCAAGCTTTTGTCTTAACTTTGCACAAACTATCATTCTCTCACAGAGAAAGAAGGTTTTCAGCACTTCTGGCCTTTCATTCTGTTCATTTGCTTAGTTGCACTAACCGAGTGTTTCTGTACACAGAAGCGATAAACTAAGCGACTTATTCTTAGAAGTTCAAACTTAGGTTCATGATCATAAAACTTGTAACTCACTGAAATCTGTTTTTCTACAATGCTAAAACACTTCATTTAAGTTGTTAGAAACATCTTTAATGTGGGCAAGCTTTTGTCTTAACTTTGCACAAACTATCATTCTCTCACAGAGAAAGAAGGTTTTCAGCACTTGCATGCTTTCTTTCTGTTCATTTGCTTAGTTGCACTAACAGAGTGTTACTGTTCACAGAAAGCGCTAAACTGAGCATTTTATTCTTAGAAGCTCAAACATATGTGCAAGATCATGAAAGTAGTAATTCACTGAAATCTGTGTTCTGCATTGCTGAATCATTTTATTTAAAAATGTTAGAAACATCTTTAATGTGGGCAAGCTTTAGTTTTAACTTTGCACAAACTGTCATTCTCTAACAGATAAAGGTTTTCAGCACTTGCATGCTTTCTTTCTGTTCATTTGCTTAGTTGCACTAACAGAGTGTTACTGTTCACAGAAAGCGCTAAACTGAGCGTTTTATGCTTAGACGCTCAAACATATGTGCAAGATCATGAAAGTAGTAACTCACTGAAATCTGTTTTTCTACAATGCTAAAACACTTCATTTAAGATGTTAGGAACATCTTTAACGTGGGCAAGCTTTAGTCTTAACTTTGCACAAACTATCATTATCTAACAGAGAAAGAGGGTTTTCAGCCCTTGTGGCCTTTCTTTCTGTTCATTTGCTTAGTTGCACTAACAGAGTGTTACTGTTCACAACAACGCTATGCTGAGCGTTTTATGCTTAGAAGTTCAAACATAAGTTCATGATCATAAAAGTAGTAACTCACTGAAATCTGTTTTTCTTCAATGCTAAAACACTTCATTTAAGATGTTAGAAACATCTTTAATGTGGGCAAGCTTTAGTCTTAACTTTGCACAAACTATCATTCACTAACAGAGAAAGAAGGTTTTCAGCACTTGCATGCTTTCTTTCTGTTCATTTGATTAGTTGCACTAACAGAGTGTTACTGTTCACAGAATGCGCTAAACTGAGCGTTTTATGCTTAGAAGCTCAAACATATGTGCAAGATCATGAAAGTAGTAATTCACTGAAATCTATGTTCTGCATTGCTGAATCATTTTATTTAAAGATGTTAGAAACATCTTTAATGTGGGCAAGCTTTAGTTTTAACTTTGCACAAACTATCATTCTCTTACAGAGAAAGAAGGTTTTCAGCAATTGCATGCTTTCTTTCTGTTCAATTGCTTAGTTGCACTAAAAGAGATTTACTGTTCACAGAAAGTGCTAAACTGAGCGCTTTATGCTTAGAAGCTCAAACATATGTGATAGATCATGAAAGTAGTAACTCACTGAAATCTGTTTTTCTACAATGCTAAAACACTTCATTTAAGATGTTAGAAACATCTTTAATGTTGGCAAGCTTTAGTCTTAACTTTGCACAAACTATCATTCTCTAACAGAGAAAGAAGATTTTCAGCACTTGCATGCTTTCTTTCTGTTCATTTGCTTAGTTGCACTAAGAGAGTGTTACTTTTCACAGAAAGCGCTAAACTGTGCGTTTTATGCTTAGAATCTCAAACATATGTTCATGATCATAAAACTAGCATCTCACTGAAATCTGTGTTCTGCATTGCTGAATCATTTTATTTAAAGATGTTAGAAACATCTTTAATGTGGGCAAGCTTTATTCTTAACTTTGCACAAACTATCATTCTCTAATAGAGAAAGAAGGTTTTCAGCACTTGCATGCTTTCTTTCTGTTCATTTGCTTAGTTGCACTAACAGAGTGTTACTGTTCACAGAAAGCGCTAAACTGAGCATTTTTTTCTTAGAAGCTCAAACATATGTGCATGATCATGAAAGTAGTAATTCACTGAAATCTGTGTTCTGCATTGCTGAATCATTTTATTTAAAAATGTTAGAAACATCTTTAATGTGGGCAAGCTTTAGTTTTAACTTTGCACAAACTGTCATTCTCTAACAGATAAAGGTTTTCAGCACTTGCATGCTTTCTTTCTGTTCATTTGCTTAGTTGCACTAACAGAGTTTTACTGTTCAAAGAAAGCGCTATACTGAGCGTTTTATGCTTAGAAGCTCAAACATATGTGATAGATCATGAAAGTAGTAACTCACTGAAATCTGTTTTTCTTCAATGCTAACACACTTCATTTAAGATGTTAGAAACATCTTTAACGTTGGCAAGCTTTAGTCTTAACTTTGCACAAACTATCATTCTCTAACAGAGAAAGAGGGTTTTCAGCCCTTGTGGCCTTTCTTTCTGTTCATTTGCTTAGTTGCACTAATAACAGAGTGTTACTGTTCACAGAAACGCTATGCTGAGCGTTTTATGCTTAGAAGCTCAAACATAAGATCATGATCATACAAGTCCTAACTCACTGAAATCTGTTTTTCTTCAATGCTAAAACACTTCATTAAAGATATTAGATTCATCTTTAATGTGGGAAAGCTTTAGTCTTAACTTTGCACAAACTATCATTCACTAACAGAGAAAGAATGTTTTCAGCACTTGCATGCTTTCTTTCTGTTCATTTGATTAGTTGCACTAACAGAGTGTTACTGTTCACAGAATGCGCTAAACTGAGCGTTTTATGCTTAGAAGCTCAAACATATGTGCAAGATCATGAAAGTAGTAATTCACTGAAATCTGTGTTCTGCATTGCTGAATCATTTTATTTAAAGATGTTAGCAACATCTTTAATGTGGGCAAGCTTTAGTTTTAACTTTGCACAAACTATCATTCTCTAACAGAGAAAGATGGTTTTCAGCACTTGCTTGCTTTCTTTCTGTTCATTTGCTTAGTTGCACTTACAGAGTGTTACTGTTCACAGAAAGCGCTAAACTGAGTGTTTTATGCTTAGAAGCTCAAACATATGTGCAAGATCATGAAAGTAGTAACTCACTGAAATCTGTTTTTCTACAATGCTAAAACACTTCATTAAAGATGTTAGAAACATCTTTAACGTGGGAAAGCTTTAGTCTTAACTTTGCACAAACTATCATTCTCTAACAGAGAAAGAGCGTTTTCAGCCCTTGTGGCCTTTCTTTCTGTTCATTTGCTTAGTTGCACTAACAGAGTGTTACTGTTCACAGAAAGCGCTAAACTGAACGTTTTATGCTTAGACGCTCAAACATATGTGCAAGATCATGAAAGTAGTAACTCACTGAAATCTGTTTTTCTACAATGCTAAAAAACTTCATTTAAGATGTTAGAAACATCTTTAACGTGGGCAAGCTTTAGTCTTAACTTTGCACAAACTATCATTCTCTAACAGAGAAAGAGGGTTTTCAGCCCTTGTGGCCTTTCTTTCTGTTCATTTGCTTAGTTGCACTAACAGAGTGTTACTGTTCACAGAAAGCGCTAAACTGAGCGCTTTATGCTTAGAAGCTCAAACATATGTGATAGATCATGAAAGTAGTAACTCACTGAAATCTGTTTTTCTACAATGCTAAAACACTTCATTTAAGATGTTAGAAACATCTTTAATGTTGGCAAGCTTTAGTCTTAACTTTGCACAAACTATCATTCTCTAACAGAGAAAGAAGATTTTCAGCACTTGCATGCTTTTTTCTGTTCATTTGCTTAGTTGCACTAACAGAGTGTTACTTTTCACAGAAAGCGCTAAACTGTGCGTTTTATGCTTAGAATCTCAAACATATGTTCATAATCATAAAACTAGCATCTCACTGAAATCTGTGTTCTGCATTGCTGAATCATTTTATTTAAAGATGTTAGAAACATCTTTAATGTGGGCAAGCTTTAGTCTTAACTTTGCACAAACTATCATTCTCTAACAGAGAAAGAAGGTTTTCAGCACTTGCATGCTTTCTTTCTGTTCATTTGATTAGTTGCACTAACAGAGTGTTACTGTTCACAGAATGCGCTAAACTGAGCGTTTTATGCTTAGAAGCTCAAACATATGTGCAAGATCATGAAAGTAGTAATTCACTGAAATCTGTGTTCTGCATTGCTGAATCATTTTATTTAAAGATGTTAGAAACATCTTTAATGTGGGCAAGCTTTATTTTTAACTTTGCACAAACTATCATTCTCTTACAGAGAAAGAAGGTTTTCAGCACTTGCATGCTTTCTTTCTGTTCAGTTGCTTAGTTGCACTAACAGAGTGTTACTGTTCACAGAAAGCGCTAAACTGAGCGATTTATTCTTAGAAGCTCAAACATATGTGCAAGATCATGAAAGTAGTAATTCACTGAAATCTGTGTTCTGCATTGCTGAATCATTTTATTTAAAAATGTTAGAAACATCTTTAATGTGGGCAAGCTTTAGTTTTAACTTTGCACAAACTGTCATTCTCTAACAGAGAAAGGTTTTCAGCACTTGCATGCTTTCTTTCTGTTCATTTGCTTAGTTGCACTAACAGAGTGTTACTGTTCAAAGAAAGCGGTATACTGAGCGTTTTATGCTTAGAAGCTCAAACATATGTGATAGATCATGAAAGTAATAACTCACTGATATCTGTTTTTCTACAATGCTAAAACACTTCATTTAAGATGTTAGAAACATCTTTAACGTTGGCAAGCTTTAGTCTTAACTTTGCACAAACTATCATTCTCTAACAGAGAAAGAGGGTTTTCAGCCCTTGTGGCCTTTCTTTCTGTTCATTTGCTTAGTTGCACTAATAACAGAGTGTTACTGTTCACAGAAACGCTATGCTGAGCGTTTTATGCTTAGAAGCTCAAACATAAGATCATGATCATAAAAGTCCTAACTCACTGAAATCTGTTTTTCTTCAATGCTAAAACACTTCATTAAAGATGTTAGATACATCTTTAATGTGGGAAAGCTTTAGTCTTAACTTTGCACAAACTATCATTCACTAACAGAGAAAGAATGTTTTCAGCACTTGCATGCTTTCTTTCTGTTCATTTGATTAGTTGCACTAACAGAGTGTTACTGTTCACAGAATGCGCTAAACTGAGCGTTTTATGCTTAGAAGCTCAAACATATGTGCAAGATCATGAAAGTAGTAATTCACTGAAATCTGTGTTCTGCATTGCTGAATCATTTTATTTAAAGATGTTAGCAACATCTTTAATGTGGGCAAGCTTTAGTTTTAACTTTGCACAAACTATCATTCTCTAACAGAGAAAGATGGTTTTCAGCACTTGCTTGCTTTCTTTCTGTTCATTTGCTTAGTTGCACTTACAGAGTGTTA
The DNA here is from genome assembly GCA_024542945.1 of allo-octoploid hybrid of Carassius auratus x Cyprinus carpio. Lineage (NCBI taxonomy): Eukaryota > Metazoa > Chordata > Actinopteri > Cypriniformes > allo-octoploid hybrid of Carassius auratus x Cyprinus carpio. The sequence continues at coordinate 26,708,203 of CM045062.1, read as the reverse complement.
CTGTTCACAGAAAGCGCTAAACTGAGTGTTTTATGCTTAGAAGCTCAAACATATGTGCAAGATCATGAAAGTAGTAACTCACTGAAATCTGTTTTTCTACAATGCTAAAACACTTCATTAAAGATGTTAGAAACATCTTTAACGTGGGAAAGCTTTAGTCTTAACTTTGCACAAACTATCATTCTCTAACAGAGAAAGAGCGTTTTCAGCCCTTGTGGCCTTTCTTTCTGTTCATTTGCTTAGTTGCACTAACAGAGTGTTACTGTTCACAGAAAGCGCTAAACTGAACGTTTTATGCTTAGACGCTCAAACATATGTGCAAGATCATGAAAGTAGTAACTCACTGAAATCTGTTTTTCTACAATGCTAAAAAACTTCATTTAAGATGTTAGAAACATCTTTAACGTGGGCAAGCTTTAGTCTTAACTTTGCACAAACTATCATTCTCTAACAGAGAAAGAGGGTTTTCAGCCCTTGTGGCCTTTCTTTCTGTTCATTTGCTTAGTTGCACTAACAGAGTGTTACTGTTCACAGAAAGCGCTAAACTGAGCGCTTTATGCTTAGAAGCTCAAACATATGTGATAGATCATGAAAGTAGTAACTCACTGAAATCTGTTTTTCTACAATGCTAAAACACTTCATTTAAGATGTTAGAAACATCTTTAATGTTGGCAAGCTTTAGTCTTAACTTTGCACAAACTATCATTCTCTAACAGAGAAAGAAGATTTTCAGCACTTGCATGCTTTTTTCTGTTCATTTGCTTAGTTGCACTAACAGAGTGTTACTTTTCACAGAAAGCGCTAAACTGTGCGTTTTATGCTTAGAATCTCAAACATATGTTCATAATCATAAAACTAGCATCTCACTGAAATCTGTGTTCTGCATTGCTGAATCATTTTATTTAAAGATGTTAGAAACATCTTTAATGTGGGCAAGCTTTAGTCTTAACTTTGCACAAACTATCATTCTCTAACAGAGAAAGAAGGTTTTCAGCACTTGCATGCTTTCTTTCTGTTCATTTGATTAGTTGCACTAACAGAGTGTTACTGTTCACAGAATGCGCTAAACTGAGCGTTTTATGCTTAGAAGCTCAAACATATGTGCAAGATCATGAAAGTAGTAATTCACTGAAATCTGTGTTCTGCATTGCTGAATCATTTTATTTAAAGATGTTAGAAACATCTTTAATGTGGGCAAGCTTTATTTTTAACTTTGCACAAACTATCATTCTCTTACAGAGAAAGAAGGTTTTCAGCACTTGCATGCTTTCTTTCTGTTCAGTTGCTTAGTTGCACTAACAGAGTGTTACTGTTCACAGAAAGCGCTAAACTGAGCGATTTATTCTTAGAAGCTCAAACATATGTGCAAGATCATGAAAGTAGTAATTCACTGAAATCTGTGTTCTGCATTGCTGAATCATTTTATTTAAAAATGTTAGAAACATCTTTAATGTGGGCAAGCTTTAGTTTTAACTTTGCACAAACTGTCATTCTCTAACAGAGAAAGGTTTTCAGCACTTGCATGCTTTCTTTCTGTTCATTTGCTTAGTTGCACTAACAGAGTGTTACTGTTCAAAGAAAGCGGTATACTGAGCGTTTTATGCTTAGAAGCTCAAACATATGTGATAGATCATGAAAGTAATAACTCACTGATATCTGTTTTTCTACAATGCTAAAACACTTCATTTAAGATGTTAGAAACATCTTTAACGTTGGCAAGCTTTAGTCTTAACTTTGCACAAACTATCATTCTCTAACAGAGAAAGAGGGTTTTCAGCCCTTGTGGCCTTTCTTTCTGTTCATTTGCTTAGTTGCACTAATAACAGAGTGTTACTGTTCACAGAAACGCTATGCTGAGCGTTTTATGCTTAGAAGCTCAAACATAAGATCATGATCATAAAAGTCCTAACTCACTGAAATCTGTTTTTCTTCAATGCTAAAACACTTCATTAAAGATGTTAGATACATCTTTAATGTGGGAAAGCTTTAGTCTTAACTTTGCACAAACTATCATTCACTAACAGAGAAAGAAGGTTTTCAGCACTTGCATGCTTTCTTTCTGTTCATTTGATTAGTTGCACTAACAGAGTGTTACTGTTCACAGAATGCGCTAAACTGAGCGTTTTATGCTTAGAAGCTCAAACATATGTGCAAGATCATGAAAGTAGTAATTCACTGAAATCTATGTTCTGCATTGCTGAATCATTTTATTTAAAGATGTTAGAAACATCTTTAATGTGGGCAAGCTTTAGTTTTAACTTTGCACAAACTATCATTCTCTTACAGAGAAAGAAGGTTTTCAGCACTTGCATGCTTTCTTTCTGTTCAATTGCTTAGTTGCACTAAAAGAGATTTACTGTTCACAGAAAGTGCTAAACTGAGCGCTTTATGCTTAGAAGCTCAAACATATGTGATAGATCATGAAAGTAGTAACTCACTGAAATCTGTTTTTCTACAATGCTAAAACACTTCATTTAAGATGTTAGAAACATCTTTAATGTTGGCAAGCTTTAGTCTTAACTTTGCACAAACTATCATTCTCTAACAGAGAAAGAAGATTTTCAGCACTTGCATGCTTTTTTCTGTTCATTTGCTTAGTTGCACTAACAGAGTGTTACTTTTCACAGAAAGCGCTAAACTGTGCGTTTTATGCTTAGAATCTCAAACATATGTTCATAATCATAAAACTAGCATCTCACTGAAATCTGTGTTCTGCATTGCTGAATCATTTTATTTAAAGATGTTAGAAACATCTTTAATGTGGGCAAGCTTTAGTCTTAACTTTGCACAAACTATCATTCTCTAACAGAGAAAGAAGGTTTTCAGCACTTGCATGCTTTCTTTCTGTTCATTTGATTAGTTGCACTAACAGAGTGTTACTGTTCACAGAATGCGCTAAACTGAGCGTTTTATGCTTAGAAGCTCAAACATATGTGCAAGATCATGAAAGTAGTAATTCACTGAAATCTGTGTTCTGCATTGCTGAATCATTTTATTTAAAGATGTTAGAAACATCTTTAATGTGGGCAAGCTTTATTTTTAACTTTGCACAAACTATCATTCTCTTACAGAGAAAGAAGGTTTTCAGCACTTGCATGCTTTCTTTCTGTTCAATTGCTTAGTTGCACTAACAGAGTGTTACTGTTCACAGAAAGCGCTAAACTGAGCGTTTTATTCTTAGAAGCTCAAACATATGTGCAAGATCATGAAAGTAGTAATTCACTGAAATCTGTGTTCTGCATTGCTGAATCATTTTATTTAAAAATGTTAGAAACATCTTTAATGTGGGCAAGCTTTAGTTTTAACTTTGCACAAACTGTCATTCTCTAACAGAGAAAGGTTTTCAGCACTTGCATGCTTTCTTTCTGTTCATTTGCTTAGTTGCACTAACAGAGTGTTACTGTTCAAAGAAAGCGGTATACTGAGCGTTTTATGCTTAGAAGCTCAAACATATGTGATAGATCATGAAAGTAATAACTCACTGATATCTGTTTTTCTACAATGCTAAAACACTTCATTTAAGATGTTAGAAACATCTTTAAGGTTGGCAAGCTTTAGTCTTAACTTTGCACAAACTATCATTCTCTAACAGAGAAAGAGGGTTTTCAGCCCTTGTGGCCTTTCTTTCTGTTCATTTGCTTAGTTGCACTAATAACAGAGTGTTACTGTTCACAGAAACGCTATGCTGAGCGTTTTATGCTTAGAAGCTCAAACATAAGATCATGATCATAAAAGTCCTAACTCACTGAAATCTGTTTTTCTTCAATGCTAAAACACTTCATTAAAGATGTTAGATACATCTTTAATGTGGGAAAGCTTTAGTCTTAACTTTGCACAAACTATCATTCACTAACAGAGAAAGAAGGTTTTCAGCACTTGCATGCTTTCTTTCTGTTCATTTGATTAGTTGCACTAACAGAGTGTTACTGTTCACAGAATGCGCTAAACTGAGCGTTTTAATGCTTAGAAGCTCAAACATATGTGCAAGATCATGAAAGTAGTAATTCACTGAAATCTATGTTCTGCATTGCTGAATCATTTTATTTAAAGATGTTAGAAACATCTTTAATGTGGGCAAGCTTTAGTTTTAACTTTGCACAAACTATCATTCTCTAACAGAGAAAGATGGTTTTCAGCACTTGCTTGCTTTCTTTCTGTTCATTTGCTTAGTTGCACTTACAGAGTGTTACTGTTCACAGAAAGCGCTAAACTGAGTGTTTTATGCTTAGAAGCTCAAACATATGTGCAAGATCATGAAAGTAGTAACTCACTGAAATCTGTTTTTCTACAATGCTAAAACACTTCATTAAAGATGTTAGAAACATCTTTAACGTGGGAAAGCTTTAGTCTTAACTTTGCACAAACTATCATTCTCTAACAGAGAAAGAGCGTTTTCAGCCCTTGTGGCCTTTCTTTCTGTTCATTTGCTTAGTTGCACTAACAGAGTGTTACTGTTCACAGAAAGCGCTAAACTGAACGTTTTATGCTTAGACGCTCAAACATATGTGCAAGATCATGAAAGTAGTAACTCACTGAAATCTGTTTTTCTACAATGCTAAAAAACTTCATTTAAGATGTTAGAAACATCTTTAACGTGGGCAAGCTTTAGTCTTAACTTTGCACAAACTATCATTCTCTAACAGAGAAAGAGGGTTTTCAGCCCTTGTGGCCTTTCTTTCTGTTCATTTGCTTAGTTGCACTAACAGAGTGTTACTGTTCACAGAAAGCGCTAAACTGAGCGCTTTATGCTTAGAAGCTCAAACATATGTGATAGATCATGAAAGTAGTAACTCACTGAAATCTGTTTTTCTACAATGCTAAAACACTTCATTTAAGATGTTAGAAACATCTTTAATGTTGGCAAGCTTTAGTCTTAACTTTGCACAAACTATCATTCTCTAACAGAGAAAGAAGATTTTCAGCACTTGCATGCTTTTTTCTGTTCATTTGCTTAGTTGCACTAACAGAGTGTTACTTTTCACAGAAAGCGCTAAACTGTGCGTTTTATGCTTAGAATCTCAAACATATGTTCATAATCATAAAACTAGCATCTCACTGAAATCTGTGTTCTGCATTGCTGAATCATTTTATTTAAAGATGTTAGAAACATCTTTAATGTGGGCAAGCTTTAGTCTTAACTTTGCACAAACTATCATTCTCTAACAGAGAAAGAAGGTTTTCAGCACTTGCATGCTTTCTTTCTGTTCATTTGATTAGTTGCACTAACAGAGTGTTACTGTTCACAGAATGCGCTAAACTGAGCGTTTTATGCTTAGAAGCTCAAACATATGTGCAAGATCATGAAAGTAGTAATTCACTGAAATCTGTGTTCTGCATTGCTGAATCATTTTATTTAAAGATGTTAGAAACATCTTTAATGTGGGCAAGCTTTATTTTTAACTTTGCACAAACTATCATTCTCTTACAGAGAAAGAAGGTTTTCAGCACTTGCATGCTTTCTTTCTGTTCAGTTGCTTAGTTGCACTAACAGAGTGTTACTGTTCACAGAAAGCGCTAAACTGAGCGATTTATTCTTAGAAGCTCAAACATATGTGCAAGATCATGAAAGTAGTAATTCACTGAAATCTGTGTTCTGCATTGCTGAATCATTTTATTTAAAAATGTTAGAAACATCTTTAATGTGGGCAAGCTTTAGTTTTAACTTTGCACAAACTGTCATTCTCTAACAGAGAAAGGTTTTCAGCACTTGCATGCTTTCTTTCTGTTCATTTGCTTAGTTGCACTAACAGAGTGTTACTGTTCAAAGAAAGCGGTATACTGAGCGTTTTTTGCTTAGAAGCTCAAACATATGTGATAGATCATGAAAGTAATAACTCACTGATATCTGTTTTTCTACAATGCTAAAACACTTCATTTAAGATGTTAGAAACATCTTTAACGTTGGCAAGCTTTAGTCTTAACTTTGCACAAACTATCATTCTCTAACAGAGAAAGAGGGTTTTCAGCCCTTGTGGCCTTTCTTTCTGTTCATTTGCTTAGTTGCACTAATAACAGAGTGTTACTGTTCACAGAAACGCTATGCTGAGCGTTTTATGCTTAGAAGCTCAAACATAAGATCATGATCATAAAAGTCCTAACTCACTGAAATCTGTTTTTCTTCAATGCTAAAACACTTCATTAAAGATGTTAGATACATCTTTAATGTGGGAAAGCTTTAGTCTTAACTTTGCACAAACTATCATTCACTAACAGAGAAAGAAGGTTTTCAGCACTTGCATGCTTTCTTTCTGTTCATTTGATTAGTTGCACTAACAGAGTGTTACTGTTCACAGAATGCGCTAAACTGAGCGTTTTATGCTTAGAAGCTCAAACATATGTGCAAGATCATGAAAGTAGTAATTCACTGAAATCTATGTTCTGCATTGCTGAATCATTTTATTTAAAGATGTTAGAAACATCTTTAATGTGGGCAAGCTTTAGTTTTAACTTTGCACAAACTATCATTCTCTTACAGAGAAAGAAGGTTTTCAGCACTTGCATGCTTTCTTTCTGTTCAATTGCTTAGTTGCACTAAAAGAGATTTACTGTTCACAGAAAGTGCTAAACTGAGCGCTTTATGCTTAGAAGCTCAAACATATGTGATAGATCATGAAAGTAGTAACTCACTGAAATCTGTTTTTCTACAATGCTAAAACACTTCATTTAAGATGTTAGAAACATCTTTAATGTTGGCAAGCTTTAGTCTTAACTTTGCACAAACTATCATTCTCTAACAGAGAAAGAAGATTTTCAGCACTTGCATGCTTTTTTCTGTTCATTTGCTTAGTTGCACTAACAGAGTGTTACTTTTCACAGAAAGCGCTAAACTGTGCGTTTTATGCTTAGAATCTCAAACATATGTTCATAATCATAAAACTAGCATCTCACTGAAATCTGTGTTCTGCATTGCTGAATCATTTTATTTAAAGATGTTAGAAACATCTTTAATGTGGGCAAGCTTTAGTCTTAACTTTGCACAAACTATCATTCTCTAACAGAGAAAGAAGGTTTTCAGCACTTGCATGCTTTCTTTCTGTTCATTTGATTAGTTGCACTAACAGAGTGTTACTGTTCACAGAATGCGCTAAACTGAGCGTTTTATGCTTAGAAGCTCAAACATATGTGCAAGATCATGAAAGTAGTAATTCACTGAAATCTGTGTTCTGCATTGCTGAATCATTTTATTTAAAGATGTTAGAAACATCTTTAATGTGGGCAAGCTTTATTTTTAACTTTGCACAAACTATCATTCTCTTACAGAGAAAGAAGGTTTTCAGCACTTGCATGCTTTCTTTCTGTTCAATTGCTTAGTTGCACTAACAGAGTGTTACTGTTCACAGAAAGCGCTAAACTGAGCGTTTTATTCTTAGAAGCTCAAACATATGTGCAAGATCATGAAAGTAGTAATTCACTGAAATCTGTGTTCTGCATTGCTGAATCATTTTATTTAAAAATGTTAGAAACATCTTTAATGTGGGCAAGCTTTAGTTTTAACTTTGCACAAACTGTCATTCTCTAACAGAGAAAGGTTTTCAGCACTTGCATGCTTTCTTTCTGTTCATTTGCTTAGTTGCACTAACAGAGTGTTACTGTTCAAAGAAAGCGGTATACTGAGCGTTTTATGCTTAGAAGCTCAAACATATGTGATAGATCATGAAAGTAATAACTCACTGATATCTGTTTTTCTACAATGCTAAAACACTTCATTTAAGATGTTAGAAACATCTTTAAGGTTGGCAAGCTTTAGTCTTAACTTTGCACAAACTATCATTCTCTAACAGAGAAAGAGGGTTTTCAGCCCTTGTGGCCTTTCTTTCTGTTCATTTGCTTAGTTGCACTAATAACAGAGTGTTACTGTTCACAGAAACGCTATGCTGAGCGTTTTATGCTTAGAAGCTCAAACATAAGATCATGATCATAAAAGTCCTAACTCACTGAAATCTGTTTTTCTTCAATGCTAAAACACTTCATTAAAGATGTTAGATACATCTTTAATGTGGGAAAGCTTTAGTCTTAACTTTGCACAAACTATCATTCACTAACAGAGAAAGAAGGTTTTCAGCACTTGCATGCTTTCTTTCTGTTCATTTGATTAGTTGCACTAACAGAGTGTTACTGTTCACAGAATGCGCTAAACTGAGCGTTTTAATGCTTAGAAGCTCAAACATATGTGCAAGATCATGAAAGTAGTAATTCACTGAAATCTATGTTCTGCATTGCTGAATCATTTTATTTAAAGATGTTAGAAACATCTTTAATGTGGGCAAGCTTTAGTTTTAACTTTGCACAAACTATCATTCTCTTACAGAGAAAGAAGGTTTTCAGCACTTGCATGCTTTCTTTCTGTTCAATTGCTTAGTTGCACTAAAAGAGATTTACTGTTCACAGAAAGTGCTAAACTGAGCGCTTTATGCTTAGAAGCTCAAACATATGTGATAGATCATGAAAGTAGTAACTCACTGAAATCTGTTTTTCTACAATGCTAAAACACTTCATTTAAGATGTTAGAAACATCTTTAATGTTGGCAAGCTTTAGTCTTAACTTTGCACAAACTATCATTCTCTTACAGAGAAAGAAGATTTTCAGCACTTGCATGCTTTCTTTCTGTTCATTTGCTTAGTTGCACTAACAGAGTGTTACTTTTCACAGAAAGCGCTAAACTGTGCGTTTTATGCTTAGAATCTCAAACATATGTTCATGATCATAAAACTAGCATCTCACTGAAATCTGTGTTCTGCATTGCTGAATCATTTTATTTAAAGATGTTAGAAACATCTTTAATGTGGGCAAGCTTTAGTCTTAACTTTGCACAAACTATCATTCTCTAATAGAGAAAGAAGGTTTTCAGCACTTGCATGCTTTCTTTCTGTTCATTTGCTTAGTTGCACTAACAGAGTGTTACTGTTCACAGAAAGCGCTAAACTGAGCATTTTTTTCTTAGAAGCTCAAACATATGTGCAAGATCATGAAAGTAGTAATTCACTGAAATCTGTGTTCTGCATTGCTGAATCATTTTATTTAAAAATGTTAGAAACATCTTTAATGTGGGCAAGCTTTAGTTTTAACTTTGCACAAACTGTCATTCTCTAACAGATAAAGGTTTTCAGCACTTGCATGCTTTCTTTCTGTTCATTTGCTTAGTTGCACTAACAGAGTTTTACTGTTCAAAGAAAGCGCTATACTGAGCGTTTTATGCTTAGAAGCTCAAACATATGTGATAGATCATGAAAGTAGTAACTCACTGAAATCTGTTTTTCTACAATGCTAACACACTTCATTTAAGATGTTAGAAACATATTTAACGTTGGCAAGCTTTAGTCTTAACTTTGCACAAACTATCATTCTCTAACAGAGAAAGAGGGTTTTCAGCCCTTGTGGCCTTTCTTTCTGTTCATTTGCTTAGTTGCACTAATAACAGAGTGTTACTGTTCACAGAAACGCTATGCTGAGCGTTTTATGCTTAGAAGCTCAAACATAAGATCATGATCATACAAGTCCTAACTCACTGAAATCTGTTTTTCTTCAATGCTAAAACACTTCATTAAAGATGTTAGATACATCTTTAATGTGGGAAAGCTTTAGTCTTAACTTTGCACAAACTATCATTCACTAACAGAGAAAGAATGTTTTCAGCACTTGCATGCTTTCTTTCTGTTCATTTGATTAGTTGCACTAACAGAGTGTTACTGTTCACAGAATGCGCTAAACTGAGCGTTTTATGCTTAGAAGCTCAAACATATGTGCAAGATCATGAAAGTAGTAATTCACTGAAATCTGTGTTCTGCATTGCTGAATCATTTTATTTAAAGATGTTAGCAACATCTTTAATGTGGGCAAGCTTTAGTTTTAACTTTGCACAAACTATCATTCTCTAACAGAGAAAGATGGTTTTCAGCACTTGCTTGCTTTCTTTCTGTTCATTTGCTTAGTTGCACTTACAGAGTGTTACTGTTCACAGAAAGCGCTAAACTGAGTGTTTTATGCTTAGAAGCTCAAACATATGTGCAAGATCATGAAAGTAGTAACTCACTGAAATCTGTTTTTCTACAATGCTAAAACACTTCATTAAAGATGTTAGAAACATCTTTAACGTGGGAAAGCTTTAGTCTTAACTTTGCACAAACTATCATTCTCTAACAGAGAAAGAGCGTTTTCAGCCCTTGTGGCCTTTCTTTCTGTTCATTTGCTTAGTTGCACTAACAGAGTGTTACTGTTCACAGAAAGCGCTAAACTGAACGTTTTATGCTTAGACGCTCAAACATATGTGCAAGATCATGAAAGTAGTAACTCACTGAAATCTGTTTTTCTACAATGCTAAAAAACTTCATTTAAGATGTTAGAAACATCTTTAACGTGGGCAAGCTTTAGTCTTAACTTTGCACAAACTATCATTCTCTAACAGAGAAAGAGGGTTTTCAGCCCTTGTGGCCTTTCTTTCTGTTCATTTGCTTAGTTGCACTAACAGAGTGTTACTGTTCACAAAAACGCTATGCTGAGCGTTTTATGCTTAGAAGCTCAAACATGTTCATGATCATAAAAGTAGTAACTCACTGAAATCTGTTTTTCTTCAATGCTAAAACACTTAATTTAAGATGTTAGAAACATCTTTAATGTGGGCAAGCTTTTGTCTTAACTTTGCACAAACTATCATTCTCTCACAGAGAAAGAAGGTTTTCAGCACTTCTGGCCTTTCATTCTGTTCATTTGCTTAGTTGCACTAACAGAGTGTTTCTGTACACAGAAGCGATAAACTAAGCGACTTATTCTTAGAAGTTCAAACTTAGGTTCATGATCATAAAACTTGTAACTCACTGAAATCTGTTTTTCTACAATGCTAAAACACTTCATTTAAGTTGTTAGAAACATCTTTAATGTGGGCAAGCTTTTGTCTTAACTTTGCACAAACTATCATTCTCTCACAGAGAAAGAAGGTTTTCAGCACTTGCATGCTTTCTTTCTGTTCATTTGCTTAGTTGCACTAACAGAGTGTTACTGTTCACAGAAAGCGCTAAACTGAGCATTTTATTCTTAGAAGCTCAAACATATGTGCAAGATCATGAAAGTAGTAATTCACTGAAATCTGTGTTCTGCATTGCTGAATCATTTTATTTAAAAATGTTAGAAACATCTTTAATGTGGGCAAGCTTTAGTTTTAACTTTGCACAAACTGTCATTCTCTAACAGATAAAGGTTCTCAGCACTTGCATGCTTTCTTTCTGTTCATTTGCTTAGTTGCACTAACAGAGTTTTACTGTTCAAAGAAAGCGCTATACTGAGCGTTTTATGCTTAGAAGCTCAAACATATGTGATAGATCATGAAAGTAGTAACTCACTGAAATCTGTTTTTCTACAATGCTAAAACACTTCATTTAAGATGTTAGAAACATCTTTAACGTTGGCAAGCTTTAGTCTTAACTTTGCACAAACTATCATTCTCTAACAGAGAAAGAGGGTTTTCAGCCCTTGTGGCCTTTCTTTCTGTTCATTTGCTTAGTTGCACTAATAACAGAGTGTTACTGTTCACAGAAACGCTATGCTGAGCATTTTATGCTTAGAAGCTCAAACATAAGATCATGATCATACAAGTCCTAACTCACTGAAATCTGTTTTTCTTCAATGCTAAAACACTTCATTAAAGATGTTAGATACATCTTTAATGTGGGAAAGCTTTAGTCTTAACTTTGCACAAACTATCATTCACTAACAGAGAAAGAATGTTTTCAGCACTTGCATGCTTTCTTTCTGTTCATTTGATTAGTTGCACTAACAGAGTGTTACTGTTCACAGAATGCGCTAAACTGAGCGTTTTATGCTTAGAAGCTCAAACATATGTTCAATGATCATGAAACGTAGTAATTCACTGAAATCTGTTTTCTGCAATTGCTGAAATCATTTATTTAAAGATGTTAGAAACATCTTTAATGTGGGCAAGCTTTAGTTTTAACTTTGTCACAAACTATCATTCTCTACAGAGAAAGAAGGTTTTCAGCACTGTTGCTTTCTTTCTGTTCAATTGCTTAGTTGCACTAACAGAGATGTTACTGTTCACAGAAGCGCTAAACTGAGCGCTTTTATGCTTAGAAGCTCAAACATATGTTCATAGATCATTAAAACTAGTAACTCACTGATAATCTGTTTTCTGCAATGCTAATACACTTGCATTTGAATAGTTAGAAACATCTTTAATGTGGGCAAGCTTTAGTCTTAACTTTGTTCAAACTATCATTCTCTAACAGAGAAAGAAGAGTTTTCAGCACTTGCTTGCTTTCTTTCTGTTCATTTGCTTAGTGCACTAAACAGAGTGTTACTTTTCAAAGAAAGCGCTAAACTGTGCGTTTTATGCTTAGAATCTCAAACATATGTTCATGATCATAAAACTAGCATCTCACTGAAATCTGTGTTCTGCATTGCTGAATCATTTTATTTAAAGATGTTAGAAACATCTTTAATGTGGGCAAGCTTTAGTCTTAACTTTGCACAAACTATCATTCTCTAACAGAGAAAGAAGGTTTTCAGCACTTGTGGCCTTTCTTTCTGTTCATTTGCTTAGTTGCACTAACAGAGTGTTTCTGTACACAGAAGCGATAAACTAAGCGACTTATGCTTAGAAGTTCAAACTTAGGTTCATAATCATAAAACTTGTAACTCACTGAAATCTGTTTTTTGCATTGCTCAAACATTTCATTTAAAGATGTTAGAAACAGCTTTAATGTGGGCAAGCTTTAGTCTTAACTTTGCACAAACTATCATTCTCTAACAGAGAAAGATGGTTTTCAGCACTTGCTTGCTTTCTTTCTGTTCATTTGCTTAGTTGCACTTACAGAGTGTTACTGTTCACAGAAAGCGCTAAACTGAGCGTTTTATGCTTAGAAGCTCAAACATATGTGCAAGATCATGAAAGTAGTAACTCATTGAAATCTGTTTTTCTATAATGCTAAAACATTTCATTTAAGGTGTTAGAAACATCTTTAATGTGGGCAAGCTTTAGTCTTAACTTTACACAAACTATCATTCTCTAACAGAGAAAGAGGGTTTTCAGCCCTTGTGGCCTTTCTTTCTGTTCATTTGCTTAGTTGCACTAATAACAGAGTGTTACTGTTCACAGAAACGCTATGCTGAGCGTTTTATGCTTAGAAGTTGAAACATAAGATCATGATCATACAAGTACTAACTCACTGAAATCTGTTTTTCTTCAATGCTAAAACACTTCATTAAAGATGTTAGATACATCTTTAATGTGGGAAAGCTTTAGTCTTAACTTTGCACAAACTATCATTCTCTCACAGAGAAAGAAGGTTTTCAGCACTTCTGGCCTTTCATTCGGTTCATTTGCTTAGTTGCACTAACAGATTGTTTCTGTACACAGAAGCGATAAACTAAGCGACTTATTCTTAGAAGTTCAAACAGGTTCATGATCATAAAACTTGTAACTCACTGAAATCTGTTTTTCTACAATGCTAAAACACTTCATTTAAGTTGTTAGAAACATCTTTAATGTGGGCAAGCTTTTGTCTTAACTTTGCACAAACTATCATTCTCTAACAGAGAAAGAAGGTTTTCAGCACTTGCATGCTTTCTCTCTGTTCATTTGCTTAGTTGCACTAACAGAGTGTTACTGTTCACAGAAAGCGCTAAACTGAGCGTTTTATTCTTAGAAGCTCAAACATATGTGCAAGATCATGAAAGTAGTAATTCACTGAAATCTGTGTTCTGCATTGCTGAATCATTTTATTTAAAGATGTTAGAAACATCTTTAATGTGGGCAAGCTTTAGTTTTAACTTTGCACAAACTATCATTCTCTTACAGAGAAAGAAGGTTTTCAGCACTTGCATGCTTTCTTTCTGTTCAATTGCTTAGTTGCACTAATAACAGAGATTTACTGTTCACAGAAAGCGCTAAACTGAGCGCTTTATGCTTAGAAGCTCAAACATATGTGATAGATCATGAAAGTAGTAACTCACTGAAATCTGTTTTTCTACAATGCTAAAACACTTCATTTAAGATGTTAGAAACATCTTTAATGTTGGCAAGCTTTAGTCTTAACTTTGCACAAACTATCATTCTCTAACAGAGAAAGAAGATTTTCAGCACTTGCATGCTTTCTTTCTGTTCATTTGCTTAGTTGCACTAACAGAGTGTTACTTTTCACAGAAAGCGCTAAACTATGCGTTTTATGCTTAGAATCTCAAACATATGTTCATGATCATAAAACTAGCATCTCACTGAAATCTGTGTTCTGCATTGCTGAATCATTTTATTTAAAGATGTTAGAAACATCTTTAATGTGGGCAAGCTTTTGTCTTAACTTTGCACAAACTATCATTCTCTAACAGAGAAAGAAGGTTTTCAGCACTTGCATGCTTTCTCTCTGTTCATTTGCTTAGTTGCACTAACAGAGTGTTACTGTTCACAGAAAGCGCTAAACTGAGCGTTTTATTCTTAGAAGCTCAAACATATGTGCAAGATCATGAAAGTAGTAATTCACTGAAATCTGTGTTCTGCATTGCTGAATCATTTTATTTAAAGATGTTAGAAACATCTTTAATGTGGGCAAGCTTTAGTTTTAACTTTGCACAAACTATCATTCTCTTACAGAGAAAGAAGGTTTTCAGCACTTGCATGCTTTCTTTCTGTTCAATTGCTTAGTTGCACTAAAAGAGATTTACTGTTCACAGAAAGCGCTAAACTGAGCGCTTTATGCTTAGAAGCTCAAACATATGTGATAGATCATGAAAGTAGTAACTCACTGAAATCTGTTTTTCTACAATGCTAAAACACTTCATTTAAGATGTTAGAAACATCTTTAATGTTGGCAAGCTTTAGTCTTAACTTTGCACAAACTATCATTCTCTAACAGAGAAAGAAGATTTTCAGCACTTGCATGCTTTCTTTCTGTTCATTTGCTTAGTTGCACTAACAGAGTGTTACTTTTCACAGAAAGCGCTAAACTGTGCGTTTTATGCTTAGAATCTCAAACATATGTTCATGATCATAAAACTAGCATCTCACTGAAATCTGTGTTCTGCATTGCTGAATCATTTTATTTAAAGATGTTAGAAACATCTTTAATGTGGGCAAGCTTTAGTCTTAACTTTGCACAAACTATCATTCTCTAACAGAGAAAGAAGGTTTTCAGCACTTGTGGCCTTTCTTTCTGTTCATTTGCTTAGTTGCACTAACAGAGTGTTTCTGTACACAGAAGCGATAAACTAAGCGACTTATGCTTAGAAGTTCAAACTTAGGTTCATAATCATAAAACTTGTAACTCACTGAAATCTGTTTTTTGCATTGCTCAAACATTTCATTTAAAGATGTTAGAAACAGCTTTAATGTGGGCAAGCTTTAGTCTTAACTTTGCACAAACTATCATTCTCTAACAGAGAAAGATGGTTTTCAGCACTTGCTTGCTTTCTTTCTGTTCATTTGCTTAGTTGCACTTACAGAGTGTTACTGTTCACAGAAAGCGCTAAACTGAGCGTTTTATGCTTAGAAGCTCAAACATATGTGCAAGATCATGAAAGTAGTAACTCACTGAAATCTGTTTTTCTACAATGCTAAAACACTTCATTAAAGATGTTAGAAACATCTTTAACGTGGGCAAGCTTTAGTCTTAACTTTGCACAAACTATCATTCTCTAACAGAGAAAGAGGGTTTTCAGCCCTTGTGGCCTTTCTTTCTGTTCATTTGCTTTGTTGCACTAATAACAGAGTTTTACTGTTCACAGAATCGCTATGCTGAGCGTTTTATGCTTAGAAGTTGAAACATAAGATCATGATCATACAAGTACTAACTCACTGAAATCTGTTTTTCTTCAATGCTAAAACACTTCATTAAAGATGTTAGATACATCTTTAATGTGCGAAAGCTTTTGTCTTAACTTTGCACAAACGATCATTCTCTAACAGAGAAAGAAGGTTTTCAGCACTTGCATGCTTTCTTTCTGTTCATTTGCTTAGTTGCACTAACAGAGTCTTACTGGCCACAGAAAGCGCTAAACTGAGCGTTTTATTCTTAGAAGCTCAAACATATGTGCAACATCATGAAAGTAGTAATTCACTGAAATCTGTGGTCTGCATTGCTGAATCATTTTATTTAAAGATGTTAGAAACATCTTTAATGTGGGCAAGCTTTAGTCTTAACTTTGCACAAACTATCATTCTCTAACTGAGAAAGAAGGTTTTCAGCACTTGCATGCTTTCTTTCTGTTCATTTGCTTAGTTGCACTAACAGAGTTTTACTGTTCAAAGAAAGCGCTATACTGAGCGTTTTATGCTTAGAAGCTCAAACATATGTGATAGATCATGAAAGTAGTAACTCACTGAAATCTGTTTTTCTACAATGCTAAAACACTTCATTTAAGATGTTAGAAACATCTTTAACGTTGGCAAGCTTTAGTCTTAACTTTGCACAAACTATCATTCTCTAACAGAGAAAGAGGGTTTTCAGCCCTTGTGGCCTTTCTTTCTGTTCATTTGCTTAGTTGCACTAATAACAGAGTGTTACTGTTCACAGAAACGCTATGCTGAGCGTTTAATGCTTAGAAGCTCAAACATAAGATCATGATCATACAAGTCCTAACTCACTGAAATCTGTTTTTCTTCAATGCTAAAACACTTCATTAAAGATGTTAGATACATCTTTAATGTGGGAAAGCTTTAGTCTTAACTTTGCACAAACTATCATTCACTGACAGAGAAAGAAGGTTTTCAGCACTTGCATGCTTTCTTTCTGTTCATTTGATTAGTTGCACTAACAGAGTGTTACTGTTCACAGAAAGCGCTAAACTGAGCGTTTTATGCTTAGAAGCTCAAACATATGTGCAAGATCATGAAAGTAGTAACTCACTGAAATCTGTTTTTCTACAATGCTAAAACACTTCATTAAAGATGTTAGAAACATCTTTAACGTGGGCAAGCTTTAGTCTTAACTTTGCACAAACTATCATTCCCGAACAGAGAAAGAAGGTTTTCAGCACTTGCTTGCTTTCTTTCTGTTCATTTGATTAGTTGCACTAACAGAGTGTTACTGTTCACAGAAAGCGCTAAACTGTGCGTTTTATGCTTAGAATCTCAAACATATGTTCATGATCATAAAACTAGCATCTCACTGAAATGTGTGTTCTGCATTGCTGAATCATTTTATTTAAAGATGTTAGAAACATCTTTAATGTGGGCAAGCTTTAGTCTTAACTTTGCACAAACTATCATTCTCTAACAGAGAAAGAAGGTTTTCAGCACTTGTGGCCTTTCTTTCTGTTCATTTGCTTAGTTGCACTAACAGAGTGTTTCTGTACACAGAAGCGATAAACTAAGCGACTTATGCTTAGAAGTTCAAACTTAGGTTCATAATCATAAAACTTGTAACTCACTGAAATCTGTTTTTTGCATTGCTCAAACATTTCATTTAAAGATGTTAGAAACAGCTTTAATGTGGGCAAGCTTTAGTCTTAACTTTGCACAAACTATCATTCTCTAACAGAGAAAGATGGTTTTCAGCACTTGCTTGCTTTCTTTCTGTTCATTTGCTTAGTTGCACTTACAGAGTGTTACTGTTCACAGAAAGCGCTAAACTGAGCGTTTTATGCTTAGAAGCTCAAACATATGTGCAAGATCATGAAAGTAGTAACTCACTGAAATCTGTTTTTCTACAATGCTAAAACACTTCATTAAAGATGTTAGAAACATCTTTACCGTGGAAAAGCTTTAGTCTTAACTTTGCACAAACTATCATTCCCGAACAGAGAAAGAAGGTTTTCAGCACTTGCATGCTTTCTTTCTGTTCATTTGCTTAGTTGCACTTACAGAGTGTTACTGTTCACAGAAAGCGCTGAACTGAGCGTTTTATGCTTAGAAGCTCAAACATATGTGCAAGATCATGATAGTAGTAACTCACTGAAATCTGTTTTTCTACAATGCTAAAACACTTCATTAAAGATGTTAGAAACATCTTTAGCGTGGGCAAGCTTTAGTCTTAACTTTGCACAAACTATCATTCTCTAACAGAGAAAGAGGGTTTTCAGCCCTTGTGGCCTTTCTTTCTGTTCATTTGCTTTGTTGCACTAATAACAGAGTTTTACTGTTCACAGAATCGCTATGCTGAGCGTTTTATGCTTAGAAGTTGAAACATAAGATCATGATCATACAAGTACTAACTCACTGAAATCTGTTTTTCTTCAATGCTAAAACACTTCATTAAAGATGTTAGATACATCTTTAATGTGCGAAAGCTTTAGTCTTAACTTTGCACAAACTATCATTCTCTCACAGAGAAAGAAGGTTTTCAGCACTTCTGGCCTTTCATTCTGTTCATTTGCTTAGTTGCACTAACAGAGTGTTTCTGTACACAGAAGCGATAAACTAAGCGACTTATTCTTAGAAGTTCAAACTTAGGTTCATGATCATAAAACTTGTAACTCACTGAAATCTGTTTTTCTGCAATGCTAAAACACTTCATTTAAGATGTTAGAAACATCTTTAATGTGGGCAAGCTTTTGTCTTAACTTTGCACAAACTATCATTCTCTAACAGAGAAAGAAGGTTTTCAGCACTTGCATGCTTTCTTTCTGTTCATTTGCTTAGTTGCACTAACAGAATCTTACTGGCCACAGAAAGCGCTAAACTGAGCGTTTTATTCTTAGAAGCTCAAACATATGTGCAAGATCATGAAAGTAGTAATTCACTGAAATCTGTGTTCTGCATTGCTGAATCATTTTATTTAAAGATGTTAGAAACATCTTTAATGTGGGCAAGCTTTAGTCTTAACTTTGCACAAACTATCATTCTCTAACAGAGAAAGAAGGTTTTCAGCACTTGCATGCTTTCTTTCTGTTCATTTGCTTAGTTGCACTAACAGAGTGTTACTGTTCACAGAAAGCGCTAAACTGAGCGTTTTATTCTTAGAAGCTCAAACATATGTGCAAGATCATGAAAGTAGTAATTCACTGAAATCTGTGTTCTGCATTGCTGAATCATTTTATTTAAAAATGTTAGAAACATCTTTAATGTGGGCAAGCTTTAGTCTTAACTTTGCACAAACTATCATTCTCTTACAGGGAAAGAAGGTTTTCAGCACTTGCATGCTTTCTTTCTGTTCATTTGCTTAGTTGCACTAACAGAGTGTTACTGTTTACAGAAAGCGCTAAACTGAGCGTTTTATGCTTAGAAGCTCAAACATATGTGCAAGATCATGAAAGTAGTAACTCACTGAAATCTGTTTTTCTACAATGCTAAAACACTTCATGTAAGATGTTAGAAACATCTTTAACGTGGGCAAGCTTTAGTTTTAACTTTGCACAAACTGTCATTCTCTAACAGAGAAAGGTTTTCAGCACTTGCATGCTTTCTTTCTGTTCATTTGCTTAGTTGCACTAACAGAGTTTTACTGTTCAAAGAAAGCGCTATACTGAGCGTTTTATGCTTAGAAGCTCAAACATATGTGATAGATCATGAAAGTAGTAACTCACTGAAATCTGTTTTTCTACAATGCTAAAACACTTCATTTAAGATGTTAGAAACATCTTTAACGTTGGCAAGCTTTAGTCTTAACTTTGCACAAACTATCATTCTCTAACAGAGAAAGAGGGTTTTCAGCCCTTGTGGCCTTTCTTTCTGTTCATTTGCTTAGTTGCACTAATAACAGAGTGTTACTGTTCACAGAAACGCTATGCTGAGCGTTTAATGCTTAGAAGCTCAAACATAAGATCATGATCATACAAGTCCTAACTCACTGAAATCTGTTTTTCTTCAATGCTAAAACACTTCATTAAAGATGTTAGATACATCTTTAATGTGGGAAAGCTTTAGTCTTAACTTTGCACAAACTATCATTCACTGACAGAGAAAGAAGGTTTTCAGCACTTGCATGCTTTCTTTCTGTTCATTTGATTAGTTGCACTAACAGAGTGTTACTGTTCACAGAAAGCGCTAAACTGAGCGTTTTATGCTTAGAAGCTCAAACATATGTGCAAGATCATGAAAGTAGTAACTCACTGAAATCTGTTTTTCTACAATGCTAAAACACTTCATTAAAGATGTTAGAAACATCTTTAACGTGGGCAAGCTTTAGTCTTAACTTTGCACAAACTATCATTCCCGAACAGAGAAAGAAGGTTTTCAGCACTTGCTTGCTTTCTTTCTGTTCATTTGATTAGTTGCACTAACAGAGTGTTACTGTTCACAGAAAGCGCTAAACTGAGCGTTTTATGCTTAGAAGCTCACACATATGTGCAAGATCATGAAAGTAGTAATTCACTGAAATCTGTGTTCTGCATTGCTGAATCATTTTATTTAAATATGTTATAAACATCTTTAATGTGGGCAAGCTTTAGTCTTAACTTTGCACAAACTGTCATTCTCTAACAGAGAAAGAGGGTTCCCTTTCAATACTTCACTCGTACTGCGTCGAAGACGCATATGGGAAAAACCCCCTTTTTCTCCTGAACTGAAGCCTTATTCAATCACGCAGTGAAACTGCACAGCCATTGGATCGTGCAGTGCTATTAAAACAAACCAATGGCTTGGCAGCGGTGCTGCACGAACCTATGGCAGCGAAGCCCGCCAAAGCCCGCCAATATGGGCGGGGAATCTGGCTATATATTGGCCGCTTCGCCACAGGAATTCAGATTATTTCTCCTTCAGCGACGACGTCACATCGCTTCGCTGATCTCCGCTGAACTGCTCGCCGTTGACACGCCTCGCACTGGAACGCGACTGCCGGTCCCCACCGCAGATTCATCGCTTCCCTGCGGCCATCCGGTGAGATATATTGAAAGAGCAAATTTCTCTAAAAGAGCCTTTTTCTACGGCGTTGTTTCAAATGCCGTCTCGTCATTGCAGCTCGTGCAGAGCCCCTCTGCACGCTGATGACGGGCACAGCGAGTGCGTCGCGTGCTTGGGGAAACCCCACGCTGACACAGCACTCGCGGGGAATTCATGTTCTCATTGCGAGAACATGAATATCGCCTCTCTGCGCTCGCGAATCGCTTTCTTTTCAGAGAGCGATCTCGCTCCTCGCGCCCTCCCCTTTTCTTCCTCCCGCGAGCCGGCGAGGAAGAAAAGGCGGGGCAGAGGATTAAAGCAGCAGGATGAAAGCGAGCTCACGCCGGCTCAGCCCCCGCGTGCCTCGTTTTCTCCGCCCAGAGGGGATTCCCCAGTCCTCTTTGTACAGCCAGACCAGTGTCCCTCTGCTGCCGCGAGTGATCTGGTTTTGTTTGGAGGGACTGAGGAGGAACTGCTAGAGGACAGCATGTCTCTAGCCGCTTCAGATGCTGAGGAGCTGTCGGGCTCGCCGGACCCCGCCCCCTCGATGTCATCTGAACCAAACCGCTCGAAACTCGGGATGGACGCCGAGCTTATCCGCGTTCTCTCCAGGGCAGTGGACGAGCTGGGTCTGGATTGGTCTCCTCCAGAGGAACCAGCCCGTAGCCGTCTGGATGAATGGTTTCTGCCGGGGCGCCAGCAAGCCCCTCGTCAGCGAACTGCTCCGTTCTTCCCGGAGGTCCACGACGAGCTCACTAAATCGTGGCGCGCCCCCTACTCAGCGCGCCTGCGTACTTCATCTTCATCCGCCCTCACCTCAATTGACGGCGCTGAGGAAAGAGGATACGAACGGCTGCCGCCGCTGGACGAGTCTGTGGCCGTGCATCTCTGCCCGCCAGCAGCTATTGGATGGAAAGCCAAGGCCAACCATCCGTCCAAACCCTGCCGTACGACGTCGGCGCTCGCCGGGCGTGCCTACTCATCGGCAGGGCAAGCAGCCGCGGCGCTCCACTCTATGGCGGTGCTTCAAGTCTTCCAGGCCAAACTTCTCGCCGCCACCGACGAGTCTGGCCCAGATGTCGCCACACTCAGGGAGCTGAGAAGTGCAACAGACTTGGCGCTGCGTGCTACCAAGAGCACCGCCCAGGCCATTGGGCGCTCGATGGCTAACCTGGTCGTCTTGGAGCGCCACTTATGGCTCAACCTTACGGAGATCAAGGATGCTGACAGAGCCCAGTTCCTAGACGCACCGATCTCCCCCAGCGGCCTCTTTGGCCCGGCGATAGAGGGATTCGCCGAGCGTTTCACAGAGGCGCAGAAGTCGTCCCAGGCAATGCGACACTTCCTGCCGAAGCGCGCTTCATCTGCTGCCAGTCGCCCCAGACAGGTGCCGATTCGTCAGCCTCCTAAGCAAGCGCCAGCTGCTACCACCGCAGCCCAGCCGGTGAAACCCGAGCCCCGACACCGTTCTCGCTCGGCCACCAGACGGTATCCCAAGCGCATGGGACCCCGGCCCAAGATAGTGCTGGACCCTGCGCCGCCGCCGTCATCCTGATCGACAGGAAAGAAAGAGGAGGGGGCTAAGTCTCGCCACAGCCGGACCACCCCCCAAACTGCCCCGTGTGTTCTGCCGTCCATCTCCAGATGTCGACGAAGTTGTTCCTGCTGCAAACAATGGGCCCTTGTTAGCGCCCAGACAGCAAAGCGCTGTTATAGTGCAAAAAATAAAAAACACACTCCTTCACAAAAAGAGCAGTTCTCCTCACACAACTCTCACGAGTGCTATGTTCCCCCATGGCGGTCAATCACTCGAGTTAATACAACCTCTGTCCATCCGGGCCTCACAATGGCAAGCCATTCCCGGGGTATCAGATTGGGTCATGGGAGTAATAAAACACGGCTATTCCCTTCAGTTCGCACGACGGCCACCACGCTTTCGCGGGGCGGTCACCACTTCAGTGCACAACGAGAACGCTCACGTTCTTCGTGCCGAAGTGAAAAATCTGCTGGTGAAGGGAGCTATAGAAATCGTTCCCCCAGCACACCGCGACTCAGGGTTTTACAGCCGTTACTTCCTGGTTCCCAAGAAGGATGGCGGGCTGCGCCCCATCCTCGATTTAAGACATCTGAACCGTGCCCTCATGAGACGGCGCTTCAGAATGATCACATTGAAACAAATCCTCTCGCAAATACGCTCAGGGGATTGGTTCTTTTCGCTGGATCTGAAAGACGCTTACTTTCACATCCAGATAGCCCCCCGTCACAGGCCGTTCTTGAGATTTGCCTTCGAGGGCGTGGCTTACCAATACAAGGTCCTCCCCTTTGGGCTGTCTCTGGCGCCTCGCACGTTCACAAAGTGCATGGATGCGGCTCTCTCCCCTCTCAGGCAGAAGGGCATCCGCATTCTCAATTACCTCGACGACTGGCTAGTTCTAGCTCAGTCAGAGGGGGAGGCATTGGGTTACAGAACTGTGCTCCTCAGCCATCTGGAATGCCTGGGGCTCAGGGTGAACTTTGTCAAGAGCTCACTGTCCCCCAGCCGGCGGATATCGTTTCTGGGAACAGTGTTAGACTCAGTGACAATGAGGGCAACAATGGTGAAGGAGCGCGCTGCGGCTCTACAGCGACTTGCGGCCTCTTTCGAAATAGGTGCTTCTCGACCCCTAAAGACATTCCAGAAGCTGCTGGGTCTTATGGCGGCGGCATCGCCGGTGCTGGAGCTCGGGCTGCTTCGTATGCGCCCCCTCCAATATTGGCTGAAACCACGTGTTCCACCTCATGCATGGCGTCACGGACGCTTGAATATCAAGGTGAGTCAGGACTGTATTTCGGCCCTGACCCCTTGGAGGGACATGCAATGGATGGAACGGGGTGCTCCACTTGGTATGGTTTGCAGAAGGAAAGTGATCTCCACAGACGCGTCCAACAAGGGTTGGGGCGCGCTGTGCGAAGGGAAACCCGCTTTCGGCCAATGGTCGAAAGAGGAGAGCAGGCTTCACATCAACTGCCTCGAGATGATTGCAGTTCAACGAGCCTGCCAGAGCTTCCTGTCAGACCTAAAGAGCCACCACGTGCTGGTCAGATCGGACAGCATGACGGTGGTCTCTTATATAAATCACCAAGGTGGGCTGTCGTCGACGCGTCTCTTCAGACTGACGTCGCGACTGCTGGAATGGACCCAAAGCAATTTGGGGTCCCTGAGAGCAGTGCATCTTCCGGGCAAGCTGAACAAGGGCGCGGATATGCTGTCAAGAAGCGGAGTCTCCTCAGAAGAGTGGAGACTCCACCCGCAGACGGTTCAGAAGATATGGGAGGTCTTTGGCAGAGCGGAAATAGACCTCTTTGCCTCAAAAGACAACTCTCATTGCCCAATATATTTTTCCAAGATCAAGGACGCGTTGTCCCAGGACTGGCCCAACCGTCTTCTTTATGCTTTTCCTCCGGTCCCTCTGATTCCCCAAGTAATCAGGCGGGTCAGGGACCAGAGATGCAGGGTTCTGCTTGTAGCCCCATTCTGGGAAAATCAGCACTGGATAGCCGACCTGTCGCAGATGCTGACTGCAGCCCCATGGCCCGTTCCCCTGAGACGGGACCTCCTTTCTCAGGCGGACGGGACGATTTGGCATCCACACCCAGAGAAGTGGTCTCTGCACATTTGGTCGCTCGACGGGAGCCCGCGGGACTCCCTGAGCGTGTGCTAGACACAATTTCACAGGCTAGAGCTCCGTCTACACGACGCCTCTATGCCTCCAAATGGTCTGTGTTCTCCACATGGTGTTCAGACCATGGTGAGAGCCCGACCTCTTGTGACGTATCAGTGATACTGTCATTTTTGCAAGAGCTCTTGGAGAAGGGACGATCCCCCTCCACGCTCAAGGTCTATGTAGCAACTATAGCGGCATCACACGCCCTTATAGCAGGCCAGTCGGTGGGCAGAAACGACTTAGTCGTCCGATTTATGAGAGGTGCCAGACGGCTTCATCCGCCTTGCCCTCCCACCGTCCCTTCTTGGGACCTGCCCACGGTGCTGAGAGCCCTGAAGGGGGCCCCCTTTGAACCGCTACAGTCCATAGGCCTTAAAGCCCTGTCGCTAAAGACCGCTCTGCTATTGGCACTAGCGTCTGTTAAGCGTGTGGGTGATTTGCAAGCACTTTCGATAAGCCCTAATTGCCTAGAATTCGGGCCTAACGACTCGAGGGTCGTCCTGAAACCGAGGCATGGCTATGTGCCAAAGGTGCTCTCCACACCTTTTAGAGCACAAGTGGTCACCCTCTCTGCGTTACAAAACACAGAGGAGGATCCAGGGCTGAATCTACTTTGCCCAGTGAGGGCTCTAAAAGTCTACATAGAGCGTTCTGCACCAATAAGACGATCAGAACAGCTCTTCATATGCTTTGGAAACCGCACCAGAGGGTTACCGGTCTCTAAGCAAAGACTTTCAAGGTGGATTGTGGATGCAATCCAGCTAGCCTACTCTTCTTTGGGCCTGCAAAGCCCAATTGGAGTAAGAGCCCATTCGACGAGAGCAGTGTCTTCGTCTTGGGCATGGTCTAATGGTGTGACTATCGCAGAAATTTGTGAGGCGGCTGGCTGGAGCTCGCCGTCCACATTTGCTAGATTTTACAATCTAGACGTCCCAGCGCTTCATGCTAGGGTACTTTCTGTGTGAAGGTCACCTTCTTGTTCCTCATTTGCATGCTCTTGGCCATTCTTGCCCAAGGCTCAAACTCTACTCGTATGCACTCGGTCCCTTGGCTACTGAGGCGATACGAACACGGGATGATCAGGCTAGGCCAGACGTAACCTCATTGAGCTTATTCTGCCCCTAGTTGCTATTATCATATCTTGGTTTAACAAATCAAGTTTGATTGCGTTGGTCGTCCTCCCTTCTTAGCATGGCGTGATTGAACTGGGTTCCCATATGCGTCTTCGACGCAGTACGAGTGAAGTATTGAAAGGGAACGTACTCGGTTACTAACGTAACCTCGGTTCCCTGAAATACGGGAACGAGTACTGCGTTCCTTGCCATGCTAAAAAGGCTGCACAACTCAGTCGTCGCTTCAGTCGAAGTAACCTGAATTCCTGTGGCGAAGCGGCCAATATATAGCCAGATTCCCCGCCCATATTGGCGGGCTTTGGCGGGCTTCGCTGCCATAGGTTCGTGCAGCACCGCTGCCAAGCCATTGGTTTGTTTTAATAGCACTGCACGATCCAATGGCTGTGCAGTTTCACTGCGTGATTGAATAAGGCTTCAGTTCAGGAGAAAAAGGGGGTTTTTCCCATATGCGTCTTCGACGCAGTACTCGTTCCCGTATTTCAGGGAACCGAGGTTACGTTAGTAACCGAGTACGTTTTCAGCCCTTGTGGCCTTTCTTTCTGTTCATTTGCTTAGTTGCACTATCAGAGTGTTACTGTTCACAGAAAGCGCTAAACTGAGCGTTTTATGCTTAGACGCTCAAACTTATATGATCATGAACATATGTTTGAGCTTCTAAGCACAAAACGCTCAGTTTAGCGCTTCTGTGAACAGTATCACTCTGTTAGTGCAACTAAGCAAATGAACAGACAGAAAGCCCACAAGTGCTGAAAACCTTCTTTCTCTGTTAGAGAATGATAGTTTGTGCAAAGTTAAGACTAAAGCTTGTCCACATGAAAGATGTTTCTAACATCCTAAATGAAATGTTTTAGCAATGCAGAAAACAGATTTCTGTGAGTTGCTAGTTTTTTGATCATGAACATATGTTTGAGCTTCTAAGCATAAAAACAGATTTCAGTGAGTTGCAAGTTATATGATCAGGAACCTAAGTTTGAACTTCTAAGAATAAGTCGCTTAGTTTATCGCTTCTGTGTACAGAAACACTCTGTTAGTGCAACTAAGCAAATGAACAGAATGAAAGGCCAGAAGTGCTGAAAACCTTCTTTCTCTGTGAGAGAATGATAGTTTGTGCAAAGTTAAGACTAAAGCTTTCCCACATTAAAGAGGCATCTAATATCTTTAATGAAGTGTTTTAGCATTGAAGAAAAACAGATTTCAGTGAGTTAGTACTTGTATGATCATGATCTTATGTTTCAATTTCTAAGCATAAAAAGCTCAGCATAGCGTTTCTGTGAACAGTAACACTCTGTTAGTGCAACTAAGCAAATGAACAGAAAGACAGGCCACAAGGGCTGAAAACCCTCTTTCTCTGTTAGAGAATGATAGTTTGTGCAAAGTTAAGACTAAAGCTTGCCCACGTTAAAGATGTTTCTAACATCTTAAATGAAGTGTTTTAGCATTGTAGAAAAACAGATTTCAGTGAGTTACTACTTTCATGATCTTGCACATATGTTTGAGCGTCTAAGCATAAAACGCTCAGTTTAGCGCTTTCTGTGAACAGTAACACTCTGTTAGTGCAACTAAGCAAATGAACAGAAAGAAAGCATGCAAGTGCTGAAATCCTTCTTTCTCTGTTCGAGAATGATAGTTTGTGCAAAGTTAAGACTAAAGCTTGCCCACGTTAAAGATGTTTCTAACATCTTAAATGAAGTGTTTTAGCATTGTAGAAAAACAGATTTCAGTGAGTTACTACTTTCATGATCTTGCACATATGTTTGAGCTTCTAAGCATAAAACGCTCAGTTTAGCGCTTCTGTGAACAGTATCACTCTGTTAGTGCAACTAAGCAAAAGAACAGACAGAAAGCCCACAAGTGCTGAAAACCTTCTTTCTCTGTTAGAGAATGACAGTTTGTACAAAGTTAAGACTAAAGCTTGCCCACATGAAAAATGTTTCTAACATCTGAAATGAAATGTTTTAGCAGTCCAGAAAACAGATTTCTGTGAGTTACTAGTTTTATGATCATGAACACATGTTTGAGCTTCTAAGCATAAAAACAGATTTCAGTGAGTTGCAAGTTATATGATCATGAACATATGTTTGAGCTTCTAAGCACAAAACGCTCAGTTTAGCGCTTCTGTGAACAGTATCACTCTGTTAGTGCAACTAAGCAAAAGAACAGACAGAAAGCCCACAAGTGCTGAAAACCTTCTTTCTCTGTTAGAGAATGACAGTTTGTACAAAGCTAAGACTAAAGCTTGCCCACATGAAAGATGTTTCTAACATCTGAAATGAAATGTTTTAGCAGTCCAGAAAACAGATTTCAGTGAGTTACTAGTTTTATGATCATGAACTTATGTTTGAGCTTCTCAGAATAAAATGCTCAGTTTAGCGCTTCTGTGAACAGTATCACTCTGTTAGTGCAACTAAGCAAAAGAACAGACAGAAAGCCCACAAGTGCTGAAAACCTTCTTTCTCTGTTAGAGAATGACAGTTTGTACAAAGATAAGACTAAAGCTTGCCCACATGAAAGATGTTTCTAACATCTCAAATGAAATGTTTTAGCAGTGCAGAAAACAGATTTCAGTGAGTTACTAGTTTTATGATCATGAACATATGTTTGAGCTTCTAAGCATAAAAACAGATTTCAGTGATTTGCAAGTTATATGATCATGAACATATGTTTGAGCTTCTAAGCACAAAACACTCAGTTTAGCGCTTCTGTGAACAGTATCACTCTGTTAGTGCAACTAAGCAAATGAACAGACAGAAAGCCCACAAGTGCTGAAAACCTTCTTTCTCTGTTAGAGAATGATAGTTTGTGCAAAGTTAAGACTAAAGCTTGCCCACATGAAAGATGTTTCTAACATCCTAAATGTAATGTTTTAGCAATGCAGAAAACAGATTTCTGTGAGTTGCTAGTTTTTTGATCATGAACATATGTTTGAGCTTCTAAGCACAAAACGCTCAGTTTAGCGCTTCTGTGAACAGTATCTCTCTGTTAGTGCAACTAAGCAAAAGAACAGACAGAAAGCCCACAAGTGCTGAAAACCTTCTTTCTCTGTTAGAGAATGACAGTTTGTACAAAGTTAAGACTAAAGCTTGCCCACATGAAAGATGTTTCTAACATCTGAAATGAAATGTTTTAGCAGTCCAGAAAACAGATTTCAGTGAGTTACTAGTTTTTTGATCATGAACATATGTTTGAGCTTCTAAGCATAAAACGCTCAGTTTAGCGCTTCTGTGAACAGTATCACTCTGTTAGTGCAACTAAGCAAAAGAACAGACAGAAAGCCCACAAGTGCTGAAAACCTTCTTTCTCTGTTAGAGAATGACAGTTTGTACAAAGTTAAGACTAAAGCTTGCCCACATGAAAAATGTTTCTAACATCTGAAATAAAATGTTTTAGCAGTCCAGAAAACAGATTTCAGTGAGTTACTAGTTTTTTGATCATGAACACATGTTTGAGCTTCTAAGCATAATAACAGATTTCAGTGAGTTGCAAGTTATATGATCATGATCATATGTTTGAGCTTCTAAGAATTAAACGCTCAGTTTAGCGCTTTCTGTGAACAGTAACACTCTGTTAGTGCAACTAAGCAAATGAACAGAAAGAAAGCATGCAAGTGCTGAAAACCTTCTTTCTCTGTTAGAGAATGATAGTTTGTGCAAAGTTAAGACAAAAGCTTGCCCACATTAAAGATGTTTCTAACATCTTAAATGAAGTGTTTTAGCATTGAAGAAAAACAGATTTCAGTGAGTTAGTACTTCTATGATCATGATCTTATGTTTCAACTTCTAAGCATAAAACGCTCAGCATAGCGTTTCTGTGAACAGTAACACTCTGTTAGTGCAACTAAGCAAATGAACAGAAAGAAAGCATGCAAGTGCTGAAAACCTTTCTCTGTTAGAGAATGACAGTTTGTGCAAAGTTAAAACTAAATCTTGCCCACATTAAAGATGTTTCTAACATCTTACATGAAGTGTTTTAGCATTGTAGAAAAACAGATTTCAGTGAGTTACTACTTTCATGATCTTGCACATATGTTTGAGCTTCTAAGCATAAAAACAGATTTCAGTGAGTTGCAAGTTATATGATCATGAACATATGTTTGAGCTTCTAAGCACAAAACGCTCAGTTTAGCGCTTCTGTGAACAGTATCACTCTGTTAGTGCAACTAAGCAAAAGAACAGACAGAAAGCCCACAAGTGCTGAAAACCTTCTTTCTCTGTTAGAGAATGACAGTTTGTACAAAGTTAAGACTAAAGCTTGCCCACATGAAAGATGTTTCTAACATCTGAAATGAAATGTTTTAGCAGTCCAGAAAACAGATTTCAGTGAGTTACTAGTTTTATGATCATGAACTTATGTTTGAGCTTCTCAGAATAAAATGCTCAGTTTAGCGCTTCTGTGAACAGTATCACTCTGTTAGTGCAACTAAGCAAAAGAACAGACAGAAAGCCCACAAGTGCTGAAAACCTTCTTTCTCTGTTAGAGAATGACAGTTTGTACAAAGTTAAGACTAAAGCTTGCCCACATGAAAGATGTTTCTAACATCTGAAATGAAATGTTTTAGCAGTCCAGAAAACAGATTTCAGTGAGTTACTAGTTTTTTGATCATGAACATATGTTTGAGCTTCTAAGCATAAAACGCTCAGTTTAGCACTTCTGTGAACAATGTCACTCTGTTAGTGCAACTAAGCAAAAGAACAGACAGAAAGCCCACAAGTGCTGAAAACCTTCTTTCTCTGTTAGAGAATGACAGTTTGTACAAAGTTAAGACTAAAGCTTGCCCACATGAAAAATGTTTCTGACATCTGAAATAAAATGTTTTAGCAGTCCAGAAAACAGATTTCAGTGAGTTACTAGTTTTTTGATCATGAACACATGTTTGAGCTTCTAAGCATAAAAACAGATTTCAGTGAGTTGCAAGTTATATGATCATGAACATATGTTTGAGCTTCTAAGAATTAAACGCTCAGTTTAGCGCTTTCTGTGAACAGTAACACTCTGTTAGTGCAACTAAGCAAATGAACAGAAAGAAAGCATGCAAGTGCTGAAAACCTTCTTTCTCTGTTAGAGAATGATAGTTTGTGCAAAGTTAAGACAAAAGCTTGCCCACATTAAAGATGTTTCTAACATCTTAAATGAAGTGTTTTAGCATTGTAGAAAAACAGATTTCAGTGAGTTACAAGTTTTATGATCATGAACCTAAGTTTGAACTTCTAAGAATAAGTCGCTTAGTTTATCGCTTCTGTGTACAGAAACACTCTGTTAGTGCAACTAAGCAAATGAACAGAATGAAAGGCCAGAAGTGCTGAAAACCTTCTTTCTCTGTGAGAGAATGATAGTTTGTGCAAAGTTAAGACTAAAGCTTTCCCACATTAAAGATGCATCTAATATCTTTAATGAAGTGTTTTAGCATTGAAGAAAAACAGATTTCAGTGAGTTAGTACTTGTATGATCATGATCTTATGTTTCAACTTCTAAGCATAAAACGCTCAGCATAGCGTTTCTGTGAACAGTAACACTCTGTTAGTGCAACTAAGCAAATGAACAGAAAGAAAGCATGCAAGTGCTGAAAACCTACTTTCTCTGTTAGAGAATGATAGTTTGTGCAAAGTTAAGACTAAAGCTTGCCCACGTTAAAGATGTTTCTAACATCTTAAATGAAGTGTTTTAGCATTGTAGAAAAACAGATTTCAATGAGTTACTACTTTCATGATCTTGCACATATGTTTGAGCGTCTAAGCATAAAACGCTCAGTTTAGCGCTTTCTGTGACCAGTAACACTCTGTTAGTGCAACTAAGCAAATGAACAGAAAGAAAGGCCACAAGGGCTGAAAACCCTCTTTCTCTGTTAGAGAATGATAGTTTGTGCAAAGTTAAGACTAAAGCTTGCCCACGTTAAAGATGTTTCTAACATCTTAAATGAAGTGTTTTAGCATTGTAGAAAAACAGATTTCAGTGAGTTACTACTTTCATGATCTTGCACATATGTTTGAGCGTCTAAGCATAAAACGCTCAGTTTAGCGCTTTCTGTGAACAGTAACACTCTGTTAGTGCAACTAAGCAAATGAACAGAGAGAAAGGCCACAAGGCCTGAAAACCCTCTTTCTCTGTTAGAGAATGATAGTTTGTGCAAAGTTAAGACTAAAGCTTGCCCACATTAAAGATGTTTCTAACATCTTTAAATAAAATGATTCAGCAATGCAGAACACAGATTTCAGTGAATTACTACTTTCATGATCTTGCACATATGTTTGAGCTTCTAAGCATAAAACGCTCAGTTTAGCGCTTTCTGTGAACAGTAACACTCTGTTAGTGCAACTAATCAAATGAACAGAAAGAAAGCAAGCAAGTGCTGAAAACCTTCTTTCTCTGTTCGGGAATGATAGTTTGTGCAAAGTTAAGACTAAAGCTTGCCCACGTTAAAGATGTTTCTAACATATTTAATGAAGTGTTTTAGCATTGTAGAAAAACAGATTTCAGTGAGTTACTACTTTCATGATCTTGCACATATGTTTGAGCTTCTAAGTATAAAACGCTCAGTTTAGCGCTTTCTGTGAACAGTAACACTCTGTAAGTGCAACTAAGCAAATGAACAGAAAGAAAGCAAGCAAGTGCTGAAAACCTTCTTTCTCTGTTAGAGAATGATAGTTTGTGCAAAGTTAAGACTAAAGCTTGCCCACATTAAAGCTGTTTCTAACATCTTTAAATGAAATGTTTGAGCAATGCAAAAAACAGATTTCAGTGAGTTACAAGTTTTATGATTATGAACCTAAGTTTGAACTTCTAAGCATAAGTCGCTTAGTTTATCGCTTCTGTGTACAGAAACACTCTGTTAGTGCAACTAAGCAAATGAACAGAAAGAAAGGCCACAAGTGCTGAAAACCTTCTTTCTCTGTTAGAGAATGATAGTTTGTGCAAAGTTAAGACTAAAGCTTGCCCACATTAAAGATGTTTCTAACATCTTTATATAAAATGATTCAGCAATGCAGAACACAGATTTCAGTGAGATGCTAGTTTTATGACCATGAACATATGTTTGAGATTCTAAGCATAAAACACACAGTTTAGCGCTTTCTGTGAAAAGTAACACTCTGTTAGTGCAACTAAGCAAATGAACAGAAAGAAAGCATGCAAGTGCTGAAAACCTTCTTTCTCTGTTAGAGAATGATAGTTTGTGCAAAGTTAAAACTAAATCTTGCCCACATTAAAGATGTTTCTAACATCTTACATGAAGTGTTTTAGCATTGTAGAAAAACAGATTTCAGTGAGTTACTACTTTCATGATCTTGCACATATGTTTGAGCTTCTAAGCATAAAACGCTCAGTTTAGCGCTTTCTGTGAACAGTAACACTCTGTTAGTGCAACTAAGCAAATGAACAGAAAGAAAGCATGCAAGTGCTGAAATCCTTCTTTCTCTGTAAGAGAATGATAGTTTGTGCAAAGTTAAGACTAAAGCTTGCCCACATTAAAGATGTTTCTAACATCTTTAAATAAAATGATTCAGCAATGCAGAACACAGATTTCAGTGAATTACTACTTTCATGATCTTGCACATATGTTTGAGCTTCTAAGCATAAAACGCTCAGTTTAGCGCATTTTGTGAACAGTAACACTCTGTTAGTGCAACTAATCAAATGAACAGAAAGAAAGCAAGCAAGTGCTGAAAACCTTCTTTCTCTGTTCGAGAATGATAGTTTGTGCAAAGTTAAGACTAAAGCTTGCCCACGTTAAAGATGTTTCTAACATCTTAAATGAAGTGTTTTAGCATTGTAGAAAAACAGATTTCAGTGAGTTACTACTTTCATGATCTTGCACATATGTTTGAGCTTCTAAGCATAAAACGCTCAGTTTAGCGCTTCTGTGAACAGTATCACTCTGTTAGTGCAACTAAGCAAAAGAACAGACAGAAAGCCCACAAGTGCTGAAAACCTTCTTTCTCTGTTAGAGAATGACAGTTTGTACAAAGTTAAGACTAAAGCTTGCCCACATGAAAAATGTTTCTAACATCTGAAATGAAATGTTTTAGCAGTCCAGATAACAGATTTCAGTGAGTTACTAGTTTTATGATCATGAACACATGTTTGAGCTTCTAAGCATAAAAACAGATTTCAGTGAGTTGCAAGTTATATGATCATGAACATATGTTTGAGCTTCTAAGCACAAAACGCTCAGTTTAGCGCTTCTGTGAACAGTATCACTCTGTTAGTGCAACTAAGCAAAAGAACAGACAGAAAGCCCACAAGTGCTGAAAACCTTCTTTCTCTGTTAGAGAATGACAGTTTGTACAAAGTTAAGACTAAAGCTTGCCCACATGAAAGATGTTTCTAACATCTGAAATGAAATGTTTTAGCAGTCCAGAAAACAGATTTCAGTGAGTTACTAGTTTTATGATCATGAACTTATGTTTGAGCTTCTCAGAATAAAATGCTCAGTTTAGCGCTTCTGTGAACAGTATCACTCTGTTAGTGCAACTAAGCAAAAGAACAGACAGAAAGCCCACAAGTGCTGAAAACCTTCTTTCTCTGTTAGAGAATGACAGTTTGTACAAAGATAAGACTAAAGCTTGCCCACATGAAAGATGTTTCTAACATCTCAAATGAAATGTTTTAGCAGTGCAGAAAACAGATTTCAGTGAGTTACTAGTTTTATGATCATGATCATATGTTTGAGCTTCTAAGCATAAAAACAGATTTCAGTGATTTGCAAGTTATATGATCATGAACATATGTTTGAGCTTCTAAGCACAAAACACTCAGTTTAGCGCTTCTGTGAACAGTATCACTCTGTTAGTGCAACTAAGCAAATGAACAGACAGAAAGCCCACAAGTGCTGAAAACCTTCTTTCTCTGTTAGAGAATGATAGTTTGTGCAAAGTTAAGACTAAAGCTTGCCCACATGAAAGATGTTTCTAACATCCTAAATGAAATGTTTTAGCAATGCAGAAAACAGATTTCTGTGAGTTGCTAGTTTTTTGATCATGAACATATGTTTGAGCTTCTAAGCACAAAACGCTCAGTTTAGCGCTTCTGTGAACAGTATCTCTCTGTTAGTGCAACTAAGCAAAAGAACAGACAGAAAGCCCACAAGTGCTGAAAACCTTCTTTCTCTGTTAGAGAATGACAGTTTGTACAAAGTTAAGACTAAAGCTTGCCCACATGAAAGATGTTTCTAACATCTGAAATGAAATGTTTTAGCAGTCCAGAAAACAGATTTCAGTGAGTTACTAGTTTTTTGATCATGAACACATGTTTGAGCTTCTAAGCATAAAAAGCTCAGTTTAGCGCTTCTGTGAACAGTATCACTCTGTTAGTGCAACTAAGCAAAAGAACAGACAGAAAGCCCACAAGTGCTGAAAACCTTTTCTCTGTTAGAGAATGACAGTTTGTACAAAGTTAAGACTAATGCTTGCCCACATGAAAGATGTTTCTAACATCTGAAATGAAATGTTTTAGCAGTCCACAAAACAGATTTCAGTGAGTTACTAGTTTTATGATCATGAACATTTGTTTGAGCTTCTAAGCATAAAAACAGATTTCAGTGAGTTGCAAGTTATATGATCATGAACATATGTTTGAGCTTCTAAGCACAAAACGCTCAGTTTAGCGCTTCTGTGAACAGTATCACTCTGTTAGTGCAACTAAGCAAAAGAACAGACAGAAAGCCCACAAGTGCTGAAAACCTTCTTTCTCTGTTAGAGAATGACAGTTTGTACAAAGTTAAGACTAAAGCTTGCCCACATGAAAGATGTTTCTAACATCCTAAATGAAATGTTTTAGCAATGCAGAAAACAGATTTCTGTGAGTTGCTAGTTTTTTGATCATGAACATATGTTTGAGCTTCTAAGCATAAAACGCTCAGTTTAGCGCTTCTGTGAACTGTATCACTCTGTTAGTGCAACTAAGCAAAAGAACAGACAGAAAGCCCACAAGTGCTGAAAACCTTCTTTCTCTGTTAGAGAATGACAGTTTGTACAAAGTTAAGACTAAAGCTTGCCCACATGAAAGATGTTTCTAACATCTGAAATGAAATGTTTTAGCAGTCCAGAAAACAGATTTCAGTGAGTTACTAGTTTTATGATCATGAACATATGTTTGAGCTTCTAAGCATAAAAACAGATTTCAGTGCGTTGCAAGTTATATGATCATGAACATATGTTTGAGCTTCTAAGCACAAAACGCTCAGTTTAGCGCTTCTGTGAACAGTATCACTCTGTTAGTGCAACTAAGCAAATGAACAGATAGAAAGCCCACAAGTGCTGAAAACCTTCTTTCTCTGTTAGAGAATGACAGTTTGTACAAAGTTAAGACTAAAGCTTGCCCAGATGAAAGATGTTTCTAACATCTGAAATGAAATATTTTAGCAGTCCAGAAAACAGATTTCAGTGAGTTACTACTTTCATGATCTTGCACATATGTTTGAGCTTCTAAGCATAAAACGCTCAGTTTAGCGCTTCTGTGAACAGTATCACTCTGTTAGTGCAACTAAGCAAATGAAGAGAAAGAAAGCCCACAAGTGCTGAAAACCTTCTTTCTCTGTTAGAGAATGATAGTTTGTACAAAGATAAGACTAAAGCTTGCCCACATGAAAGATGTTTCTAACATCTGAAATGAAATGTTTTAGCAGTCCAGAAAACAGATTTCAGTGAGTTACTAGTTTTTTGATCATGAACACATGTTTGAGCTTCTAAGCATAAAAAGCTCAGTTTAGCGCTTCTGTGAACAGTATCACTCTGTTAGTGCAACTAAGCAAAAGAACAGACAGAAAGCCCACAAGTGCTGAAAACCTTTTCTCTGTTAGAGAATGACAGTTTGTACAAAGTTAAGACTAATGCTTGCCCACATGAAAGATGTTTCTAACATCTGAAATGAAATGTTTTAGCAGTCCACAAAACAGATTTCAGTGAGTTACTAGTTTTATGATCATGAACATTTGTTTGAGCTTCTAAGCATAAAAACAGATTTCAGTGAGTTGCAAGTTATATGATCATGAACATATGTTTGAGCTTCTAAGCACAAAACGCTCAGTTTAGCGCTTCTGTGAACAGTATCACTCTGTTAGTGCAACTAAGCAAATGAACAGATAGAAAGCCCACAAGTGCTGAAAACCTTCTTTCTCTGTTAGAGAATGACAGTTTGTACAAAGTTAAGACTAAAGCTTGCCCAGATGAAAGATGTTTCTAACATCTGAAATGAAATATTTTAGCAGTCCAGAAAACAGATTTCAGTGAGTTACTACTTTCATGATCTTGCACATATGTTTGAGCTTCTAAGCATAAAACGCTCAGTTTAGCGCTTCTGTGAACAGTATCACTCTGTTAGTGCAACTAAGCAAATGAAGAGAAA
Source organism: allo-octoploid hybrid of Carassius auratus x Cyprinus carpio (assembly GCA_024542945.1). Lineage (NCBI taxonomy): Eukaryota > Metazoa > Chordata > Actinopteri > Cypriniformes > allo-octoploid hybrid of Carassius auratus x Cyprinus carpio. The sequence goes on along the minus strand of CM045062.1, from coordinate 26,671,273 downwards.
GAAAGCCCACAAGTGCTGAAAACCTTCTTTCTCTGTTAGAGAATGATAGTTTGTACAAAGATAAGACTAAAGCTTGCCCACATGAAAGATGTTTCTAACATCGGAAATGAAATGTTTTAGCAGTCCAGAAAACAGATTTCAGTGAGTTACTAGTTTTATGATCATGAACATATGTTTGAGCTTCTAAGCATAAAAACAGATTTCAGTGAGTTGCAAGTTATATGATCATGAACATATGTTTGAGCTTCTAAGCACAAAACGCTCAGTTTAGCGCTTCTGTGAATATATACACTATGTTAGATCATGTTCCTATGCTAGATAATTAAAATCCAGCCCCTGACACTAGCTCCTGTCCGAAAATATCTGTTTTGCCTGGTAACAAAACAGCTAGTCAGCTAAATACTCTAATACCCACAACCTGTTAACAACATGTCTTGTCTGGTAACCATAACTGTTTTGACAGTCCTCTATCAGCCAAGAAGTTGACTGTGCAAAGACAGTGAAGAGCAGAAGCAGCAGACAAAGTGATAATAGTAAAAAGGAGCAGATTTTATTGAATAAATTTATGTCAATGCTCAGACTTCATCTGATGAACACAAATCCAGAAAGTAGTGTTTTATACCAAACTGCTTCACAACAACATCCTAACCTTGAATAAACAATCCCTCTCATCTCTTATTCATAGACAAACAGCCCTTGAAAAACAGTCATAACACTGAAGAACAATAAATAATAATAAAAATGACTAATCAATTAATAAATCAATAAAATTAGTTTATAAATGACTTTAATGATTACTCAATAAGAAGTTTTTTTTTTATTATTATTATGAAAGAAAAAGTCAGACTGGAGTGTAATAAGTGAAGATGCTGAGATCTAAAGAGATCTGTTATTGTTTAATGTTCTTTTGGGATTTAAAGGGTTTCTGTTTTGTGGGTCACCATTGTGCTGAAGAATAGAGTCTGTGCTTCAGTCCAGGAGAAGACAATTAAACAGCAATATATGCTGCTTGTTACTCTATTTAAAGGCAGTGACTAGTGTATTAGCTCGTTCATGTATGCTATTGCTATGGTTAGCAACAAAAGATTTATATTTTACAGAGAAAGTTACATAATGATAAATAAGAAAGTATCTCCCAGAAGTCGCTGACTTTTTTTTTTTTTTTTAATAATTTTCTTTAACCATTGTTTCCATTAATGGTAAATGTTTGGCACCCTGTGCTGCCATGCATTTCACTATTTTTTTAACATAGATTTTTTTTTTTACAGTGTACTCACTATCTAATATAAATCATACCTGCAACATTGGAAACATATTTTGTTAACGTTTACCATTTGTACTGAGATTAGTAATATCAGTTCAGTGATCACCTGGGTGGTCAGACAGAATTTATTTTTCTATCGAATTCTGTAGGCCTGTATTTAAACAGTTAAATCAGAGGTAGGCCACAGGACCAGATAACTTCAGTAAATTTATTTTGAAAACATTTGCCGCTAAGTTTGCGTCTGTGTGGCAACCTATCTTTCAGGTTCCTACACTGTAAGAAAAATTTTTTTTTTTAAGGAAAATAGTATTTTTTTAACAGTTGTTTTCTTTTACTTTAAATTGTACTCAAAACTATAAAAATAGCTGTAAAATTAACAACTCGACTGTTTAATATTATGGCATTAATGACACATTACTGCAAGGAATTTTTTTTTATACAAAGTATGTGGTGGCTTCTGCCGATGCTGTGAGAAATCATTCTCAAAATCTTGGGGATTTGATGCCAGAAGATAGGATTTTATTCTCAGAGACAATAAAACCGAGAAAACTCTGCAGAGCAATCTCCAGAATCCTTTTCTGTACCCTCTTTTATACATTTTTTCTCTAGGCTTGTTCAATACATTTCATACACATTTGTTATGGGACCACGATACAGTCAGGAGGCCTTAATTTTATGTTCTGTGAAAGTAAGGGCCCAATCATATGCTTCACCATATGTCTGCACATATCATTCTCATACAGATTTCTATACATGCAGGCAAATACACATGATTATAATAGTAGAATAATTTAAAACATAAATGGCGATATTCACATTGATAATACTTTAATAATTTATATTTTGATTAATTAAACTCTTCTTCATTCTCCCCTTTGAGACTTACTAAGTCTCACCTTTACTTGTCTTTACCCAGAGTGCAGTTTCATAATTCAGTCTCATCAGTTATAACTACCTAGTAACTAAATTAAGTCACAGTTTTTTCACCAATGACTAGATTATGCAACACTCTGGCAGAGCAGCAGGACCAAACCTTTCCCCCCACACTTGACTAGGAAGGAGTCACCATGCTTGCCTGTGGTTGTCACAGTTATGTAGTACACAACAGAAATAAAAATTCAAGATATAAGACACATAACATCACAAAAAATAGCATTGTTGATCTTCAGCCCAGACACTTTGCGCATCATAGAGGGCCACCCTTGGGCAGAGGTTAGGCTATCACTTACACCCAGGGTATGTTTCATCTTTATACTTCTTCGTCCTCAGTTGAGGAACTAGAGTCTCTATCATTTGTCAATGTTTGTGACTCCTAGTTTGATGCAAAAGGCCAGTCCTGGTAATGTACATTTTGGTTACTCTTCAAAATTAATTTCTCATTATTTTGAAATCTTAGAATTTCCATTTGCCTAGCTGTGGCTTGGACAACTAGTGACCTCAGTACGGGAAGCACACACCAAAACAATAATCCTCCTATTAAAACTGCAACCTAAAAACATTCCTTATTTAGCTAACCATGCTCCCCATGCTGTCAGTCTCTCAACAGTGGCAAAAAGAGTACGAGTGTTGTTTAAGTTACTGTTTATAAGGTTTGAGAAGAAATTCTTTCTAGCTGTGGCTAGTTTCACATTAAAAGCATGAAGGCTGTCTTTATAGATGCTATAGTGAATTTCAAGTTCCGTCTACTGCCACATCCGCTCGGCTTTTCTGCATTGTCTTTTCATAGTCTGAACTGCTGTTGATCTTCTCCAAACTGATTTCTGTCTGTTTGTTTTCTTGCTGACTATTATTGGAGCAATATCATCAATAACATTCTTAACTTTTGAGTTAAAGGAATCAAGGAGAATATCAACAGAGTCTGCAGAAATGCTTGGTGTTAAATATATAGCCTTCATAAACAGGCCACTAGTGTTCTCGTTTATGCATCTCCTTCTGACAGAGACAGATCTAGATTCAGTGGTAGCAGAGATCAATATATCAAAGAAAATACAGAAGTGATCAGATAGTGCTACGTCCTTAATAACAATGGATGAAATGTTTAGACCCCTACTGATGATTAAATCTAGAGTGTGTCCACCTTTGTGTGTGGGTCCATGCACATGCTGAATCAGGTCAAAAGTGTTTAGAACCGTTATCATTTCTTTTGTAGTTTTGTTTTCTGCATTATCTATGTGAATATTAAAATCCCCTGCAATAGCAAAACAGTCAAACTCTGAGGAAATTTTTTTTCATTTCTGTGACCTCTTCAACAAAGGCTGGAGAGTATTTTGGAGGCCTGTATAAATAATGATAAACAGAACGCGTGGAGCACCTTTCAGCACAATTCCTAGATTTTCAAAAGACAAGTACTGACCAAATGACACTTGCTTGCATTTATAGACATCTTTAAATAGAGCAGCTACACCTCCACCTCTCCTAACAGTCCTGCACACACTCATGAAAGTAAAGTTAGGAGGGGCTGCTTCATTGAGGACAGTTGCACTGCAGCTGTCTTCTAGCCATGTTTCGTTTAGAAACATAAAATCCAGATTGTTTGTGGTTATAAAGTCATTGATTAGAAATGATTTATTTTTTAGTGAGCGAATGTTTAAAAATACTAACTTGATGGCAGAGCTTTGTGTCTTTACATTAATCTTAGTTTGATGCATAATAGGCCGCAGATTAGACGAGTTTGCCCTTCGGCTTGAAAAGGCCTTGGACTTTCTATCACGTGATAAAACTGAAATAGAGAAAGCTACAGGCACACTGGGTTCCCATTTATTCTGTAAACATTTGTGAATGTTGCTGCTATTATAGCGGGGACCCGACACATATCACTGAGAGCTGCTATCAGTTGTTTTTAGTTCACTTACAGCAGATGGAGGGTTTGGGCCCTGGCGTTATGGCAGCGGTCGGAGAGCTCTCACAGGAGCAGGGCCCACAGGCTTTGGTGGTTGGGGGGCCCGCCGTTTTTTTGTTGATATCTGCGGGCTTGCAGCGAATGAGTGAGAGAGTTTAGTCCCAGCATACACCAATTCCTCCATTTTCTGTGAGAAGCACAGAAGTGGAGATGCTGGAGAGAGGGATAATGTGTCTGGTGAGTGGGGCTGTGTCTCTGGTGTTTCCGGTGACTGTGATATGTTGTCCTGGCTTCCCTGGCTGTTTTCCAGAAAGTCGTCCTTGGGTGCTGAGTCTTGTAGCTGTTTTGATACATCACAGTCTGTCTGTGAGAAGCTCTGTGGGCAGGGCTCAGCCGGGATAGTGTCCATCAGCAGTGCTTGTTGTGGCTGCATGGTGTTATCAGTGTCCTTGTGGGATATGTCAACCACATGATGACTCGGACCTGGTGTGTGTGTGCTGAATGGATTGACACACTCTGCTGAAGGATGGCAGAGGGAGAAGTAGATATTGTCCTTAATCACTCTAGCACCAAGTTTGTTTAGGTGGAGGCCATCCAGTTTAAACAGTTGTCTATGGCCCCAGAAAAGACTGAAGTTGTCGATGAAATTTACTCCTTTATTGCAAGATCTTTGTAGCCATGTGTTCAGCCCAAGCAACCATGAAAACATATTTGTTCCCCTTGCTGGGAGTGGTCCACTGATGAACGACTGAACTTTGAGTCTTTGAAGTGTTTCAAAGAGTTCACTGAAGTCCTTCTTAAGGAGTTCTGACTGCTCTTTCTGAATATCATTCTTCCCCACATGGATGATGATTCAATTTGCAGTCTTGTGCTTCATCAGAATGTTCTGAAGTTCCTTGTTCATATCAGAGACCATTACTTGAGGAAGGCAGCATGTTGTTGTATTTCTGCTACTAATGTTTCTGATAATAGAGTCACCCACTATCAGAGTCCTGGGCTCGGCTGCGCACTGAGCTGAATGCCGCTGTCTGCTTGACCTTGAGTGCCTGTTAGTAGCTGTGTTAGCTGCTGGCCGATCCGATCCATGTTTAATCACATTTGGGGATTCCTCACCCGCATTCATTAATGCTTCAAATCTGTTCTCAAGATGTATAGGGGGTGGTAGAATACCAGTATTCACAAGCCTTATCATTGTCGAATCTGGAGCAGAGGATGCTACGGCAGCAATACGAGAAACTCGTGACAGTTTGATGTCTCGTGTTCCTCTGGGTCTCGCTCCTTGTTTGTGCCATCGATTAGTGTGGCGATCAGTTTTGGATTGTTCTTCTACACTTGGTATAAACTGTTGAGATTCAGAAGATTCATGGGACTCACCGGCTGTATGCTGAGAGGGTCCATGACGACGGTCTGCTGAGTGTCCCGCCTGTTTTGGAAGTCCAGCAAGTAACTTTGTTTCAAGAACCACAATCCTTTGTAGAAGTTTGCAGCAGTTCATGCAAAAAGTAGATCCAACAGGAGGCATTTTCTCTCTCTTCTGTTTGAATGTAGGCAGTTGTTTTCCCGTCTCCGGAATGTAAGCTGCTGGCAGTGGGAGACAAAGTCTTCTTTTTGTAGTATTATTCCAGTCCCAAAGAGTTTTTAGTTTTAGTGTTTGTGCCAAAAATCTGTTGTTTGAGCACTGTGCTGATCTGCTGAAGTAAAAATCTTAGAAAAATCAGAGAAAAGTACAGAAATAAGAAGCAAAGCGCAGAGCAGTAAGCTAGAACATCCTAACGGTAGCGAAGCCGGAAGCAACAATCTACTTTCCTCTGCTAATGGAACACTGAAGTAGGCTGAAGTAGGCTCTTAATACCCCTGCCTTCACTAAACCTTCAATAGTGTTTCTTATACCTGTTTCAGCATCAGGAAGCAAGGGGTATCATGACTTTCTGGGCAGACATGCATCTGGTTTAAGTTGTACTCTTACTGGGTTTGCTGATTTTATCAATCCTACATCTGAGTCATATTGAGACCATAGTTCAGTTGTTACTTGATGCTCTACTTTCTTAAATAGTTTCAGTCTCAGTATTTTTTATCAATTCGGATGTTGTAGTCATCTGTGTCAAGTTTCCTTTGACTGATAACTACTTCCTGAGGAATTCCCATCAAACTGGTTGCACACAAAATTTTGATGTAATTTTTGTCAGCTGAATGAAAAATCAATGGATGTTCTGCTGGTTCCCATTTACTTTGTTCTGCCTTTTTCATCATTGCTCCTAAATCTTTTGCTTCACAATTTTTCCTACATATACAGACACATGTGGCACAGAATCTGTTACATTAAACCATTTTTTCACAAATTCACATTCAGGTATAAACAGAGCTGCTCCCTGTTTACCTATTATAATGTGCTGTGAGATTATTAAAAATTTTTGTCTTTCAGTTTCTTCCTGCCATTTCTTTTCTATTTTTTTCATCTCTTTCGGGATCATATATCATTGTGCAATGAAATTCTGATTTTGGTAACTGTGCTTCTGGAATCTGTGCATCAATAAACTTTCCCCATCTACAAACCCGATTCCAAAAAATTTGGGACACTGTACAAATTGTGAATAAAAACAGAATGCAATGATGTGGAAGTTTCAAATTTCAATATTTTATTCAGAATACAACATAGATGGCATATCAAATGTTTAAACTGAGAAAATGTATAATTTTAAGGGACAAATAAGTTGATTTTAAATTTCATGGCATCAACACATCTCAAAAAAGTTGGGACAAGGCCATGTTTACCACTGTGTGGCATCCCCTCTTCTTTTCATAACAGTCTGCAAACGTCTGGGGACTGAGGAGACAAGTTGCTCAAGTTTAGGAATAGGAATGTTGTCCCATTCTTGTCTAATACAGGCTTCTAGTTGCTCAACTGTCTTAGGTCTTCTTTGTCGCAGCTTCCTCTTTATGATTAGGGGTGTAAATTGGACGGTTCGTCACGATACGATACAATATCGATTTTCATACCCAGCGATACTATATTTGCCGATACCTCAAAAATTTCTACGATATGCTTACGATTTGATTCGATACAGAAGTATATCGATTGATATATTGATATTTTGATATTATACATCTATATTTTTATTAACTCACAAATGCTACCAAAATATATAACGAACATTTATCTGAAATTTTCACATCGTGTACCACAATTAGGAGATTCACAACAACAATATTAAGCAAAAAATAAGCCTACACATTTATTTTTATTTTTTATATATATAATAAAGAAAATAAACAATTGGACAAACAATTCTGGTTGCTACTATGGGCTCAGTGCAAAAAAATATTTTCTACAGGTAACCAAATTATAAGCAAAATCAGGAAATCAATACAATACAACAAAGACACAAGTTCAATAAACTTTAAAACAGTTAAATAAACTGCTTTTCTGGTGTTTCAGCTCAGTATAAAATACATTTTAAGGTACGCTACAGAAATGTAATAATCAAATGTAAATAACTGCATAGTCTTCATTGTTTAAAACTAAATATAGATTAATCATTTTTGATGTTACAAAGGTTATTTAGTCAGAAGCAGTGAGCACTTGTATTTTTCTTTGACAGTATTAGATTTATTATTAGTTTGCTTTCACTTTAAGAACCAAGCACGGATTTAATATACACATGCCTTTTCTTTCTGAACTGTTAATGTTAAGACATATGCCTAACCGACTGTATTTACTAGGATATTCCCAAAAACACGCATTTTGATGTAATTATGTATTTATTGATCCATGCTCAAAAAAGCAGAAGAGAGCTCAATTTAGTATCCGCGCTGTGCGGCTGTCTGTGTGCATGCACGCGCTTCAGATGTGTGCGGTGAAAACTTCTCACACAGCGCTCGACTGTTCCACAATCAATCCTGAGCGTCTTTTATGCTCACCTTGTGCCTTTGGCAGTCCTTATACCGAGTCCTGATCCGTGAGTTTGAACGAGAATGCACCCGTTGGCGGTAATGCATAGACGGACATTACGTGAAAATGTAGACAGTGGCAAATAAGCTGCCTATTTATATTACAGATATCGATATTTTACGTGTGCTATCGATGCATCATATCGTCAGACATCATATCGATGTATCGATCCATATCGATAAATCATTACACCCCTATTTATGATGCGCCAAATGTTTTCTATGGGTGAAAGATCTGGACTGCAGGCTGGCCATTTCAGTATCCAGATCCTTCTTCTACGCAGCCATGATGTTGTAATTGATGTAGTATGTGGCCTGGCATTGTCATGTTGGAAAATGCAAGGTCTTCCCTGAAAGAGGTGATGTCTGGATGCGAGCATTGGTTGTTCTAGAACTTGGATATACCTTTCAGCATTGATGGTGCCTTTCCAGATGTGTAAGCTGCCCATGCCACACTCACTCATGCAACCCCATACCATCAGAGATGCAGGCTTCTGAACTGAGTGCTGATAACAACTTGGGTTGTCCTTGTCCTCTTTAGCCCGGATGACATGGCGTCCCAGTTTTCCAAAAAGAACTTCAAATTTTGATTCGTCTGAACACAGAACAGTTTTCCACTTTGCCACAGTCCATTTTAAATGAGCCTTGGCCCAGAGAAAACTCCTGCGTTTCTGGATCATGTTTAGATATGGCTTCTTTTTTGACCTATAGAGTTTTAGCCAGCAACGGCGAATGGCACAGTGGATTGTGTACACCGACAATGCTTTCAGGAAGTATTCCTGAGCCCATGTTGTGATTTCCATTATCGTAGCATTACTGTATGTGATGCAGTGCCGTCTAAGGGCCCGAAGATCACAGGCATCCAGTATGGTTTTCCAGCCTTGACCCTTACACACAGAGATTGTTCCAGATTCTCTGAATCTTTGGATGATATTATGTACTGTAGATGATGATAACTTCAAACTCTTTGCAATTTTTCTCTGAGAAACTCCTTTCTGATATTGCTCCACTATTTTTCGCCACAGCATTGGGGGAATTGGTGATCCTCTGCCCATCTTGACTTCTGAGAGACACTGCCACTCTGAGAGGCTCTTTTTATACCCAATCATGTTGCCAATTGACCTAATAAGTTGCAAATTGGTCCTCCAACTGTTCCTTATATGTACTTTTAACATTTATGGCCTCTTATTGCTACCTGTCCCAACTTTTTTGGAATGTGTAGCTCTCCTGAAATCCAAAATGAGCCAATATTTGGCATGACATTTCAAAATGTCTCACTTTCAACATTTGATAGGTTATCTATATTCTATTGTGAATAAAGTTTATAAGATTTGTAAATTATTCCATTCCTTTTTTGCTCACAATTTGTACAGTGTCCCAACTTTTTGGGAACTGGGTTTGTATTAATTGTCTGTCTCACATCTGGTTTTATCTGTACTATCCATGAAACATTTGCTTTTGGCTCTACAACTATCATCTGAGTTTCTATTCATATTGTGTCTATATATACTCCTTCTGGAGAACATCAAATTTGTAGCCTGATTTGATACAAGAATGGGTATAGTTACACTTTTATTTTTGGTTTGTAGACACACTGGAGCTGTCATTGGAATTAGCTGTGTTTGTCAAGAGAATCCTATTGTCTTTGTGAATTTTCCAGACAAGGGATCTCCCTCAACAAATGAGGCATAATTTGAATTTACACAAGTATAATCAGCTCCTGTGTCTACCATCATTGGTGTGGCCTTTCCCTCTATTTCAATTTGCAGAATATGTTCTTGATCAGCTTTAGTTGTTAAAATTGGAAGCTGACTCTCCCCTGTGAGATTTTCTGGGCACCCCTAATATCCTTGATTTGGACATCCCCAAGGGTTTACTGGGCAATGTAATGGACCCCAGGTGGGCTGCTGCCAACTCTCGCCCTTTCCACCCTGAGGTGGCTGTTGCCATGGATTGGTGGGAAAGTAATTTTTGTTATGTCCGAGTTGTCCACATCCCCAGCACACTCCTGGAGGACCAGTATAAGGCTTGCCTCTTCCTCTCTGTCCTTTTTGTACTGGTTTCTTTTTCCATCCCATTGGCCCTGGTTGTGGAGTATAGACATTAATGATGGGTACAGGGATCTGGTGTGCATTTGGACGGACTGCTGTGGGTTGGCTTGGCTGAATAGCTGGTGAAGGAGCATTTACTGGAGACATCACTGTCATTTGTTCTTATTCTTCTTTCTTTACTGAAGCTTGAATCTTTTTCTTATTCTTTTTTGTTAGTTCTTCAAGTTGTAACTGAGTTAATTATCTCTGTAGCTCTTTCTCTTGGTTCTTGAGCTTCTGTTAATTTTTCTGTATTGCTCCACTGCATAAGACACATGGTCACAGAATTCTTTGTGTGTTTTAAAGTTTAAGCCGACCACGTCCTCCAGCCTGCTCTTAACAGCTTGTTCAATCTTTCACAGCATTTCTTAACAATGTTGCCATTAATGGGTCTCCTTCTGGATTCCCTTCAGTTTCTTGCTTCCATCTTTTCTGCTGTTTCTGGACATACACTGAACAAAACTATAAACGCAACACTTTTGTTTTTGCCCCCATTTTTCATGAGCTGAACTCAAAGATCTACGACTTTTTCTATGTACACAAAAGGTTCACAAATCTGTCTAAATCTGTATTCACAAGTTCACACTTACATATAATAAACTGAGTAAAAGGTTATGCGTATTTGGCGTGCTGTCCGGGGAGAGGGCTCCAAGCTCGGTATTTACTCTTGAGCCCGGGGTACTCCCCCTGTCCGGGGAGAGGGGTCCGAGCCCGGGCGTTTAGCCTGGACCCAAGCACTCCACCAAGTGTTCTTCCCCGTGCTGGGTTAGGAATGGGCTGAAGGTGAGTCGGGGTGGTGGAGGGATGCTGAAAGACTAGAAATAACGAAGGTAGGACTGCTTTGATTATTTATAGGGGTTCTCTCTTGCGCTGATTGGATAGATGGATGTGATTACTGATGATGAATTGGCCGTGTTAATTATCTGCACGTGCTCCTCCCGAAACTTGTTAATAAAACATCACTTCACATCCATCTCAAAAATATATCTAAATTACGGCCTATGCTCTCAATGTCAAATGCAGAAATGTTAATCCATGCGTTTATGACCTCAAGGTTAGACTATTGTAATGCTCTATTGGGTGGTTGTTCTGCACGCTTAGTAAACAAACTCCAGTTAGTCCAAAATGCAGCAGCTAGAGTTCTTACTAGAACCAGGAAGTATGATCATATTAGCCCGGTCCTGTCAACACTGCACTGGCTCCCTATCAAACATTGTATAGATTTTAAAATCTTGCTTATTACTTATAAAGCCCTGAATGGTTTAGCACCTCAGTATTTGAACGAGCTCTTGTTACATTATAGTCCCTCCACGTCCGCTCCCTTCTCAAAACTCTGGCAATTTGATAATACCTAGAATATCAAAGTCAACTGCAGGCGGCAGATCCTTCTCCTATTTAGTGCCCAAACTCTGGAATAACCTACCTAACATTGTTCGGGAGGCAGACACACTCTTGCAGTTTAAATCTAGATTAAAGACCCATCTCTTTAACCTGGCTTACACATAACATACTAATACACTTCTAATATCCAAATCCGTTAAAGGATTTTTAGGCTGCATTAATTAGGTAAACCGGAACCGGGAACACTTCCCATAACACCCGATGTACTTGCTACATCGTTAGAAGAATGGCATCTACGCTCATATTAGTCTGTTTCTCTCTTATTCCGAGGTCACCGTAGCCACCAGATCCAGTCTGTATCCAAGTCAGAGGGTCACTGCAGTCACTCGGATCCAGTATGTATCCAGCCCAGATGGTGGATCAGCACCTAGAAAGGACCTCTACAGCCCTGAAAGACAGCGGAGACCAGGACTAGAGCCCCAGAGACAGATCCCCTGTAAAGACCTTGTCTCAGACGACCGCCGGGACAAGACCACAGGAAACAGATGATTCTTCTGCACAATCTGACTTTGCTGCAGCCTGGAATTGAACTGCTGGTTTCGTCTGGTCAGAGGAGAACTGGCCCCCCAACTGAGCCTGGTTTCTCCCAAGGTTTTTTTCTCCATTCTGTCACTGATGGAGTTTTGGTTCCTTGCCGCTGTCGCCTCTGGCTTGCTTAGTTGGGGACACTTCATTTACAGCGATATCGTTGACTTGATTGCAAATTATTGCACAGATACTATTTAAACTGAACTGAGCTGCATGATGACATCACTGAATTCAATGATGAACTGCCTTTAACCGTCATTCTGCATTATTGACACACTGTTTTCCTAATTAATGTTGTTCAGTTGCTTTGACGCAATCTCTTTGTTTAAAGCGCTATTTAAATAAAGATGACTTGACTTGACTTGACTTCACGAGTTCACACTTACATATAATAAACTGAGTAAAAGGTTATGCATATTTGGCATGCTGTCCAGGGAGAGGGCTCCGAGCTCGGTACTTACTCCCGAGCCCGGGGTACTCCCCCTGTCTGGGGAGAGGGGTCCGAGCTCAGCGTTTAGCCCAGACACAAGCGCTCCCCCAAAAATGCAATTAGAACAGGACAGCAGCCAAATATGTACATTTGCAGCCCCCCAAAAAGCAAGGCTTAATGTTAGAGGGGTGCTTGACGTCCTTTGGTATACGTTTGTTGCGATGGTATCTAGGAAGAGAATTTGGCTTCTGTGGAAGTGTTCACTGCTAAAAGAGAGCTAAAAGGCTCCTGCGGGAGACACTAATATCGCAGCAGTAGAGAAAGATAGAAAAGGCTCCTGCGGAAGCGGTCACTGCTGCGGCAGTAGATAAATATGGAAAAGGCACCTGTGGGAACTGTCACTGCTGCGGCAGTGGGGGGGGGGCAGATAAGGTTCCTGCGGGAGCAGACACTGCTACGGCAGTGGAGAAATACAGATAGAGGCTCCTGCGGGAGCAGACACTGCTGCGGCAGTGGAAAAATAAGGAAAAGGCTACTGCGGGAGCGGCTGTGGGGGGCTGGTGGGGAAAAAACTCCTGTGGGAGCTGCTGTGGCAGTGGGGAAGTATGGAAAAGCTCCTGTGGGAGCAGACACTGCTGTGGCAGTGGAGAGATATAGATAGAGGCTCCTGTGGGAGTGAGAACTGCAGTGGCAGTGGGGAAAGACAGAAAAGGCTTCTGCGGGAGCGGCTACTGCTGCAGCAGTAGGGAGAGACAGAAAGGGCTCCTACTGGAGCGGTTACTGCTGCAGCAGTAGGGAAAGACAGAAAAGGCTCCTGCGGGAGCAGACACTGCAGCGGCAGTGGGGAAAGACAGAAAGGGCTCCTGTGGGAGCGGCTACTGCTGCGGCAGTAGGGAAAGACAGAAAGGGCTCCTGCGGGAGCAGACACTGCAGTAGCAGTGGGGAAAATAGGGAAGTATGGAACAGCTCCTGTGGGAGCGGTGACTGCTGTGGCAGTAGGGAAAGACAGAAAAGGCTCCTGCGGGAGCAGTAACTGCTGTGGCAGTGTGGGAATTAGGCAAAGCTCCTGCGGGATGCTGCTAGGATGGCTGGAGTGGAGATGGGCTGGTATAGATGGATTAGATGATGTTAAAAGGGGGTAAGCTATGGTGGGTCAGGAGTTAGAGTGAACAGGGATGGACTAGCGTTAAAGGGGTTGGCTGATGAGGGTTCGGTGAGCTTGTTCAGAGGGATGGGTAGGGGTGTGGCGGAAGATGGAGAGAAGGGAGGGCAAGCATGCGAGGAGGAGGAAAGATAGCTGCCAGAAGCGTCTGCGGAGGCATGCTCACGCTAGGGTTGGACTGTGGGGCTGCAGGCCATGGGTAGGGGAGGGGGTTGGTCATAATAGGGGTGTGGATGGGTCTGTGCCACTTGCGGAGGCGTGCTTACGCTGGCATCTGCTACGGGAGCTGGAGGCCACTGAAAATGAAAAAAGGGGTAAGAAGTAGCAGGAGGAAAGTCTGATATGTGAGGGCTTGTTTGCAAGACAGAAAAAATGGTTATTAGTAGCATGAGGGAGCGGAAGAGAAGTGGGCAAGTTACAAATGGAGGCAGCCACATGTTTGCTTCAGCTGCTGTAGCTGTAGGCCGTGGGAAGGGGGTGGGGTGTGTGATGTCCTGAAGAGCCTGTGTTGCCTGCACTGTTAGCGGGGGCAGCCTTATGCTAACGTCTGCTACGGGAGCTGGAGGCCACTGAAAGGAAAAAAGGGGTTAGAAGTAACAGGATGGAAATACTGAGATGTGCGGGCCAGTGTTGCAAGTAGAAGCAGCTTCATGCTTGCTTCGGCTGCTGTAGCTGTAGGCTGCGGGAAAGTAGAAGGATTAGTGACATTTGACGGGAAAAGCTAAAACTGCCTGGGTAGCCTATGGTGTTGCAGACTTAGCAATTTGTTGCTAGATTTGGCAATTCCTCAAGCCTTGTCCAGATTAATAAGTTTCCGTTGAAAAAGCATCTTTTCCTCTAGTTTTGGCCTTCCAGCCATTTTAAACACTCTCCAGAGCGGATAAATTTGAAAATCCTGTTTTCCCATTGTAGTATGGACTGTGGAAACGGAGGCTTTTGGAAACGATGAAGCATGTTTAGTCTTGTAACGCACTGTACCAATAGACATGTTTATAGCAGTAATGTTAATTTTGCAGTTATGTGCTATTCACTTTCACACTGTTGCTAAAGATATTTACTTTGCACGCTCTTCATATTACAGTCCCTAAAAAGACAACTGAAAATTTACTAACAATTGCTGTCCTGTGGAAAAACACAAGGGCAGTTGAATTTTAGATCAATTCTGAGTGAGCATGGCAGTGAATGGTGAAATATTTCCATAAATGAATTGATCCTGCCAGAAGAATTGCATGAAACTTATGTCTGTATCATCTCAGTGAGGTTTATACAAGCACAGTAAGGCAAATTTAATGCTTTCAGATATTTCAGTGTGGATGATAAACTTTGGAAAAACTCCTTGTTGGCTTCATGTTTAAAAATGGCATCGACATCCGACATAATTACGTCATAACGTCGTTTAACAAACTTTAGGCATGAAAACCTGCATTTAGCATCTTCACCTGAAAATTTATTAATTTGCAACACATGGCCTGCGCCGCTTGCGGAGGCAGCCTCAAACTGCGGCGCAGCGGGAAGTGAGTGAGGCTTTGTTGCGGTGAGATCTGGGGTGTGGCCCAGGCTCGTTGAAGGCCTGCTGCTGCTGCGATCCAGCGCTCGAGGAGAGCCGGATCTTGAGCGGGATAATGGTGGTGTCGAGCGAGGCGAGCTCGGGGCTTTGCACGGTCTATTGGCCACAGCGTGTGGCTGGTTGAGAAGAGCAGCGGCCGCGATGACGGCTGGTGCTCGACGGCCGTGTCTGGTGGGGTAGGAGTGATCATGGGGCCAGCAAATTGCGGCAGATCTGAAAAAATCCTCAGTATAGTTATCTTCGTTGGAGGGAAAATTGGGTCTGTGATAAGATGGCAAACAGAATGAACCGAATGCTGAAAGACTAGAAATAACGAAGGTAGGACTGCTTTGATTATTTATAGGGGTCCTCTCTTGCGCTGATTGTATAGATGGATGTGATTACTGATGATGAATTGGCCGTGTTAATTATCTGCGCGTACTCCTCCCGAAACTTGTTAAGAAAACATCACTTAGTGAGCACTTCTCCTTTGCCGAGATAATCCATCCACCTCACAGGTGTGGCATATCAAGTCCTGATTAGACAGCATGATTATTGCACAGATGTGCCTTAGGCTGGCCACAATAAAAGGCCACTCTAAAATGTGCAGTTTTATCACACAGCACAATGCCACAGATGTTGCAAGTTTTGAGGGAGTGTGCAATTGGCATGCTGACTGCAGGAATGTACACCAGAGCTGTTGCCCGTGAATTGAATGTTCATTTCTCTACCATAAGGCATCTCCAAAGGCATTTCAGAGAATTTGGCAGTACATCCAACCGAACCCCTAACAACCGCAGACCACATGTAACCACACCAGCCCAGGACCTCTTCACCTCCAAGATCGTCTGAGACCAGCCACCCAGACAGCTGCTGCAACAATCGGTTTGCATAACCAAAGAATTTCTGCACAAACTGTCAGAAACCGTCTCAGGGAAGCTCATATGCATGCTCGTCATCCTCATCGGGGTCTCGACCTGACTGCAGTTCGTCGGGTTAACCAACTTGAGCAGGCAAATGCTCACATTAGAAGGCGTCTGGCATTTTGGAGAGGAGTTTTCTTTGCGGATGAATCCAGGTTTTCACTGTACAGGGCAGATGGCAGACAGCATGTATGGCATCGTGTGGGTGAGTGGTTTGCTGATGTCAATGTTGTGGATTGAGTGGCCCATGGTGGCGGTAGGGTTAAGGTATGGGCAGGCGTATGTTATGGACCACGAACACAGGTGCATTTTATTGGTGGAATTTTGAATGCACAGAGATACCATGACGAGATCCCGAGTCCCATTGTTGTACCATTCATTCACAACCATCACCTCATGTTGCAGCATGATAATGCACGGCCCCATGTTGCCAGGATCTGTACACAATTACTGGAAGCTGAAAACATCCCAGTTCTTGCATGGCCAGCATACTAACCGGAAATGTCACCCATTAAGCATGTTTGGGATGCTTTTGGGATGCTCTGGAGCGGCGTATACGACAGCGTGTACCAGTTCCTGCCAATATCCAGCAACTTCGCACAGCATTGAAGAGGAGTGGGCCAACATTCCACAGGTCACAATCAACAACCTGATCAACTCTATGCGAAGGAGATGTGTTGCACTGCGTGAGGCAAATGGTGGTCAGACCAGATACTGACTTATTTTCAGACCCCCCAATACATTAAAACTGCACATTTTAGAGTGGCCTCTAATCAGCATCTTGATATACCACACCTGTGAGGTGGATGGATTATCTCGGCAAAGGAGAAGTGCTCACTAACACAGATTTAGACAGATTTGTGAACAATATTTGAGAGAAACAGGCCTTTTGTGTCTAGAAAAAGTCTTAGATCTTTGAGTTCAGCTCATGAAAAATGAGGGCAAAAACAAAAGTGTTGCATTTATAATTTTGTTCAGTGTATATTACTACCATCAGCATTTTCTATGTAAGAAATAGCTCTTTCAGCTTGCCTAGTTTTTATCTGCCATGCAAGTACCTTTCCTGTCTTTTCTCCGTGATCAATTTCAAAAGCTTTGTAGCCATTTTATTTGCTGATAAAATATTGTACTTTAAACGAAGCAACAAGAGTTGCTTATGCAAATCCGAAGACACCAAACCTTTCTGATAAATCTAATTTTCCAGCTTTTTAAAATATTCATATCCAATGTTTTCAATTCTTGTTGAGATTTATTATTTTTTGAACTACAAAAACTGATAATTTGTCCCCTCAAAAAAGCTTCAAATGCCTCTCAACGAACCCCCGCCGACGTTTCAGATAGGTTTGTTTCAAAGTAAATATCTTTTTGTTTACCTAAAAAGTCAACAAATGATGGATCTTCCAACCACCCTGTTTGAAAGCGCTGTTTTGGAGGGTCTCTAACCAAGTCTGTATCAATGTATATCAAAGATACTGCTGCATGGTCAGAAATGACAATATTGTGATATTGACAGTCTATGATCTTATACAGTATTTGGCCTGAGAAAAAAATTATCAATTCGGGAGTAAGTTTGATGTGTTGCAGAATAACAAGAATAAGAAATTACAGTTGGATTAAGATGTCTACATATATCCACTAGGTCAAGCTCTTTCATAAAATGCTGTATCTGCTTCCTAGAGTACAAATGACTAGTATTGATGCCAGTAGATCGATCGATTTTTGGATCAAGGCTGCAGTTTATATCCCCTGCTATAATATGTTGTCTTTGTAGTGAAGCAACTAATTAAAATATATTACTATAAAACCTGGGATCATCTTTGTTAGGGCCATATATGCTTACTAAATTTATTCTCTCTGTCAACAGCACCCCTTGAATTATTACAAATCTACCAGCTGAAACCTTAATTATATCTTGCACTTGAAAAGGCACAGATTTGTGTATCAAAGTTATAACTCCCCTGGCTTGCGTTGTAAAGCATGCTGAGAAAACTTGCCCATGCTACCGCCTTTCTATTTTCACAACCTCTTCTTTTGTCATGTGTGTCTCTTGTAAGAACACCACTGTTGCATGCAATTGTTTAATTCTCTGTATCACTCTGTTTAATCTTCTTTAATTTACCCAAACCTCTGCAAATTCCATGATTGAAAGTTAATTCTACCTTACTTGTGACATTATTACGTTAAATATTGCCTTTAAGTACTCCTAACTGTCAAGTAACAGGAAGCCATACAAAAATTAACACATAACAAAAACTTAACACATAACATTGATTCATTCCACTTAATCCCTATATTTTACCGATAACCCGTATATCAATAACCCATCCCCCTCAATTAGCTTCTCCAAAGGTGTTTCTCTGCACACACTACTGTGCAAACCTATTAAACTCTATAAATTATTATTTGTGTTATTTCAACCCCCATTTTTACTTATTACCCACATTTAAAGATCTTCTCATCCAAAATATAGTTTCACCTTTATAATGTTATTTTGTCACAATTTGCACTGAAAACTTGTAGAGCTAGTAATACTCGTTTATCTTAGAAATAACAATTAAACTAAATACATAATGAAAAAATAATTATACAAATAATCAACCTGTATCAAAATAACCTACATTTTTTCTGTAGTTTTGCAGTTCACAAAACAAATTAGTGCCCTCTTCTGTTCATCAAACACGTCCATTTATCCAATACGTCTTCAACTCGTCACACTGTAGGCCTGTGTTTGTATCAGTTAGTTTTCTTCGTAGTACTAATTATAAAAAAAAAAAAAAAACATTGTGGGCACTTTAACAAAATATATAAACAACTTCTCGACCATTACTTATTGGCTTCTTGAGAAATTCTGTTTGCATAGGTTACTACTCCACAAGTGGCTAGCCCTCTTTGTGTTGCAGATAATTCTCGACTTCTTCTGGGCTATTAAAAGTCATTGTACAGTCTCCATCTGTGAGAAGCTGCAAGAAATATGATTCTGTGCCAATTTATTCCCTTTTCAAGTCATCTTTTTCGAACTGCATTGTAGCTCCTCTGTTTTCTGTGGATCTCAGCTGATACATCAGGGAAAAAATGAAGTTGTGATCCTTATATATAATGGATCCCTTCAATCTAGCAGCCTTTAGTACCTGCTCTTTCAGCTTGAAATTAAGGAACTTCATGACTATTGTTCTCGGTGGCACTTTACCATCCTGCCTTCTACGGCCCTGACTAGAGCTGGGTATCCGACGGGCTCTCTCTATGTGTTGGATGGATCCATCTCCAAAATCTCTGGCAGCCACTTTTCCAAAAAATCACATGCATCTGTTCCCTCCTCTTTCTCTGGAAGACCAACTAATCTGAGATTATTCCTCCGACTTCTACACTCCAAATCATCCACCTTATCCGACAGCGATTTCACCTGCGTTTCCAGCAACTCAGCTCTAGTCTTTAATTGAACAATCTCGTCCTCAGTGCCTGAGATCTGTTCCTCTGCTTACGTCATTTTCTTTGTAACCTCTGTGACCGCTGAAAGAACCTCGTCGATCTTATTGCCGACTCGTTTTTCCATCCCTTTAAATTCTTCCATTATATCGGCATTACTAGGATTCTTAACAACGGCGACCTCTCCACCATCTTCTTCTTCCCCCGTCTCCCACATATACATTCATTTAATAAAAAAAGTACATTAAAGAGTTTTCAGTGAATGTCAGGGTGTCTCTCAACTTTGATTGTTGATGATGTGTAGAGTGTAGAGTGTAGAAGTGTAGAAGTGTAGAGCTGTGTTCGCATAGTCTACTTCAAAGACCTCCTCCTGCCCTTCCATCATTATTTCTAAAAGAGACTCTGCATCCAAGGCATGCCCCTTTATAAACAGCACAGGGTTGGGTGTATGTGGTTCCTAAACAAGGAGAAAATAATGTTATACTATAACAATATTTAGTAGTTAACATGAAATGTATTATTATTTTTATTATTGTTTAAATTAAGACAAAAAATGATTCAGTAATAAATCTTTGACATTTTTTAAGCATGTCACAATGTAATAGAGCCGTTGAAAAGAAAGATGAGGCAGTATAAACTAAATTAAAAATAATAGAGAGGGTGGCAAGTGGTCATGAAAAACTAAATTATGAGCGTTTTGGTTTCAAGAATCCCTTACTATTACTTACCTTACTTGACATCAGTGAGAAAAAAATAATTATAAATATAACAAATTGTAAATACCCCATTAAAGGGATATTTTGTCGTAATTTACTCTCCCCGATGTTGTTCCAAACTTGTATAATGTTTTTCTTCTGCAGAACACAAAATAAGATATTGTTAAGAATAATCCCTTTATTCATTCTTGCTGCTGTTTGAAACAACACGAAGGTGAGAAAATTATGACAGAATTTTTTTTTTTTATATTCCATTTATTCATTCTTGCTGCTGTTACTGTGGAACCTATAACCCCATAAACAATTTAAATATTATGGATACAAATACACTCACATCACTGATGACATAAAGAGATATCAGACTCTCCTTTAATAGAAGTGGAAACAGCAGGACAGCAGCAACCATTGAGACCTTTAATTGAAAATTTGTTAAACTGAATATGGCATACTATGTTTCTGATCATTGTGATTCTTAGCTTTACTTTTCATGCAAATCAGCGATTTATTACCTTTGTGTGCCAAATCAACGCATATTTGTTTTTCTTCATCCAACTCAGTAACAATATCTCCCTCCATCTGCAAAATAAATAAACAAATAATGAATTAAACATATACATGAAACATTCTCACAGGATAATAGAAATTTAAGTAAAGTGTCACTTTATTTTATCAAACCTACCTCTACAATTGTTGCCATATTTTTATGGACTTTAATGGCGTAGCGGCATTTTGGCAAATCTGAGCAGTATGCAGATGGCGTACGCTCTTCTGTGTCAGCCGTGCTGCGCCGATGCACTGTTTTCTTTCAAATTAAAGCGTAAATATACGTAAAAAACATATCCTTGTCGCGCAGCTGATACAGAAGAGCGTATGCTGCCTGCGTACTGCTCAGATTTGCCAAAATGACGCTATGCTGATTTGGAGAGACACAAAGGAGAGGAAATTTTTTGAGTAAAGTCGTTATTTTTGTTTTCATAACATTACGGTTGAATCATTGATGGCAGATGGACTATTCTGACGATGCTTTTCATACTTTCCTGGACAGTGTTACTTACTTGGCAGTCTATGGGACAGTCTCAAGCCTACTGGTTTCCAACCAAAATATCTTAAATTGTGTTCTGAAGACAAAAGAAGCTTTTACGGGTCTGGAACGACATGGGGGTAAGTGAATAATGACAAAATTTTCATTTTGGGATGGAGTATCCCTTTAAGCTTTCGTAGTCTCTGTTAGGTTCATTAAAGTGTCTCCATCAATTTCAGTCTCTGTTAAAGGGGTCATATGATGCGATTTCAATTTTTCCTTTCTCGTTGGAGTGTTACAAGCTCTTGGTGCATAATGAAGATCTGTAAAGTTGCAAAGACTAAAGTCTCAAATCCAAAGAAATATTCTTTATAAAAGTTAAAGGGGTCATATGATGCTGCTATAAAGAACATTATTTTGTGTATTTGGTGTAATGAAATGTGTTTATGCGGTTTAAGGTTAAAAAAACAAAAAACACATTATTTTCCACATACTGTACATTATTGTTTCTCCTCTATGCCCCGCCTTCTGAAATGCGTCGATTTTTACAAGGCTCATCGCTCTAAAAAGCGAGGTGTGCTGTGATTGGTATGTGACGCTGTTTTGTTGACAAAGCGAAACTACTTTGTTTGGCCTTCCAAAAGAGGACACGACTAGAAATCATGTTTATATCACGTTTATAATGGGTTTTAATGTTTATGTCTCGTCACTCTGGCCGGACAGGGCATCACAATATGTTAAGTGGTGTAACATTTCTGTCACACGCTTGAGGTATTCGGCCAATCACAACGCACTGGATAGCTGGCTAATCACAGTACGCCTCCCTTTTCAGACCGATGAGCTTTGTAAAAACCGACGCGTTTCAGAAGGCAGGGCATAGAGGAGAAACAATAATGTACAGTACGTGGAAAATAATGTGTTTTTTTAACCTTAAACGGCATAAACACATTTCATTACACCAAATACACAAAATTATGTTCTTTTTAGCAGCATCATATAACCCTTTTAAAACAACAGGAGTCATAAAATTATAATTATAAGGTTAGAGTTATAAAGGCAGTGATAAAGTACATACAAACTGTATTATTTTTAATTCAACATACTACCTTTATAGAGACAACGGTGTCTCTTTTGAGAATTGATGATAATAGCGCCCTGCTGTTGTCCAGGTTCAGTTCTTCATGAATGAAGTAGTGGCACATGACCAAGCAATCAATGTAGCTCGCAGCGCCCTCTGTTGGTGAAAATAATCAACACACATGAATAATACTGATAATAATAATAATAGAACAATTACTAATAAAGAAAGAAAGAAAAAGAATCTTGCTGATGAAACCTTGCACAACACATAGATATGCTTCACATTTGAAGGAGTGTTACAGAATGACATAATGGTGTTCATCAATAATATAAACATGTGCCCAACCTGATCATGTCTAAAAGGTGTTTTGCCAACCAGATTCATTTAAAATAATTCGCTTTTGTCACTTCTCATGTTCTGAGCTAAATTAGTATCTGAGATTTGAAGGTTGTATGTGGTATGGGGAAAATTTAAAGGATGTACAGCTGTTAAATATGAACATAGCCTATTGAACAATGTCTGTTTTTAGGGGTAAGAATTGAAACCCTCTCAATTTAACACAATAGTTTCTTGTTCATTTATGAACATAAAACTGAACTTAGAGTTTTGTGACTTTTAATTTTTGTTCAAAAAATTGACAACATCTTGGTACACTAAGGTTATTGTGCAATTTAGGGATATGTGAGGTGGTCATGAGTACAGAAACACATTGTATCAACTCAAGGCCTAAACATTTTGGTTAAACTGATGGAGGTCACAACTGCATCTGACATCGCAATTAGTAACGAAATAAGAGTAAATACATTAATATGGAGTATGTGAATTAATAATTTACTAATTTAACAAGAAAATGGTGTTCTAACTGTACTCTGTCTAGTCTTTACAGTACATCTTAGAAAAGGTTCATGAAAGATCTAATATGAACCTTTTACCACAACAAAGGTTCTGCAAATAACTGCCAAATAACCAGTGGATCATTATAGAACCTTTAAGGTCAACTTTGAACCTTTTCATAGTTAGAAGTTCATATTTGCACTTTAAAGTTCTTTTTTGAACTCTAAAGGTTCAATCTCTTCAAAGAGCGTATATATAGACAGTTTCATCGGTTTTCCAAAACGCTGCATTGAATAAACATGAGCACATACTGCACTGTCACTGTATTTCTGAAGGAAGACTATCTTTAATTAGTGTATTAAATTTTCGATGTCATTTTCATTTCATCTTGCATGCTATATGCCTGATAAAGTAGCGTTTGTGAGCTCAGCGCTGCTTTGTGTACAGCAGTTACTGGGGAAACCTCTGTTTCTCCCGCTTTAAAGCATCTCCTGCTGGCAGAGTATGAATTTGCAGTTTCCGTAAATCTGATTTAAGGAGCTAACATATTTTGCTTGTTATCAAAAATAATCAGTGTTGCCAGTATTTTACTGTAACTGAACCATTACGGTGACTAACTGGCAACAGTGTTGCCAGTATTTTACTGTAACTGAACCATTACGGTGACTAACTGGCAAAAGTGTTGCCAGTATTTTACTGTAAATAAAGAATTGCAGTGAATAACTGGCAGGAGTGTTGGCAGTTATTTACTGTAATGACAAAACCACTCAGTATAATACTGCATATAAATGTACTGTATATAATATTTGTGTAACACCAGAATGACTACAATATTCTTATTTTCTTTTTTAAAAAAGAGAAAGCATATAAAATGTTCATACAAATATATTTTATTAATTTGGGAAAAACAAATACATAACATGAAATATATCACAAAATTAAACAAATCAGAACATATACTAAAATGAAAACAAAAAGCAAAAAAACAACCACATTATTTATAGAATTGGCTAAATAACATCTTACAACCTCAGTAAAAATGATAAACAAAATACAAGCGTTCTTATTTCCTTAACAATATAACAACAAAAGTAAAATAAATAAACAACAATACCAGTGTATTTTAGTAACTTAATTCATCAAGCATATTTTCAATACAAAAGCAAATTAAAGAAATCAATATTTACAATAAAATTATAACCAAACAGAAATAATGTTTTCTTCCTTTACAATATCACACACACACACACACACACACACACACACATACACAAATAAGTAAATAAATAAATAAAAATTAACAAAGCCAGTTCATTTTAGTGAATTCTAGCAAATTATCTGGCATATTTCCAACATAACTGGCAAAATAATTACATCACATCACCACAATATAGAATTATAACCAAAAAACAAAACAAAACAATAAAAAATATATACCACCCAAAATATAATTGACCCACATGTTGTTCCAAACCTGTAATAATTCAACAAAAATTAAATTACCAGTTTATGTCTTTATAATGAAAGTCTTAATAAATACTGCTTTTGCTTACTTAATTAGATGTTTTCCATTCAAATTCGGTAAGGCTCTGCAAAAATGTATGGACATGTGGATTCACATTTTGAACCTTTCTTTTAACTGTAGACCCAGTTTTGCGGCTAGTTCCAGATTTTGCAGCACACTTTGTCCCCTCAGGATTAATCCTCACAAAGAACCTAATCCTCAAATCAGACAACATCAATTTTAGAATTTTATCAGTTAGTTAAAAAAAAAAATCAAACTGTATTATGAGAACCAAGTACAACAACAAATACATAATGGCAAAAAAATTTCAAAACAGTAGTTGTTCCCGTGTGTATTTGTACTAGCCATTCCTTAAATAAAACCATGATTGGACATAATAATTTTTAACACTTACCTTTGAATTAGCTCAAGTGTGGCACTGGCTGACTCCTGGTACTCAATATTAAAAACATAAAAGCAACCAAAAAGCGCAGAGAGTGCTGCAGCAAAATCTAGCTTCTCTTCAATGCAATGTGTCACTTTCCCCTCAATGCTGACCATCCACTTAGATGAAGTTAGAAGTTTATCTCCTGAAATATGAAAAGTCACCATAAAAACTGCAAAGAAACATATAGGTTGTTTATTATATATTTTATGCTTACCAAGCATGATGAGCCTTGGTGTGGCTGGTAGGGTTTGCTCAGTCTCTATTGACATCTTGGTGGAGGTTTCCTTGAAAACAACATAAAAAAAAGATTACTCAGCAAAAACTTACCAATGTTCCCTTTAAAAAGTTTTTTTTAATAGTTTTATTTAATTATTTAAATAAAAATGTGTGCATTAAAGGGATAGTCTTACACAAAATGTAAACATTTTTTTTTTATTTACTCTCCATAATGTTGTTAGAAACCTATTTGTGCCACATACGAACGTAAGTATACCAAAATATATATATATATATATATATATATATATATATATATATATATATATATATATATATATATATATATATATATATATATATATATAAACTGATTTACTGTCCCATTTTATATACAAGACTAAAATACATGTCTTAACTGAAAGCAACTTGCACTGACATATTTTAAAATATGTCAGTGCAATTGTTTTGTCTCAAGATACTGTACACACCAGTAATGGTGTTTTCTAAGGCATGTTTATCAAATATTCTTAGATGTCCTAGTATAACTAGTATTATTTTAAGCCATATCTATGAAACCAGGACTCCATTTATTATTTTAATGGGTTACTTTATTAGTGCTGTAATGTCATAATTACTTACATCTACTAAAATGAAGAGAGAGTTTTCTTTTTCTTTGAAGTATTTCATTGTCAGTAGGATGGCTGATATGGCAGTCTTGTTATTAGTTGCTGGTGTGGCTTCAATTTCTTTTAGGAGAGCCTGGACCTCTGCATTCCATTTTAATGTCTGTTTTTGAAAGTAGTTCACAATCCTTTTGCTTTTGCCAATCAGGCATTCACTGAGGCGACTGCTTATGTCAATCCCTGTGAGGATTTCAAAATGATTGCATAGGCCTCTTTTAGTGAATAAATATGGCCACTCAACTTCTATGTCACTAATGGCTGGAGGGGGACATGAATTAATCATTTGTCGCTGATAAATGTAAGTCTCTTGCATTAGGTTGTCCACATCAGACAATTCAGTAGAATGTGGGCCTCCAGACTGAAACTTTTCTAATAGAACCTTTCTCTTCATTTCAAGAGATTCTGTGGTCTCTCCATCAGGCATGGAGGTAGGTTGCCAATTAATGCATCCATAACTATCAACTTTACATCTAACTTTTTTGACTGTGCAGCTGTTCAGTTCTTGTTCTGCTGTGTTTTATTTTGGGTAGACGTATCCTGTGTGTTACATTGTCTCTATTAACATGTTCTACTCTGGTTTTCAACTGTCTTTGAAGTGAACTATAGCCTTTTCCCAGTTGTTCCCCTTCCTCTGAAAAGTCTCCAAATGTTAAAGAATGTTTAGAAAAAATTTGTTTTGCTACTTCCCCACAGTCAGCTAAGTTTGGGTTTGGGCAAAGTTCTCTCATGGCTGTCACAACATTTCTTACAAACTCTCTCCTCGGTCCAAGTGGAGCCTTCTCCTTATTGGATGCTGCATGTAAGAGGGCTGCAGGCATGCGTTCCCAAGGAATCTGGAACATACTGAGCCAATCAGAATTTGAAGGAGTGTAAGAAATGGATGGCTGTTCAGATAGTGAGTCGTGTGGTGGTAATGGGGTGAATGTGATCTCAATTGGCATTTCATCCACTTGGCCTCTTAGATGCTTTGAAAAATACAGAGAAACAAAGTGAAAAGTTGTATACACTTAATAGACTATACGGCCTGGCTTCACAGACAGGGCTCAGCCAGATTTTAGAAACATGCCTTAGAAAAAACAATAAGACAAAAAATGGCATATTTTAAGATACTGTATGTCAGTGCAAGTTGATTTCATTTAAAACAGCTCAAACATGCCTGTTAGTCTGGGGCTAGCTTAAGCCTTTTCTGTGAAACCATTTTTTAAAATTTGTAAAAAATTCTGTAGGACTTTTATAATAACTTTTAACTATACTTGGAACAGCTGTATGTAAATTATTTCTCTCTTATGAGTGTTCTACAAAAAACAGCTTACAAATTTAAAGGATCATAATGGTGAAAATAATGAGGAAAAACATGGTTTAGCAGCATTTTTTGTCTTACCTCTTTGTTTGAAGTGCATTAGTAGTTTTCGACACTGTATAGGGAATAAGAGGTCCTGAAGATCTGTTACCTCTACTAGCGCAAGATCCTGTGTCTTCTGAACACCCACCACAAAACAAAGATGATTGACCACATCTTGAAGTTTGTTGACATCTAATTCTGGGAGAACTCTTTTGATTTCTTGTTGTATCTGCTCTGTATCTGAAGTTAAAAAGAACACACTGAGTGATGTAATGACACCACAGAAAGGCCTGCCACTTTATACACTGGAAGGGGATAGTAATCCAACCGACTGTCAGCATTAACACACACATACTTCGGATCATATTTTTGCAGAGAGTGAACTCCAAGGTCAGACAAAAGCACAGATTCATACAATTCAGCAACAAAGTGGACATCGGTTGGACTAATGAGTATCAGTGATATTTTTCCAAAGATATACCCACAGCTGTTGTGGTCTACAACAACAACAAGGCCATTGGTATATTTGGTTCCTTTATAAACAACTCCTGATACCTCTGAAGTACTTTGAGTGACACAGTTAGCTGCCCTTATTGCAGTCTGTATTTTTGTATTATATAACTGGGTATTGTGTATATGTGTTTCACTGACAGATTGAATTTTAGGAGGAAATAACTGGCCACAAGCTAGATAGGACTGCAGCATCTGGTGCCTTTCTGCCAAGGTTTTACAAAGATGCAAAAAATTTTGCAGTTTTCTTGCGCAGTTCTTAAAATATGAATGTTTACTTTCAAACCTAAGGGTCCACAGGCGAATCAATGGTCCAAAATGAAGTATAAGGTCAGCATAGTGCAACAAGTAATGATGCTTTGCTTTCAGACTCTCATAAGGAAACAAGGAGCTTCTTACAGAGACATATTCTTGTGTTAAAAACTTGAGGTAGCCAACCTCATTATGACTAATTTTTGGAGCACAAATCAGCTCAACCATTTCTTTTAGTGTAAGGCACAATTGCCAAACATCACTATCAATTGGGTTTTCGATTTTACTTCCTACATAAATTGGTAAGAGCCTCAAGAGACACCAATTCTGTGTAGCTGAACCACCAAGTCGTCGGCCATCTGCTTTAACAGCACATGGTGCATTGTGAGAGTCACTTCCTAAATGCCTGAATTGTGTAATGGCTCTATTCAGCTCATTGTAGGTGAAGTGCTTTTCAACAGTGACCAAATGTTTTATGTAAACTGCCAAGTCATTAGCCACAATACCTTCAAATAAATCATGTCCTAAGCATGGAGGTAGTCCACCACACACATGAAAATAATTAAGGGAATTGAATTTGATGCCATCTACCATACATTGATCAGTAGTTGTGAGCTGATCAACACTATGCGCATAATTTCTGTTTGTTCTTTTTAGGCCAAGATTTAAAGGTTGTTGGCGAAAAGTGTCTCTGTCAATTTGACAGTACCGACAGAAATACTTGTTGGTACTGAAATTTTCAGAAAAGCCACCTATACAATGAGACCCAAGATTATCCCCACAAATGACAATTAGCCCTGCTTTAATAATAGTGCCGTCTACAGACTGAAATCCAGAATCCTCTAAATATTTTAGATCAGCAACAAGGCTGGAAAAGACCTTCTGCTGACCAAACTGTTTAAAGTCCTCATCTCTACACAGTAAAACAAGCTGCATTGGGTCAACTAATGAGCGGTACTGTGGCAGAATCTCACCTAGGGTCATATACACTGCCAGGATTTTATGTTTCTTTTTACCCAAGCCAAGTGGATTTACAACTTCAAATGCATCCTGGTACAACATAATTGATAATGATGATGGATGCTCATGAAAGATTGCATTTTGCTTGTTGCATGTGCCATCCTTTATGTCCTCCATCACTTTGTCAGCAGAATCAAGCATTTTTGACTGGTTGTACTGTTCCCTCACTGATGTTTGCATAAACAGAGATGCAAGGGTTTCTTTAACTGGCACATACTGACAAAAGCGTTCTTTACCAGCTGTGTCAGTGCCCAGGTATATCTGTTTTGGCTCAACAAAGTTAAACTTTTTTTTGAAGAAGTGTTTTCTGGTTTTGTCAGACTTTAACTGACCCTCATTGTACAAAGTTAAAAGATCTTGTGTAACCAGTTCATCAATAAGTTTGTCTATGTCACATGATGGTATATCTGATGATGATAACAGCTTTTCTTTTAGTCTTACAAACATGGCCTGCATTCCATCAACATGAACTGCTTGAAATTCCTCGATAATTGATTGAATTGTACTGGCAGGTAACAACATTTTGCCTTGCATCTTTAGGTAAAACAGAGCCAAGTTATGTAAAAAAGCCTCTTCATCAGTATTTATATGACTTTGAAAAGATGATGTAGGCGGTACCTCACTATTAATGCACAGATCTATAGGAGGTAGTTGACCATCAATAGACAGATCTGTTGGTGTTGCTGTCTCACCCAGTTTGTGGAGACAAGACTGCTGCACTGGACCTGGCTGCTTATGCTTCCGCGATATATGAGTGGTGAATGATGTTCTCACTCTAAAATATTTCAAGCAGCCTTCAACTGGACAGCAAACTTTTCTACCGTCTCTAATATGAATTCGCAAGTGGAAGCACAGCTCTGAAAAATTACAAGCCACAAATGCACACCCTAGGACCTGACACTGGAGGTTCGCCTGTGGATGCCTATGTATAACGTTATCTTGTTTTTGTGACTGCCTGTGATTTCTGTGCATATGAGACCTAAACGAGGAGAATTTCTTAAATGTACAAGGGCACTTCTCCATTCCACAGGGATATTGAAAATTTGCTCTATGTTGGTGTCTTTTTATATATGCATAAAAAAACACTAAGTTGGTGGAAAGGCAAAATGCACAGTTTGCATCTGTACTTTGTGGCAAATGTTGACTAACCAATTAAATGAATAAATAAAACATTACTAAATAAATAAACAAGTTGAGTTGGTCAATTATTGATCAATTAAATATTGTGCAACACCAAGGGATGTAACTGAAAGTTGTGACGAGAGGCTCAAAACTCAGCTAACCATATAGCTTTCTGGAACCAAGGGAGTCCAAGAACAAATAATAACGATTTAACTTCACATAAAGTATTCTAGAAACCTCACTAATATTTGAACAGTTTACTTACTCGTTGTGGAAGGTTCCATTTTAAGGCTTAAAACGTGAAAACGTTGCAACTGGTTGACTAACGATGCACGCTGAAAAGTAAACAAATGACTTGACCACCAGGCTGCCTTAAAGGGGCAACACCTTCGCGTTTAGGATAAGGCAGTCAGTGCGTGCGTATGTGTGTGTTAATGCATAAATCCTTGGTTTCTGCCTGAATATGTGTGCAATTCACAATATAATGTGACGTAATGCACTCGAGTAGTTTCGGAGGACAGTAATTTACTGATTAATGTTACAGTTGGTACCTGTAATGGGTACATAGAGTAATTTACTGTAATTTATTATTTGAGCTGCATAAATTCTTAAAGATGCACCTCATATTACAGTAAAATACTGTTCCCAGATGATACAGCAAAACACTGGCTATTTTACAGTTATTTACCCTAGAAAATACAGCAAGGGTTAACAGTGTAGGGTATGTGTGTGTATATATATATATATATATATATATATATATATATATATATATATATATATATATATATATATATATATATATATATATATATATATATATACACACAGGTCCTTCTAAAAAAATTAGCATATTGTGAAAAAGTTCATTATTTTCCATAATGTAATGATAAAAATTAAACTTTCATATATTTTAGATTCATTGCACACCAACTGAAATATTTCAGGTCTTTTATTGTTTTAATACTGATGATTTTGGCATACAGCTCATGAAAACCCAAAATTCCTATCTCAAAAAATTAGCATATTTCATCCGACCAATAAAAGAAAAGTGTTTTTAATACAAAAAAAAGTCAAACTTCAAATAATTATGTTCAGTTATGCACTCAATACTTGGTCGGGAATCCTTTTGCAGAAATGACTGCTTCAATGCGGCGTGGCATGGAGGCAATCAGCCTGTGGCACTGCTGAGGTGTTATGGAGGCCCAGGATGCTTCGATAGCGGCCTTAAGCTCATCCAGAGTGTTGGGTCTTGCGTCTCTCAACTTTCTCTTCACAATATCCCACAGATTCTCTATGGGGTTCAGGTCAGGAGAGTTGGCAGGCCAATTGAGCACAGTAATACCATGGTCAGTAAACCATTTACCAGTGGTTTTGGCACTGTGAGCAGGTGCCAGGTCGTGCTGAAAAACGAAATCTTCATCTCCATAAAGCTTTTCAGCAGATGGAAGCATGAAGTGCTCCAAAATCTCCTGATAGCTAGCTGCATTGACCCTGCCCTTGATAAAACACAGTGGACCAACACCACCAGCTGACATGGCACCCCAGACCATCACTGACTGTGGGTACTTGACACTGGACTTCAGGCATTTTGGCATTTCCTTCTCCCCAGTCTTCCTCCAGACTCTGGCACCTTGATTTCCGAATGACATGCAAAATTTGCTTTCGTCCGAAAAAAGTACTTTGGACCACTGAGCAACAGTCCAGTGCTGCTTCTCTGTAGCCCAGGTCAGGCGCTTCTGCCACTGTTTCTGGTTCAAAAGCACACGCCTGTGCACGGTGGCTCTGGATGTTTCTACTCCAGACTCAGTCCACTGCTTCCGCAGGTCCCCCAAGGTGTGGAATTGGTCCTTCTCCACAATCTTCCTCAGGGTCCGGTCACCTCTTCTTGTTGTGCAGCGTTTTTTGCCACACTTTTTCCTTCCCACAGACTTCCCACTGAGGTGCCTTGATACAGCACTCTGGGAACAGCCTATTCGTTCAGAAATTTCTTTCTGTGTCTTACCCTCTCGCTTGAGGGTGTCAATGATGGCCTTCTGGACAGCAGTCAGGTCGGCAGTCTTACCCATGATTGCGGTTTTGAGTAATGAACCAGGCTGGGAGTTTTTAAAAGCCTCAGGAATCTTTTGCAGGTGTTTAGAGTTAATTAGTTGATTCAGATGATAAGGTTAATAGCTCGTTTAGAGAACCTTTTCATGATATGCTAATTTTTTGAGATAGGAATTTTGGGTTTTCATGAGCTGTATGCCAAAATCATCAGTATTAAAACAATAAAAGACCTGAAATATTTCAGTTGGTGTGCAATGAATCTAAAATATATGAAAGTTTAATTTTTATCATTACATTATGGAAAATAATGAACTTTTATCACAATATGCTAATTTTTTGAGAAGGACCTGTATATATATATATATATATATATATATATATATATATATATATATATATATATGTGTGTGTGTGTGTGTGTGTGTGTGTGTGTGTGTATTACTTTTTATTATTTTTTTTAAATATTTAATATATATTATTTATTTATTTATTTATTTTTTTTACACACAAAAACACTTTTAAAGCCTATAATAAATTAGGCATATTTTCACGCACTAACAAACAACCCTTTACCGTCCAGTAACCGATTCGTTCGACTGAATGACCGAGAAGCGATCATGTGTCAGAAGTGAAAGTGAAAGAAGGATCTTCTGCAGTTTTGGGCGTTAAAAGCGCTGACGCACCGACTCTTTGTGTAAAGCGAGGAGTGTAAACGTTCAAAAGCGGTATTTAGAAAGCGCTTTACTCCAGACTGATTGTTAGAGCTATAACGTTAGATATTATACAGTGCAGGTGAAAGATGTTAAACATATCGACAAAGACACCGACCGGAGGATTCTCTTTTGAGAACACACGCAGGTGAGACATCGTAATGACAACGTGATCAAGACATAAAATACAATTTACATTGATTGCTAA
This sequence comes from allo-octoploid hybrid of Carassius auratus x Cyprinus carpio, assembly GCA_024542945.1. Classification (NCBI taxonomy): domain Eukaryota; kingdom Metazoa; phylum Chordata; class Actinopteri; order Cypriniformes; species allo-octoploid hybrid of Carassius auratus x Cyprinus carpio. Next base: position 26,638,000 of record CM045062.1, on the reverse strand, counting down.
GTAGCCTACTTATATGCATGCTGTTATGTTTGTGATGTTTATATGCTTTCACAGAAATGCTGTTCTTGAAGCAAACTTGTCAGAGAAAGGCTACAGTGCGCCAAACGCCCGAAAGACTGGCACCACCATAGCTGGGCTAATATTCAAAGTCTGTTTTATCAAATTTATTTTTTACCGAGTGAATATTTAACTAAGCCTAAGGTCATAGACATGTCATCAATCATCCTATCATTCTTCAGTCATTCTGTTTTTGAAATTTTATGGTGTAACCTGCTGAGGGGGAGAAAATCAAAATAAAGTGAGGTGGAAAAAAAATTCTATAAAGTTGTTATGTTATCGATTGATTGTAAATAAATTCTGCAATAATAAATTAATAAAATGGTGTATAATATTTAATTGAAAGAAATAAAAAAATAAAATGCATTTTCTTTTATAGGATGGAGTGATTTTAGGTGCAGACACCAGAGCCACAGATGATATGGTCGTAGCTGATAAAAACTGCATGAAAATCCATTACATAGCTCCCAAAATCTAGTAAGTCAGTTCCTTGGTTGCTCATCATTAGAGTTCAAGTCTCTGTCTGAAACTTTCTTTACATTGCCTGGTATGTTTTCCTCTCTCCACTAAAGTTGCTGCGGTGCAGGTGTTGCGGCGGATGCTGATGTCACTACTCAGATGATGTCATCAAACGTGGAACTGCACTCACTCAGCACAGGACGGCCTCCTCTTGTTGCCATGGTGACTCGACAGCTCAAACAGATGCTGTTTAGGTGAAGGAGGTTTGCCATATAGTTCAATTCATTTGACTGAATGATTGATACATCATTCTGTCTTTAAATTATTGCTTTCTAGTTAACTGATAATATGTCACCCTGGAGCACAAATAAGTAGCACGGGTATATTTGTAGCAATAGCCAACAATACATTGTATGGGACAAAATTATTGATTTTTCTTTTATGCCAAAAATAATTAGGATATTAAGTAAAGATTGTGTTTCATAAAGATATTTAGTAAATTTCGTACCATTAATATATCAAAACAAAATATATGATTAGCATTTCTAAGAACTTCATTTGGACAACTTTAAATGCAATTTTCTCAATATTTAGATTTTCTAATAGTTGTATCTTGGCCAAATATTGTCCTATGCATCAATGGAAAGATTATTTATTCAGCTTTCAGTTAATGTACAAATCTTAGTTTCCAAAAATTTACCTTTATGACTGTTTTTTGGTCCAGGATCACATGTTTGTTTATCTTAAAAGACTACTTCAGAATAGTTTAAGGACTAGGCCTGATTGTTTCCCATTGTTGTAGGTATCAGGGGCACATTGGTTCTTCTCTAATTGTGGGAGGTGTGGATGTTAACGGCCCACAGCTCTATAGCATCTACCCTCATGGTTCCTATGATAAGCTGCCTTTCCTTACCATGGGTACAGTTGCTTTTTCCTTACCTCCTTTCTTTGAATGAACACAATCCTGCAAAATGCTAAATCTTTAAAAAAAAAAAAAAAAAAAAAAAAAAAAAAAAAACAACACTGTTTTCACCACCTGGCCTTATTTAGCAAAAACATATATTTCAGGGTCTGGAGCAGCTTCTGCCATTTCTGTATTTGAGGATCGTTACAAGCCAAACATGGAGGTCAGACAAGTGTTTATAGACATTCTTATTAATATTTTATTAATAACTATGTTATTGTAGTTGTAAAGGGGATATGTGGACTGATAAAATATTAAAACATTCTATGTATTTTAAAATTGATTTAGAAACATGTTTTAATTGTTCTCCATGGAACACAGAAAAAAAGTTTTGAATAATGTTCACAATGATTGCATATAATGACCATGGAGCCGTTTAAGCTAAAAAATAATAACAAAAAATCACCTTAAAGTATCCTAAAATGTAATCCATATGACCTGTGTGCAGTATTAAAGTCAGCTTTGTGTAAGGAACAGACTATTTGTTATTTGCTGAAATCTTCCCCCAGCCATACTGTGGCTTTAAAAACGCATTTGCACTATATATTTAAACTTGCCACAGCATGTCCATTCACATGGCACACGAGAGCCAGTTGTATTCAGTAACCTGACACTGAATGTCTAAAAGCAAATTATTAAAATGTGAACATGACAGAATGTACTGTAATGGCAAATATGATCACTTTCTATAATACTGCAAACTTTCTATGACACTGTAATTACATTTTTAGTGGACTTGGTTCTGGTATTTTCCTATTCATATAGGTAAAAGAATGTATTTTTAATTTATTATTTTTTATTTGAAATTAACTACAATACACTGAATAATGGTGAATAATGGAACAGTACAATATAAAACTACTGATTTACAGTATATTTATGATAAACATATTTTAAAATACCCCCCCCCCCCAAAAAAAAAAAAATTATATATGGGGGAAATGTTGCATACATACATACACACATATGTATATTATTCCCATTTTCTATTATATTCTGCAAAAATAAATAAATTAATAAATATTTAATCAATCCAATTTTTGTCCTGAATGTGCTTTTTTAATCCAAGTTCTAAAACTCATGTTCTATGTTTGTTCTTTCCAAACCCACTTCTACATAAACCCTTGGGAATGAAAAGCTGGAGGAAGCAAAGCAGCTGGTGAGAGATGCCATCACCGCAGGCATCTTCTGTGATCTGGGTTCCGGCAGCAATGTAGACCTGTGTGTGATCACAGACAAAACTGTGGACTATCTGAGAGGATATGACCAGCCTGTTCAGAAAGGAATGAGGTGAGATATATAGACAACCATCATATTTTTTTCCATTTACACATTGTCCTGGGGTTGTGGGGAGGGGGGGGGGGTGCATTCCAGAAAGCAGGGTCAATTTGCCGTCACATAAACCACAAATTAGTGGTCTTTCTGATGGGCAGTTCACACCACACTGACAAACACCAACAAACAAGTTGGCCATCAAAACGCTGACAAACACTGAATGTTCACTTTGGTGAAATCAAACCCTGACTGATGCCAACAGTCACAGACAGGGTAACACACTGATAAGACAAAACCCAACAAACTTGTTTGATGCTGTTTGTCTGTGCAGTGTGACTTAGCCTTCACTGGCGTTTACACACAAGGGGGGTCCCAATAGATAGCTGCAGTGATGACATACTTTTGTAGGCCAACCCTGAAGTTAGCATCAACCTGGTTCCAATTACAAAACCCAATTGTATTTTTCTGTTGGCTTTTGGATTTCTTCAGAAAATAAGCTCTGTGACCACCATTTCAATTTTTTTTAATCATTTTCTCTCAAATTTTGACTTATAATTGTTTGCAAGAGTGTGATAATAAACACAGTGAGACTGTGAAAGCGGACTAGAAAGTTTTCCTGTTCAGCATAATATTTAATGTGCATGACAACCTCTAGTCCCATTTAAACAATTGTTAACAACCACCTTTTTCAAGAAAAGTAAAAGCTTTTAAAAAGTCACAAAGGGGTATTATTGATATATTTTATGTCATAGAATACAATTTGAAAATACATAAAGCTTATGTTAACCACAGACCAATTTTTTAGGCATTTAACCAAAAACACATTTAGAAAACCCATTGACTTTGGGATGATGGAACCAGAAGTGCTAAGATGGTAATTTGTTTCCGGGGGTTTGGCTTACAAAAACACATCATCCCTGCAGTGCTCTATTTGTGTACTTTGCACTATTCGATGCCATTTTTGTATAAATTCCAAAGAGAAAACATGCCCTTCAAAACTGTAACTTGATTGATTTTGTTTTACTTATTTAAATGAGAAAATTAAATGAACGCTGGACACTTGCTATGCACTCAACCATCATAGGTTTAATTACGTACAAGAGGAGGAGGCGCTTTCATACTCAGATGCTGGATATCAAAAAGAACCTTATAAAAAATTCATAATTTCTGGATTATACCCCTGATCAACTCTCATCCAGCTCTATAACAAAAAAAAAAGTTCTATACATAACTGCCATGGTCTTTTAATAACCTTCAGTTTACAGCTATATATATGTTTTAAGAAAATATCTTAAGACTCAGCTAAATATTCTCTCTTTCTTCCAATGAACCAGGGGGGGTACGTACAGATACAAGCCAGGCACTACTGCTGTGCTCACAAAAACAGTGACTCCATTACCGCTGGATGTTGTGGATGAATCTGTCCAAGTGATGGACACAGAATGAGACATGAAGTATATTCTTTGCTTCACTCATTGGAAAATATGAGGGATACTGTATGTGTGTAGTTTAAAAATTGAGATTAGGGAAAGCGTATTTTTTCTTTGTGGTTTGAAAATGTTTTGTACCTTTCGCCTGTATTCAGTTATTTGCATTTGAGCTGCTCAAAACTGTTTTGCAAACATTGTAAAATATTGAAGAGACCTGACGGATGCTGAATGAGACATTTCCTTACACCTGTCATTAACCTATCAGATAAAAGATATTTGTGTAGTTTTACAGTTCATGTAATAAAATTGACATTTCTTTAAACTAACTGAGTTAAATATTAATTTGTTGTATGCAAAGGGGAAATTATACTACTAGTTCACATTGATGAATATTAATCAATAAAAGGTTTTATAGTTGTATAAAAATAAAAATAAAATGTATAGCCACATATTTCAACATGATGAGAAATGTCCCATTATGTTATTCCCAAACTGAAACAACACTTAATCCATTTAATGCCATTTTTCCAGCTACTGTAAGTGAATATATTATTATATCCATTATTTTTTAGTTAGTGAAAGCATGAGATTTATTTTTGGTCACAGCTGTTACCAGTAGGAAGCTTAAAATCAGTCAAGACCCATTATAACATTGCAAACTTTAGAATGAAGTATCTAAGGATTCTCAGCAACCTATCTGTGATGTGAATGACTCTGATCTGTTTTTTTTCTTTTTCTTTTTTAATTAATTTAATAATATTAAATTATTTAATTACTCAGTTTAGTCATATAATAATTTATGTTAATGGATTAACTTATTTACAGTACCTTCACATTTTCTTATTGTTGTTTAATTGAATTGTGTTAGTTCAAGGGATTTTGTCTTTATAAGAAGAAGATAAGAGATTGTCTTCATTTTAGGGTTCATTTAATCACGTGCAATGTTGTAAAGCAGCAATTTTGCATTCCCTTTGCTTTGGTATATAATAACACTTGTTGAATATGTGCTGGTCAGATGTATAACAGGATGAAGTCCAGGTGGAGTGAGGATGAAGTTCAGACAAGTCTGAGCATTAAAGCATATTTTTAAATGAATGCAATTATGAGGAATAAGTAATTAATGTATAAAGGATTCAATCAATCACCTAACAACGAGGCTGTGTGTTTTCCCACTGTTCAAAATTGTGACCATATGCTGACATCTCAGGTGATCATGATTTTTAAAGTAATCAAGTACCAATAATATACCTTTTAGCTTTAAATCTGTAATCAGTATTTTGATGAAGATGATGAAATGTTGAAATGAAATAAATGGCCGTTGTAATAATGTTACATTATAATGTTTATTAGTAATAATGTTTTGGATGTAATAATGTTAATGAATTCAAGATTTTCAAGTACTTTTTCACTTTCATATAATTCTGTGTAAAATATAACCAATTTTGACCATTCAACCTTCAGTCTAAAACTGTCATGACAGCATGTCAACCTTTGGGATTAAATAACATTGACACAAACAAACAATAAATATATCTGCACTTTGAACCAAAGGTGACACGATAATATATAAATTTAATCAACAAAACAAATTTCTATGATTATTTCTACTGTTTTCCATGAAACTGTTGTTCTTCCTCCAGGGTGCTCAGAAAGCCGAATCCTTCACTGAAACGCTTTTTTTTTGTGTTATTGGAGAAACTGTAAGAGAAACTGAAATTGTGTTGTAATCTGATATTTTAAATGTCCCCAAAGGGCCAGAAATCTTCACTAAATGTCCTTAGCAAACCGATTAGAGACAACTATGATTGGTGCACCTGGACCAGCGCTGAGAAAAGTAACAATAACCATATGAATAAGCTTTTTGCGCTAAAGCCCACCCATTTCCATCGCTCTTTGATTCTAACTCTCATTTTATTGCTTTGAAAGGGAACCAATATATATATTCAACTTCATTACTGGTACTTGGCAGTACAGCAGTACATGCTGTAGTAAACATCCCTTTAAAATAAGTAAATAGGGGTGGCCTAATCAAATGTCTCTTCGTGACGTCATGCGCTATGGGCTCCCTCATTGGCCAGGGAACTGTTTTGGCAGCGTGCAGCATTGTTTGAATTCGTGCGTGATCGAAGAACTCAAAGCTACGGTATTGGTAAATAATGCGCTGGTTTTGTGAGCTTTGATTGCCTGAAATTTGTCGACCTCGCGAAATATAGGCCCAGGAATAGAGAGAGAAAGTGTCTGTCGTCGCGCAGTCGTTTTGCATTCAATTTTAATAGTTTTGTAACGTTATTTGAATTGGAGAATACGTTTTCCGATATTTAACGTGAGTGTATAAGAGAGTAATGTAACTGTGATTAGTATCCGTTCATACGCGACTAACAGTCGTTTTTGGTGTGTTGCTGTCTAGCACTGTTGATCTGATATTGTGTGGCCATGCGGCATAATAAATCAGCTCACAGGCGAAAGCCGTCGACCCCCAGGCGCAGATCTCCTCCAGAGCCGCGGCCAACACCGTCAACCTCCAGAGCCCGGCGCACCAGCGGACCCTCCGGTAAACTCGCTCCCTTCGGCGTCCTTCTCTTAGCTGTGTGCGTCATGCATGTGCACTTAATGTTTTTTATTGAATGCTTGAAAAAACAATAACAATTGTCATTATTGTCAAATCATAACAATACAACAACAGTCTAGGGTCATTCAGTCTTTCAGTCCAGAGGAAGTGCCAAGCAAAGCCTTGTTCTTATTGCTTTTAAGTTTGTAGAGAATTCAATAGATTCAAAATACATTTTCATTTAAAGTGTGAATCTAAAAAAAAAGAGGTTTGCATTTAGAAAATTTACATCTGCTACCCTGGACCACAAAACCAGTCATAAGGGTCAATTTTTTTAAATAAACGAGCTTTTTGTTGATGTATGGTTTGTTAGGATAGGACAATATTTGCCATAGATAAATCTGGAATCTGAGGGTGCAAAAAAAAAAATCTAAATCTTGAGAAAATCGCATTTAAAGTTGTCCAGTGACGTTCTTAGCAATGCATATTACTAATCAAAAATTAAGTTTTGACATGTACAGTAGGAAATTTACAAAATAGTTTTCATGTTACTAGATTTTTAACAAAAATTACATTTGTACCCAGTCTAATATATGTATAGCATTAATAGCAAATCAGAGTACAGGCAGTTTTAGTTTAGGATTAAGAAGAATATAATCTATAATTATGAATTACAAAATTTTGTTAGCTGATGCTAACTGGCTACCTAACTAGCTACCTGATGCTATTTTGAGGTCTTTTTGAGAAGAAAGTCCAAATATTTTTATTCAATCAACTAGTTAGGCTGATTATACACAGGGCAACTTGAGCAATGTTGCTTGAGTCAAGTCAAGAGGCATTTATATATAATTTGCATAGTTAACACTGGGGAAAACTGAAAACATTGAAATGCTTGTGACGAGGCTCAGACATAAAGTGACAATAACAGGACATAAACAGACATAGACATACGTGGCGGGCACTGAGATTTTGAGTTACTTTAGTGACCATAGGCAGAACGGACACAGACAGAGCAATATATACAAATAAGTGGCAGAAGAAGTGCTTGGGCACTGTACCATTGAGAATGGGTAACAAATTTCTCTCTGGATACTTTAAATCAGTGGTGCGCCCTGTGTCTCACCTAGGGCCTGTTTTGGAAAACAAGTTTACCAAATAAGCCAGGTTTATTTCAGTTAGTCTGACTTATTGTCAGTTGATTTGGTTCAAAATAAGTCAGACTAACTGAAATAAGCCTGGCTTATTTGGTAAACACCCTTGGTTGCCTGTTGATGGCAACATATGCTCTAAAAGTTGCCCCGGGTATCATCAGCCTTAGAATACACCTGATGGAAAAACAAAGGATTTGATGTTCAGAACAGGGTAACTATAGTAATTCATTCACGCCCCCTGTTTTACCAAACAGACTAGGCTTGGAAAAAAATAATAATATCATTGTGAAAACATAATTATATTTTTCTTATATAACGCATACTTTGAGCAAGGCACTGAACCCCGAACTGCTCCCCGGGTGCCACAGCATAAATGGCTGCCCACTGCTCTGGGTGTGTGTTCACGGTGTGTGTGTGTGTGTGTGTGTGTGTGTTCACTGCTGTGTGTGTGCACTTTGGATGGATTAAATGCAGAGCACGAATTCTGAGTATGGGTCACCATACTTGGCTGTATGTCACGTCACTAGTCACTCACTACTTCCTATCTACAGGCCTTACTATTCTCATATCATATAACTGTGATGTTCTAAAAAAACAACAGGCTTTTTTTCTTAAACAGTAGGAGGGTGATTTCCCCACTCTACCCTAAATCTTTTTAGCATCTGTTTTCATAGTAACTCACAGATTCAGAGCTCTGTTGAGAATGTCTACTGTTTCTGCAATACTCTTCAGGTAAGCTGAACATGTACAAAGTGAACTGTATGCCAGAGTATTAGCTAAATGTCTACCGTTTATGTGCTTTCTGTACTAGAAGCGTCCCCGCGCAAGAAACACAGGTTTCGCCCTGGCACTCGGGCTCTCATGGAGATACGCAGATATCAGAAGTCTACTGATCTGTTGCTGCGCAAGGCCCCATTTTCACGGCTGGTACTACTGCTTCAGTGCATCCTTCAATAACCACTTCAGACAGACCTTTTGACACTTAATAATTTGAAACATGAGCAAGCTGTTTAATCGATGTAAACATAATTTTTTCCTCCTGACAGGTTCGAGAGGTGTGTCAGACATTTAGTCGAGAACAGATGATGTGGCAGGGATATGCTCTAATGGCTTTACAGGAGGTAGGTGACAATTAAAAAGGATTTATTTTGCATTCACATTGTATTATAAAATGAAGAGTTCCGCTGCTTAACTCTACATCACTGCACAATACACACAGTGGAGAACTTTTAAATTAACTATAAAAATGTGCGTCTTTGGTATTTTTATTATGTATGAAGGTGAATGTCAAAAAATGTGCAGTTCTTAAATCAAAAAAATGAAAAAGATTAAAATATTAAAGCTTTTTATTTATTTATTTATTTATTTATTTATTTTTTGAGAAGGAAGCATATTTTAGGCCATTAAAACAAAGGTAAAACAAACAAAAAAAAGTCACTGTAATAATTCTCATTATTGTAATTTCCTTTCAACTAAAAGGTGAAATCTGTAATAGTAAAGTTGTCCACTAGATGGACCCACAGTATAAGAAATCTGGTGCACTGGTAATACAGAGGCATCACAATAAGTTAGAATGTTGTAGAAAAGTTCATTTATTTCAGTAATTCAACTCAAATTGTGAAACTCATGTATTAAATAAATTCAATGCACAAAGACTGAAGTAGTTTAAGTCTTTGGTTCTTTTAATTGTGATGATTTTGGCTCACATTTAACAAAAACCCACCAATTTACTCAACAAATTAGAATACTTCATAAGACCAATAAAAAAAAAAAAAAAAACCTTTTTAGTGAATTGTTGGCCTTCTGGTAGGGGCCAATACTTGGTAGGGGCTCCTTTTGCTTTAATTACTGCCTCAATTCGGTGTGGCATGGAGGTGATCAGTTTGGCACTGCTGAGGTGGTATGGAAGCCCAGGTTTCTTTGACAGTGGCCTTCAACTCATCTGCATTTTTTGGTCTCTTGTTTCTCATTATCCTCTTGACAATACCCCATAGATTCAGGTCTGGTGAGTTTGCTGGCCAGTCAAGCACACCAACACCATGGTCATTTAACCAACTTTTGGTGCTTTTGGCAGTGTGGGCAGGTGCCAAATCCTGCTGGAAAATGAAATCAGCATCTTCAAAAAGCTGGTCAGCAGAAGGAAGCATGAAGTGCTCCAAAATTTCTTGTTAAACGGGTGCAGTGACTTCGGTTTTCAAAAACACAATGGACCAAAACCAGCAGATGACATTGCACCCCAAATCATCACAGACTGTGGAAACTTAACACTGGACTCTAAGCAATTTGGGCTATGAGCTTCTCCACCCTTCCTCCAGACTCTAGGACATTTGTTTCCAAATGAAACACAAAACTTGCTCTCATCTGAAAAGAGGACTTTGGACCACTGGGCAACAGTCCAGTTCTTCTTCTCCTTAGCCCAGGTAAAGCCGAGCTCACACAACAGGATTTTTAAAATCCTAACCGATTATGAAATCTGGCTGCAGCACACACACTAGGAAATTTTTTGCAGATTATCTTCCCTCAAATCTTAAACATGCACACACTACAAGATTTGAACATCGTGGCGCATCACACACTGCAAGATATCATTAAGATTATCATGCCAGTGGGAGCGCCTCACGTGATCTCACGCAGCAGTTCGTCACTGATATTTGTTTACATATGTTAGCTAGCGTGCTAGCAGCTTTCTGCACTCACCCGGTGCATTCAAAACTGAGGCGATTTTACTCCAGCACTTCTCTTTCTCCTTACGGTTGTGATGCGTTTTCGACACATTATACAGACTGTCGTGTTACTACAAAAGTTTCAACAGTTTCCTCTGTCTCCACTATCCAACGGAGCCGTACATCAGCTGTTTTGCGTTTTTTTTGCACATTGGATGTGAAAGTACTGACGTAATCAAACCTGTTTGATATTAATCGGGGCTGTCCCGATTTGTGTGTGAGCAGATCGGGAGGTGCAATATTAGATTGGTGAACGCCTCACATTACCAGATAATCCACGCCGAACATCGGGATCGACAAGATGTTTGCTCCGATTCTCGGGAGGGGAAAATTGGGGCTAAATCGGGCTAAAAATCCTGTAGTGTGAGCCAGGCTTAAGACGCTTTTTTCCTTCCACTCAACTTTCTGTTAGCATGCTTGGATACAGCACTCTGTGAACAGCCAGCTTCTTTGGCAATGAATGTTTGTGGCTTACCCTCCTTGTGAAGGGTGTCAATGATTGTCTTCTGGACAACTGTCAGATCAGCAGCTGCCCCATGATTGTGTAGCCTAGTGAACCAAACTGAGAGACCATTTTGAAGGCTCAGGAAACCTTTGCAGGTGTTTTGAGTTGATTAGCTGATTGGCATGTCAGCGTATTCTAATTCGTTGAGATAGTGAATTGGTGGGTTTTTGTTAAATGTGAGCCAAAATCATCACAATTAAAAGAACCAAAGACTTAAACTACTTCAGTCTGTGTGCACTGAATTTATTCAATACATGAGTTTCACAATTTGAGTTGAATTACTGAAATAAATTAACTTTTCCATGACATTCTAATTTATTGAGATGCACCTGTATAGTTTTACATAATTAGTTCTGTACCAATTGCAGCACCACAGCAAAACCCCCCAGTAACTCATTCATTATTTTATTTTTGTGCTAATAGGTAATGTTAACTTGTAACTTTCAAACTGCAGTGTAAATGCAGAAAAAAAGTGAATAATTAACAAGACTACTGCACTTTTTATGCTTTTCATCCTATCCTTTGCTATTGTATCAATATTTTTAAGAAGGTTGATTAATAAAAGTTACCCCCAAAACTTTTATTCAAATTGTGACTTTTTAGTATTTAGAAAGTGAGCAAAATCAAAGCAGCTACTACTACAATGCATAATGTACATCTTACTTGCATTGTATTTGCACTTTGCTGGTTGTAAGGAGAGGATACCCAAGCATGCAGGATCTCACACTGAATACATTCTTGGACTGAGTGGATTCTGATTAACTTAAACACCTCTAATTGGCGATTGTGTTTATGTGCATAATTGGCTACATTGTGAATAGAAACCTCTTTCACTTTCAGAGCGCGAACACAAATGCACATAGCAGCATTTGAAAGAAACAGTCTATGGGCCTGTTTACACCTGGTCACTTCATGCGTTTTTTCTGATCGGATAGCTATCCGATCGTGAAAAGACCAGGGGCCTCATTTATAAATCTTTACATAGAATTCATCCTAAAAGTGTATGTACGCACGAAAGCTAGATTCTCCATTGGTACGCCAGAACCTGCACAAAAATCCATCCAGTCTTCTCCCCGAAATCACCATGTATAGAGCTTACAACGCCTAGTTTTACTATTCATAACCTCATCTGCATATTATTTCCGTGCATATTCTCATCCACGTGACACCATACTTAACACCGTTAAAGGTACAAGACATTAAGGAGATAAGGACTATAAATGCCATTTCTGCCATACAATTTACATTGCTAAAATCATCCAGTATCCTTGTTATGTTTTAGAATAAATATATAAAAAAAATCCATAAAAACATAATTGTATAAAATACTTTTAAGAGAAAATTTTAGAAAAGAGTTGATCCATTCTTTTACATTGACCAAATAGTAGGCTATTTTAATTGTTTTAAATAAATTAAATTTATGCCATTTTGCTGATAATGTACATGTATGTTTTAGGGTATTTATATAGGTTAGTTTGGTCTACTCATATTTTACAAAATGCAGTTGTCTGACTCACTGCGTCACTGATGAAATTTTTAAAAAATGAAACGTGCAAATCTGACCGTTTACTTTAAATTCTATCCTTCAAATATCACAGGAGTCTGCCTGCACACTTCAACATCTCTGTGCAGCAATAGTTGTACAGTATTGTCATTGGACCTGCTAAAAACCTGCCGATGGACCGTTCATCCATCAAATCCAGCAGTGTCTCCCATAATATTGAAGTGCACATCATTTCCTTGTTCTCACTAAAAATATTTGCTCATAACATGAGATCTGCAGTTTAGTTTAAGGAGGAATTATTGTGCGCCTAGCACTCCTCCCTGTCATTAAAACATAGCATACCACAGGAAAAGTCATCAAAAATATAGCGCATCCATTACAAATGTCTATTCATATAATCTTTAACTTCTGCATAATGACTTTATGCAATCTCAGTGCTCATCTCCATTATTGAATGTCATTTTTAATCTAATTGTTTATATCAAAATTAAAGCAGAGTTTAAAATACTTAATTGTTTTGCTCAATGTAGCAAAAATGTGCGTATACGCATGGGTCAGAGTTTGCATGCAGGTGCCCAAATTTTCCCATCAAGTTTGTTTTTATAAATCCCATCTTTTGAGTAGGAAGTGGCGTACGCCTCTTTCAGGGCACGTTTTGTGCGTATGCAACGGTTATAAATGAGGCCCCAGGTGTAAACGCCCTCCAAAATGAATTCAAGACGGATATAAATCTGATCGCTCAAACCACTTCAGGAGGTGGTCTTGGCCGCATTCCATATTAATCTGGACAAGTGTAAATGCATCTGTTTTAGGGATGTAACGGTATGAAAATTTCTTATCACGATTATAGTGACCAAAATTATCACGGTTACCAATATTATCACAGTATTGTTAAAATGTGCTGGAAATGTTCAAAAAGTACCAACACACATACCTACCAAGTTTTATATTTAAAAATCAACAAACAACGAATAAAATTACTTTTTGTTTGCACAATCACTAAAACAATAACATTACCAATGATGTCTAGATTTTAAATGACAACTTGACTGACAACAGTTTAATAGCATGTTCAAATATCTTAAGTTAAATGTTTAAATAAAGCTTTGAAAAAGCTTCATAAAAAGGTAAACCTGACATTTCAGCCTTTAAATAAAGAATATAGTTAAGTCAAAATGATAATTGATTAATAAATGATTATATGTATTTTATCTTCTCCGTAAATAAGATAACTAGACAACTTATCTGAATTGTTTAAATGTGTAGAATCCACATAAGCTTGTTACATCAACCGGTCAAAATTTACAGCAGGGCATGCAAATTCACTCTGTTTTTGGCCAGACAGATACTGCACACAGTTCAGAGATACATTCATATAATTAATTAAATCATATATTCATTTGTATAATTCCCTTTGCACTCTTTCAAAACCTCTCAGCTTTTTCTCCCTGTTTTCACTCAAAACGAAACTACTTTGCGTGCTGTGCGCACATGAGACTGTTACTTAAAACTTTATGCTGGACAGTATTTTTTGTATCGTGAGTTGTTCAAATCGCGTAATCTAATACAGTTTTAATGATAATTCAAATATGAAACGGTAATACTAACCGTGGGTAATTTTATCATGATTTATCATCAAACCACTAATCGTTACATCCCTAATCTGTTTGTTGAAACCACATATGTAAATTTTACTCCTCCCAAAATGTTAAAATAATTAACGTGTGAGAGTGTGGTAGCTGTAGGCTTTATGACATCAGTCAGATTGCGCTTATGCAACACGCATTGCTGCGGACCAGCAGCTGAGCATCTCTTCAGCAAGCCGACGCTTAAACTTCCGTGAATGAAACTGAAAGTAAGACGCAGACGGTCAACACACAATCATCTTCAATAAAACAGTAGGACAAACAACTACTTTTCACATTTATGTGAGCAAAGTGTAAATGAAAACGTTTTAATAAATCAGACCACTATCCGATCAGCGAAAACGCATGAAATGACCAGGTGTAAACAGGCCCTATAAGCGGGTACCAAATACATTACCAATATGCCATTATAATACTGTAGTTTTACCTGACAGTGCTCTTGCATTGATTTGAGGGCTCTTAGCACCCCTGTAGAAACTAGGGCTGATCCGAATACCTTTTTTTTTTTTTTTTTTTTTTTTTTTTTTTTGAGCTTCGAATCTTCGATATTAATCAACACTGAATATTCGAAGCTTCGGTTGGAGAGGCAGAACATATTCTTCTGTCTAATAAAGGCAGGAATCTCTGTGTGTCTGTCTGTCTGTTTGCACTTTTGTTATATCAAGAACTGTCCATCCAATCAACTTCATGTGTGGCGGGTGTGTTGCTGCGGACCCAAGGGAGTGCAGTGTCTCATTTGGTGAAATATGGACACGCGACACGTTCAGAATGAATAAACTTTTAATAATTACAGAACAGCTCTGTTATACTTTCCGCATGAGCAATCCGGACGCACACACGGACAGCGCGGACGCGAACTTCTTCCATTTATACTTCCGAAAGCGTACACTGATGGTCCGCTCTGCAACAAACATGTGAACAAACAATTGCCCAGAATTATTGCACATCTGGCTGTCTTTATATTCTTTTATTAACGGATTGCACAGGTTTGAGTAGCAGTGGGCTTTTCCACACTGTCTGCACATGTGCAATTGTGCTTTTGAAGCCTACTGACCACGCGCACTTGTCCGCGCAGTCATAAAAAATGGGAGGTATGCGGTCATCCGCTCAGAGCCTCCGCGCACACTCTCTGATGACGATTTTTACGTCACGCGCACCATAGCAGACGCGGAAAGTGTAACAGAGGCTTAAGTCACTAAGACCAAGCCAAAAACTATCTTAAAATATCTGTTGCTGGCAATCTGCCCTTTGAACATAAACATTTAAGAAAAAATTGACGATAATGAGCTTTTAAAAAGATATCACCTTTGGTGTTGGAGGTTATCCCAACTCCAGATTTTCCTTTGATTATATCCTTGTTTTCATTAACCAGCTGGGCAAGAAGTAACAGCTGTTCTTGAATCCGGTTTGGTTTTCTTTTAGGTTTGCATGTTTGCATGTCAGCCAATCACTGTGGGCATAGTTAGTAAGCATGCTGACATCATCCATAGCAATGAGATCTGAGCTTACTCTGAACTTTAGACTTCTCTGTATTCCTTAGTAAAAGTTTGTCTCCACAGCTTTGTGAACAGGTTTTAAGAGAAAACTCTTAGCTAAAAACTTTAACTGCTATTTAGGAGAACTCTTAGTGGTGAGATAAAATGTTTTGTTAATACGGGCCCAGATCTGTACTTACTGCCTCTCACCTAATATGTGATCGTTCTGGGTGGGGCTGGGTATAATGTTACATGGACAAAATGTTTTTTTTGTTTGTTTGTTTGTTTCTGAAACAAACACTCCAAGCAGTAGACCAATCACAACAGATTGTGGGCGGCTGACCAATCAGAGCAGACTGGGATTTTTGGAAGGTGGGTTTTAAAGATATCAAAACTAAAACATTAAGGCAGAAACAATCTACAGTTCACACAAGCAAAGCATAAACTGCACATAAAAATTTTTAAAGAAAAAAATGTTTTGAGTTTTTATGTGAATTTCACTGTTGCACATTTACGCTGTTCAAGAAATCAAACCATTTTTAAAACAGTCCATAAAAACTGTGGACATTGTGTTTACAAAACATACTGTTTGTCCATAAAATTAACAACTCTTTACTTATCCTACTAATGTTTTTTTTGATGATTATCATTTTTTCTGCAAGAAAAGCAGCTGATGGACATGGTCTCCCTGCTGAAAAAAAACAGCATATGCTGGTTAGGTATGTTTTGACGCTGGTTTATGCTGGTCCTTTGCCAGCACATGACCAGCATAAACCAACAAAAGGACCAGCATAAACCAGCAAAGGACCAGCATAAACCAGCATCAAAGCAAACCTAACCAGCATATGCCGTTTTTTTTTTTTTTCAACAGGGCTGACTTAAGACCGCTCTTTTCTGCTGTCATTTTTATTGCCAGCAGTTGAGAAAACTTAGCGTGAACACTGGTCCCAGGAACACAGAGATATTTCCCCCATTTATTAAACAGTTATGTTAATTTTCATTATAGTCAGAGCCAGATTTACCTTTTACTGTGAAAAGAATTCTCCCCCTATATAGTATTAACTCCAAAACAATAATAATATTAATTAAGCTTTTAGTCGGCTTTATCGTTTTACCATCACTCTGTTATGCTGCTCTTATATTGCACATACAGACAGTATTACTTTAATTTAATAGTAATAGTTACTACCTTTAATGTCTCTTTTGATAATTAATAATAATGGCCTTGCTGCTTTCATCCAAATTGAAGGTTTTCTTGTAGCGGCGCACAGCCAAGTAATCAAGCAATTGTTTAAATAAACCAATATGTTGGTCAAGGTTTTTTGCAATATATTCGTGTGTTGTTTCTTTTCATCGTATTCTCTTTTTATTGTAATTGGGCCCCCTACATGTGCGAATATCTGGCCCTAATTACATATTTATTGTAGTGCTGTCAAAATTAGCACATTGAGGCAGGCAAATAATTTTTTCAGTTTAACAGCATTACAAATATTTGATGCAGGGGAGGAGCTAGGGTTGGACACCCCACTCACAGCTGCAGCTTCTGTTACTCTTTTTTATTTTTATTTATTTTTTATTTTTTTTGACAAGAATTGCGTTTATTTAGATAGAGAACGTCTTTACGACCACATCAGAGTTGGACGGTAACGAAGTACATTTACTTGATTACTGTACTTGAGTACACTTTTTGAGTATATGTACTTTACTTGAGTATTATTATTTTATTTTATTTTATTTTTTTTTAAACATCTGCCTTAAACTTAATTACATTTGAAAGACAAATATCGTACTTTTCACTCCACTACATTTCTATCAACCTCCTCGAAGTAGAAAGTCGTTATGATGTAGCAGCTTTGAAAGTCAGTCTGTGATTTTTTTTTTTTTCTTCTTCTCTTAAACGTGACTTATTTTTCAGACAGCCTATGACTTATCAGTCTTGTAGTGTTACGTGAAGTGATTTCTCAGCATGTTTTGAAAACTGACCAGTTGCAAATTTGATATTTATTTGCAATAATTCAATAATAAGAAGTTAATATTGTGGTATTTATTAGAAACCATATTGTCTGATTTTGCTAAATTGTGTAAATGAAAATATTACCTAAAAAGCCACAGAAAAACTGTTGCACATCTCCTAATAAAACACAGGTGTTTGACTTGAAGCAGCACTGCACAGACCCATACTGTGTATGACATTAAATTACAGTGAGAGCGACTAGAGAGCATTTTTTATTTTTATTTTTACTCAAAAAAATCTTGCTGTTTTGTTTTTAAGGAAGTGTTGCTTTTATAAAGTTATACAGCTAAAATTGTTTTGCTGGGTTTTAAAGCAGGTTTGATTTATTTATTATTTATTTTTTTCTCCTTTTTCTTATTAGTCTGTATTCACTGCAATTTCACTGTCCGCTCGGTTCTGTGGATTAATGGCTACATGTAGATGTGTGAACACACTGGCAGAGCTGTGTGAGATCACTACCATACTGCTTTTGTGGAGGTCGGTAGGGGTGTTAAAAAGTATTTTTCTCAACCTGCTTATTTAATTTCTATAAGTTTTTAACTTTCTAAAAGCTCTTCAGTCCAAAGATACTAGTGTATTCAGTATGTGTAATGTATTGAGGTATTGCAGGTATTAAAACCATAATAAAACAGTGCAGAACATTTACCTTTGGTATTTAAAAGCAAGTTCTTCTGTACTTTTACTTAAAATAGGTCTTTACAACCTTCGCTTGTAATGGAGTAATATTTGACCAGCAGTATCTGTACTTAAGTAATAGAGTTGTGTACTTTGTCCACCTCTGGACTTTTCAGAGGTGCACTCCACTTTGCCTAAGCACCAGGCATTAGACAAACGAGCGAGGAAATGGTACAGGTGACTAGGAGCTTCAGTAGAACAACAGTGAACTGCGGTCAGATGAGATGTTGTCAGGTCATATGTCAGTTAAAAACAAATATTCCTGTCCTGTCAGCCGCTATACTGTGCTTGGAGCGCATGCTTTTCAGTTACATGCATAAAAACTGTGGTTCGCGCTGTAGCCTGTATCATTTCATATTAAAACGCAAAGGAAACTGAGCATGCATATTAGATCCGCGTTACATTCAGCAGCGGCAGCTCTTAAAGTTATAGCAGCCAAATAACATAATCCAGCTGCTGTGATGTCAAAGAACAAAAGACAAAAGAGGAAATCAGTAACTTATGTAGCTTTGGTTCATTTAATTTAGAATTTTGTATTTGATAACTTATTCAATTTCTGTATATTTCATACTTGCTGCTTGCACAGGTAAATATGACATATTTCAATAGGTTTATATAAAGGCTTGTTTTAATTTCACTTAAATTAGATTATTAGTTATTTTTTAAAGTCTAATGAATATTAAACATTTTTACAGACAAAACAAGCTAAGAACCATTTATGAATTTGTTTATTGCTTTTTGTGGAAAATCAAGACTTCACATTGGTTATTTAAGTTGCTTACAAAACAGTTATGCATGTTAACTGCAGTTATGCAATGAATTTCTTGTTTTTCTGTGTGTGATGATAGAGGGAGTGTCCTTAGAAATCCGAACATGTGTTCACAGCGTGTTAATACATGTTAATAATAGGTGGAAATGTAATGCGTCTAGGCAGACTGCTTTAAATTGAAAAGTAAACTAAATCTACATTGTGATTAACTCTCACAATGGATTTCTTGCATCCATTCACATTGTCATATTTTTGTATCGCAGTATATATATATATATATATATATATATATATATATATATATATATACATATACATACATTATTGTCATCATGTAGAGTACATAACTTGGCTCTTTCATGTGCTTTCAGGCTGCAGAAGCATTCTTGGTCCGTCTGTTTTCTGATGCCAACCTCTGTGCCATTCATGCAAAGAGGGTGACATTGTTTCCACGAGACATACAACTCGCCCGGCGAATCAGAGGTGTTGAAAACATGTGAAGTTGGATCTTCTTCTTTTTCTTCTTTTTCTTTTTCTTCTTCTTCTTCTTCTTCTTCTTCTTTTTCTTCTTCTTCTTCAAGATCTGTACAGTAGTGATGTCCACTTTTGAAACACTGCTTCATGAAGCTTCGAAACCTTTGTGAAACCATTTGTTTTGAAACAGTTCATAGCGTGTATCAAAATGTGAAATGAAGTTTCGAACACTTTTGAAAAGTCAATAGTTTGCCTTTGGGGACGATCTCTGTGAATCATGCGAACCATTCGCAGTGGCGAACCATTGATCGTCTCTGATCTCAGATCAGTTTTGTCAATTTGTAGACATTTTTAACAAGACATTTGTGTAATTAATAGGATGAGTTGTTTCTCTTATGCTGCACACTGGTGGTGGTTGAGGAGAGACAACCCCCCCCACCCCCCGCCCCACACACACTAGATTGAAAGCGCTTCGGGTGTACAAAAATACACAATAAGGCGCTATATAAATGCATCAATCATTCATTCATTCTTATTGGCCTGTTTAAGCTCTCCATAAAACAAACAAAACAAGCCCTGCAAATTAATAATTATTTTAAAAACACATTATACAGACACTTCATATTTAATGGTATTTTATTATTTTGATTGCATTTAATATATTATACTTTAATGAAAGCATTTGTATTGGATTTGTAAAAAGCAGTTTTTATGCATGTTTTAGCCTGAGTTTTTGTTTCATTTACACAGTTTTGACCAGCAACCGTCACCAGTGTGTGGTGTTTTGAGCGCTTTGAAACAGTGAATCATTTTGCGAAGCAATTGGTTCAATTGATTCAAAGCTTTGAAAAGGTTTGTTTCTCCCATCACTACTGTGCAGATAGAAATGTATGGACACTTTCTATATTTGGTGGCATGTAATCTGTTTTCAGACCTTCAATCAAATGTTCAAACGGTTGCATATATAGGGCCAAAGAAACCAAATGTTCATATGGCATCATAGTGCGTTGATGACATTTAACCAATTTTTTAACATTTTTTAGAATTGTAATATAAAACATTTTATTTTGTGTTGTAAGGTTGCAAAGATGATGTTTGTTCTGATGATGTTTGCTGATAATAAACCGATATTTGCATTATTGCAGTTTGTGTTGGCAGCTCTTTGGCCAATCATCATCAGAATGTTTAAGTGTTTTAATCAGCTTGGTTCTTAAATTGCATTAGAATGATAATATATACTATTGTCTATGTTCTTGATGTTTTTGAACATGGATTGCTAACATCCTGTTAAACTGAAAATCCTTGCACTCCCAAATACCACATTATCAAAAGCTAATTACACTCTTAAAAATAAAGGTGCTTCAAAAGGTTCTTAAAGCGATGCCATGGAAGAACCATTTTTGGTTCCACAAAGAATCATTCAGTCAAAGGTTCTTTAAAGAACCATCTCTTTCTTACCTTTTTGTAATCTGAAGAACCTTCTTTCACCACAAAGAACCTTTTGTCAATCAGAAAGGTTCTTCAGATGTTAAAGGTTCTTTATGGAACCATTTAGACAAAAAGGTTCTTCAATGGCATCATGAAGCACCTTTATTTTTAAGACTGCATACAAGAGTTCATGTTTTTATCTGGTTAAATACAGCACTGTGATGTTTCGCTGTTGAATATCTTGCTGCCAATGTCTATATCCTGCAGGATATGTACAGTATGCCAAGGGAGGATACTGTAGGAGTAGGAAGGAATGCAAAGAGACTGATATTAGTGTAGATGACAACCATTTTGGCCAGGTGTGCCAAACTCCTAGAGGGCCACAGTTAGGGTTGAGAATCGAAAATCAATTCCAATTTCAGAATCGGATACTAAAGATCAGGAATTGGATACCTGTTGTAAAATTAAAAATTAATATTAACCCCTTAACTGTCACTCACATTTTTGAACATAGACTTGAAAGTGCACAATCCAAACTTAAATTTTTATAATTCATGAATGAAAACATTTTGCAACATGATATAGATAATACAGTTTTCATGGTAATGCAATGTCTGATTTTAAAATGGGTTTCAAAGGATGAATTTTGAGATTAAGTTTTCAGCTGATATATAATTTCTAAAGATTTATAAAGTATGATAAAGAAAAAGGCAACAAAGATGACTTTTTTTGACAAAGGTCAGAACTCCTTTTATGATGTAGATTTTTTTTTTAGGTGCACTTGTCATAAATTAATCTCTTACTTTTCCTACATAATTTTTTACAAAAAAAAAAAAAAAAACGTTCCAATGATATATAGTTTGTCAGGATTAGATTAGGATTTAATTGTAATATAGTGAAGTAAACGTAGGCTGGTGACAGTTAACAGGTTAAATTAAATTAATGAAACAAGTAAACTTTGTGTTATTGAGTTATTCTTTTCATAAATTCCATGAGATTTTGTTTAATTTTTTAGTAATATTTATTTCTTTAGAATTGAGAGAGAACCACAACATCTATTAGGAAAAAAAGTATCAGTTTATCCAGAATCACACAGCTCTGTTTTGCACACAAACAGCTCTTAAAAAAGTCCGGTTTTTATATAGCCTGCTGATTTTTGTTCATGGTATTCAGCAGCAACTAAATGTTTTGCAAAAAGAGAAATAAATATGTTTGATATCTAAATGTTTGACATGTTTTTAAACCACATTGGAATTGAAACTGGGAATCCATAAGAATCAGAATCGGAATTGGTATTGATAAAATTCAAACGATACCCAACCCTAGCTGAGTTCAGCTTTCAACCCTAGTTAAAAACACCTGATCCAGTGAATCATTTCATTTAGGATTGCTTGAAAACAGATAGATGTGTTGGTGCACAGTTGGAATTAAACACGTGTAGGGGTGTGGCCCTTCTGAAGCACCACCCGAGTCTAGCATGGTACTCTATATATATATATAAAAGTTTTGTGTAGCCTAGAGTGAGCCTTGGTCTTGAGTGAGCTGCGGCCAGCTTGAGTGAGCAGAGGCGGGCGGATTCTGCGAAGGAGCGTACCTTGTGGGTGTGGCAACCACATGTGACGACCCCGGGCTGGCCTCTGCTTCATCCATGGTGAAAGCCCATTCTGCGATTATCGTCCTCTTTTGGAATGCCAAACAAAGTAGTTTCTCTTTCACAGTGAAACACACAGCGTTTATACGACATGGCGGCGAGCAACAACAATACTACAACGAGAATAAAAGGTACGCCTTCTTTCTTTGCGTGATCATCTGGGCGGTGTTATGCAAATCTTCCCACATACTGATGTAGATATGTGGGAGTGTGTTAGAATGAGCCGTTTCAGGGGGTGTGGACGAGTCTCAACTTTTTATAAAGAATATCGCTTTGGATTTGAGACTTTAGTCTTTCCAACTTTACAGATCTTTATTCACCAAGAGCTTGTAACACTTCAAAGAGAAAGGAAAATTTGAAATTGCATCATATGATCCCTTTAAGCCAGTTAGTCAAGTACTAACACTATAAAGACTATGAGCCAGAATTTAATATGTAAGCTAATATGTTTGTGGCATTAAAGACCTGTTTCCAGTCTGATGTGATGCAGTTTTTAAAAGTAGTGATCTGACACAAGTGTTTTATAAGTATTTTCATGAACTGAAGAAAAAGATATGAAAAAAAATCACACTTAAAGCTAAAGTAGTTATCATGTGGGAATATTCATAGTTTTCCACTGATGTAATAGTCAAATTGATTTATATCACTGGAAATACAGCTGAAATGCAGAGAGGTGGTCAACAAGTGTTAAGTGCAAAACACCATATGGAAGATTTACATGGATTTCTCCCACAATTTTGTGTGATTCTGTATTCTTATATCACAATAATTCCTAAATTTACTCTGAAATGTTATAAAATATGGAAAATACTTTATGACCTTTCTTTCAGCATTATGCACCTGTATGGCATCACTTCTTTCATTTATATCTATAGTAAAGATAACACTTATAAAGATTGGGCAAGATTCACTACAACAAGCAAATACACATGAACAAAGTCATCCTCTAGCTGGCAGCACAACTTACAGAGATTACATTAAATGAACATACAGTAATATATACATTGTTAGTTAATATTTAAATTTGAGATTAAATGTCTGTAGACTTGATCAGAATTCCTATTCATTGAATAATAAAACTATATTTCACAGACACATCTCTATACATCTCTCTATTTAACAAAATATGTGATATATATATATATATATATATATATATATATATATATATATATATATATATATATATATATATAGGTAATAAATGACAAATATTTTAAAATAAATAAATAAAAATGCAGCTGCATAGGCTATATCTAAGAATTAGTCCAAATAAGCATTTGCTAAATGTGGGTGAATGGTGCCAGAGGCCTTTTGGTGTCCAAAGTACATTAGTGACACACCTATACTGAAAAAAACAGCAACCCTTGACCCTTCAAATGTCCTGACTATTATCTTTATTATCCTTCCTTAGTGAAGCTTGCTGTGATATATGTATTGTATGCTGTGATCTCAGATGAACAATCAAGAACAATCTCTTCACTTAACCACACACTCCACAGAAACTGGCGTGATTATAATAACGTATATGTAAACAAGCGAAATTGTATGTAACATTTTGGTGGCATATTAAAAGTAATAATGTCAATATGTATTGTAATATTTCTGATTTGATGATATTTTTATTTTTTTTAATACAGCTAAGCTACATCATAATTATTCAACCTCTATTTAACATTGCTGTTTTAAGTGACTTGTTTTGGGGTACAAAATTGCATTGAAACACAATTAAGGGAAACTTTTGAAAAACCAATAACAAAGCTTAATACGCTTGAGTTGCTGTTTAGCCCATACATGTGCCATAAAGTTGAACAGTAAATTTAGGCAAGTCAAAAGAGCTCACACCAAAACACTAGAAAATAAATTCTTTCATGGACTTAAATGCAAGGGAAGATGGGGGAAGATGTCTTCTGAACAACAATGTGGATTTACTCCTAAATTTAGATATGGAGGTGAGGAATAATACAAAAAAAATTGTCAAATTCACTCAGTATACTTGATCTAATCCATCACTATTTCAATTACAATTAAAGGGATACTCCATCCCAAAATGAAAATTTGGTCATTAATCACTTACCCCCGTGTCGTTCCAAACCGGTAAAAGCTTTGTTTGTCTTCGGAACACAATTTAAGATATTTTGGATGAAAACAGGGAGGCTTGAGACTGTCCCATAGACTGCCAAATAAATAACAGTGTCAAGGTCCAGGAAAGTATGAAAAGTATTGTCAGAATAGTCCATCTGCCATCAGTGATTCAACCATAACGTTATGAAGCGACGAGAATACTTTTGTACATGAAGAAAACAAAAATAATGACTTTATTCAACAATTCCTCTCCCCTGTGTCTGTCCAAATCAGCTTAGTACCATTTTGGCAAATCTGAGCAGTACGCAGATGGTGTAAAAAAACGTATCCTTGTGGCGTGGCTGACACAGAAGAGTGTACGCCGCTTATGTACTGCTCAGAATTGCCTAAATGTGCTACGCTGATTTGGAGAGACACAGAGGAGAGGAATTGTTGAATAAAGTTGTTATTTTTGTTTTCTTTGTGTACAAAAAGTATTCTCGTCGCTTCATAACATTACGGTTGAATCACTGATGGCAGATGGACTATTCTGACAATGCTTTTCATACTTTTACGGGTTTGGAACGACATGGGGGTAAGTGATTGACAAAAAATTTATTTTGCGGTGGAGTAACCCTTTAAGTACAAAACTTTGGGAAACTGAATTCTAGATGATGCACAGTTTTGACATTTGAAGGCTCTATAGGGCCAATTACATATAAAAAAAAATAGCATTTACTGTATCTATAATGTACACTGCACAAAAAAATAAGGGAACGCTTAAATCACACATTGGATCACAATGAACCACAACCTCAGATCAGAAAAGGTTGGGACGTTTTGTAAAATGCAAATCAAGAAATCTTTGATTTGTTAATTCTTTTCGACTTATACTTGACTGAAGTATTGTACAAAGAAAAGTTTTCCAAAGTTTTCACTGACCAACTTAAATGTAATTTGTAAATACCTGTATGATTTTGATGGAGGCAACACACTCCACAAAAAAGTTTTGGACAGAGGCAAAATAAAAGCGAAAAGGTTATAGAATATTCAAATTAAACTCTTTTGAAACAGTCCACAGGTGATTTGGTAATAGGTGAGAGGATCTTGTTTGGGTATAAAAGGAGCATCTCAGTCTGTGCCAAATTTCATGAGAAAAGTGTCAACTGAATCAAAAATCACATTTCTTAATGCAAAATTGCAAAGAATTTAGATATTTCACCAACTACCATGCATAATATTTTGAAAAAATTCATGGAATCCAGAGAAACCTCAGTCTGATAGGGCAAGACGGGAAAGCTCAGGTGAATGTGCATGACCTTTGAGCCCTCAGATGGCATTGCATAAGAAACCATCATGCTGACTTGCCATTGTACCATTGACATGAAGCCATATATTGGGATTGTACAGAGATATACTGCCCTCAAAGATTCTGATTTAAACATTAAAGGACAGGTGATGTGACAGTATTAGACATGCCTCTGTCCCAGCATTGTTTGGAGTGTGTTGCAGCCATCAAAATTTGTTTATATTCACAGAATTTATTTGGTCAGAGAAAACATCTTTTATGGAAATTTTTTCTTTGTATTTTTGTCAGTTAAATAAAGATGAAATTGAATTAACAAATCAAAGATTCTGTATTTTATTGCATTTTACAAAATGTCCCAATTTTTTTATGATTTGGGGTTGTTAATATTCAAGTTGAAAATATTTACTTATATAAATTGTGTAAATCGTAGAGAAGAAAATTATGTGATAATGGTCAGTGAAAAAAGAAATCATCATCCCCTTTAATGCTTGATTCAAAATCACAATGAAAATTAAAAATGAAAAAAAAAAAATGGAAATATGATTTAACTGACTTGGTGTTATATCATTATGATTAAGTATTCCCTTAATTTATTTGAGCAAAGTATATATAGAGATCAGTGTAAAGCAAGTTTGTAGTGAATGGTGTTAATCATTCAACTTTCACATTTGTGACCCTGGGCTACAAAATCAGTCATAAGGGTAAATTTGTTGAAATTGAGAATTATACATATTAATCTCAATTATACTTTATATGAAGATTTATACTGAATAAATAAGCTTTCCATTGATGTATGGTTTGTTAGCATAGGACAGTATTTTGTGGTACTTATGTTGTGATACAATGAAATAAATATGTTTTCTCATTTTGAATTCAGATATAGATATTTGGGTTTATTGTTCACAGTAGAGGGAATAAACACTTAAATAAGTGTGGTCTGTTTAACTCTGGAGCGGAGTTTCTCCATTTTTACTTTGTTAGTCACTCCTCACTCTCCTAGACCAGCAAAGAATGTAACACTGCACTCATGTCATGTCATGCTGTTTGTGAAAGAAAACGAAAGCATGTGACAGAGAGCTCTATCAGTGTCAGTAACAGCATAAACATATTTTCAAACATTCTTTGTTTTTTAACTTGTTGATGTCATGTTTCTATTTCTTTACGTGCGTGTGTATATGTACATATACATTATAAATAAAGTATTAAGAAGACAAAATAAATAATTATTTATTACATTTCCTGAAATCTACATGTTTAGCTCTATTGCTTAGTTTTATTTTGAGACCATGTTCTGACAGGAATGCAGTTTGGTCAGTTATGTGGAATCAGTGATCTGAGCACATCTGACAAAATTTAAAAGACTGTCAAACTTTTAAAGGTTGCTTGCCTGGCTTGACAAAGCCTTGCCTGAACGATAAGGCAGGCAGGCAATAAAAAGGCACACATTTTCCATCTAAATTACACAAAAAGGAAATGAAAGATGGCCATCAGTACATGAATCGTGTATTAAGTCTCCTGCTATTTGCATTTGTTTTAACAATAAAAAACAACAATAAATATGTAAACAGTAGTACCTGTGATTGTTGATCAAAATGGGACATAGGACATTATCCATTATCTGTTGTAACCCTGTAACCCCAAAACTCAAAATTCTATATATAATTTAAAATGCAGGTTAAAAACCTTGTGAAAAATCAATACGGAAAATTCCTTCATAATAAGATAGTAGATTGTGCACTATTTTTACAGACTTTTCTTAGAGTGTGGCATACTAACTAATTCACTGCTTAAAACTATAATTCTTCAGAATGTGTAGTTTTACTTTGCTAGATAATAAAAAATTAAACTTAAATTGTAATCGTTCAAAAATGGGTAAGTGTTCAAAGATTTATTTAAAAATAGTTATTTATATTTTAATATTATTCTGGGCATTTATATTATTTTACGAACAAATTAACATACAGTATATAAAATATATATTTTTCCCCTGAGGTTTAATGTAGACACAATTTTGCATTGTGATTACGTAATGACGTCATCTCCCAATGACATCGTCATTTAGCAACTTTTAGCAACAAATCAACCTTTAACAACTTTCCCTGAAAATTAGTTGGCAACACTGCGTTAAAGGGCATCGGTTATGCCCCTTTTTATGATTTCATTCACCTTTTTAAGATGTCATACAAGTCTCGGGTGTCCCCAGATTGTGTCTTTGAAGTTTCAGCTCAAAATACCCCACAGATCATTTATTATAAAATGTGATTTTAAAAAAGAAGCAACATCACTGAGAGTGAGAGAACTGGGGTCAGACACAGATGAAGGAGAGACTCCGGCAGAAGAAGCACTTATGAGAATGAACCAGGACCATCTCACAATGCTTATTTAATGCATTTATGTACTTGTAGAGTTTTCACAGACCATTTGCAATGACAGATGAGCAACACACATATACACAAATGTTTTGAAAACAGTCGCTGTGTGCTTTAATGAAATTACACACACAAATACGGTTAAAACTTTGGCTAAGTACTATAACGACATGATTTTGAGGTCCATTACCTACAAAAATAAAAGTAATCCACAGCCTCAGTGGCTCAGATGTTGGGAGAAAATGTTCAGTCTTACATTCAAACACAGAACACAGGGATTGCTTAAGAGACATTGTTGATGTTATAGCTGCTCAATCTCCGAGAAATGCAGGACTGTCAGTCAGCAGCTGTGGGCGGGGCCTAAACAATGTGATGTCACACTGCTCAGAGAATCAAAACGGCATGTCTAATGAGACTGAATTGGTTTAAAGGGGATGTAACTGAAGTTGTCCACACACTGGAAAAATATAATCAAACCAAAAAAATCAAAAATATATTTTATTTTCCATGTGCAAAAGTGACAAAAGCACAAAGTGTCTTAAAAACAGACCAAGGAGCAGATGTTTCAGCCCATGCTTTCTTCACTGCTCATGAGGCAAAAAGCAATAACACACTTTTATATGCACAGTTGCAAATTGTTAACAGCTGATCTTTATCAAAGAGGGATAATTGTCAAGCCAACAATTTCCCTTTACAAAAACATAAGCGATCCATCTCTTCATTTAATCTAGTTGGGGTTAATGATTTCAACTCAAAAAGCCTCTCTTCATAATTATCACAGTTGTCTCCTATGGAACAGAACCCTCTCAATGCCCAGGAATTTGAAATCAGAAAAAGCATGTGGAGGAGTGTAACCTTGTCTCCTGATAACACTCATATGTTCTGCAATTCTAATGTGCAATGCATGTTTCGTTTTACCAGCATACAGTAAATTGCAGGAACACATAAATATGTATATCACATGTGTTGCTTTATATGTGATCAATTGTTAAATTGTGTACATTTTGCCAGTTAGTGGATTTGTAAATGATTTACATTTGAAATAATAAGAACAAGCAACATAATCTTAACATGAAAAATTTCCATGGGCATCAGAGAGGGTCCCAAGAAGTGGGGATGTAGGTATCTGCACGCATCAGTTTATCCTATAGATTTGGAGGCCTGGAGTGAACAAAGAGAGGTGGATCAGTGAACAAACCTGACAGATCACAATCACTCTGTATGATATGTCAGTGGTTATTGATTACCTTTTTGATTTCTGGACTCAAGGGAACTAAAAGTAGATTAAAACAAAAAAAAAACATCTTATTTTGGGGGCTCAAGTTGGTATCATCTAGCAATGTACTAATTTTGTGTAGTGCAGTATTTAGCCACTTGTTAGGATATCCCCGATATCTAAAGTCACTATATAAAGTCTGTGCTTTAGCTTTAATATCATCCTTATTAGAACGGATACGAAAAAGTCTCATAAACACTACTGCAAGTAACACGGTTATTAATGACAGAGATATTTGTATCTAAAAAGTTAATATCTGTTGTCCTCACATAATAGTTGAACTTAATGGATGATCAAGGACATCATATATAAGGTAAAGACTTCAAAATCACTAACACAACCTTTATAAATAGAACAATCATCAATATATCTTTTGAACCATACTGAATTGCTGATAAAAGGATTGTTATTGAAAATATATTGATCTTCAAGATAACCAAGATAAAGGTTTGCATAGTCATGGGCCATAGTAATGGGGATGCAAAAATAAAAAAGTGGGTGGATTTTTATCATTGTAGGGTGGTTGTGTTCACACAACACATATTTATGTCCAAACACCATGTAAAAGTGGATTTTGCATAATAGGTGCCCTTTAATAATGTGTGTGTTTGTATTAATTTAGACATCAGCCGTGTATCTGTTTCCCACCATTAATGAACAATATGACTGGCCTACTGTGAGGTGTCCATCTGATGTGGTTGTAATGTGTTCAAGTATTTTCTTGAATGCTGATATACCATTAAACTTTGTACCCCTAAAAGGTGCATATTAGTATCTTGGGGTAGTAATCCTTCCTATTTTTTTTTTTTTTTTTTACTTGAACTCAGCGACAAGCTGCTGTACCCCTAAAGGTGCAATTTTTGCACTTTTTTTTGAGAGTGTACATATAGACAGATAACACTGACAGAATGGATGGATACTAAAATGGCCTAATGATCTGAACTTTATACTGAAAACTGAAAAATTCTTTCTGATGGTTCTGAGCCCTCCTGGTGAGGTGCAAACTCAAAACAAACTTGAGGCTGTGTGTGTGTTAGATTGCATGCGTGCCCATTTTCCAGTAATTGTCCCCTTCACCTCTGCCAGTTAAGCTGACTGTGTATCCTAGTTTAAGGAATTTTGATGACATTGTGGAGATGGGTTTGTGCGTCACAGGCATTTTTAACCAATTAACAAACAGCTTTCTGTCTCATTGACAATGGACAAATCTAGCATGGGTAGGGTATTTAAAGAAGCTGCAAGGAGATGACTTCAAGGAGATTCAGATCACTCTGCAAGGTAAGTCTTACAATCATTTCAATGTGAAAAATTAAGTCAGTGCAGGATAATGTTTGTCTCTTTTTGGATGGGATTCTCTTAATTCTCATTTATTCCTTATATTTCAGATGAAATTCCAGGTTTTTCATCTTTCTTCCACTCTTCAAACCACAGTCTTTTTCTTGCTGGTGCTCCTGGTCCAGCCTCCCATAGGTTTAATGCTGCCTCACCATCCCATGGTTTACCTGCCTACGCTGGACAACCCTCAGTGGGAAGCTGCACTGCTCCAGCTTCAGGCTTCACTGGGAGCTCCAAGCGGCAGAGCAGCGGCCATGCTCCAGCCCTGGGTTCTGACTGAGGAGCCGGACCCCGAGGAGCTCCTGGAGAGAGCGAAGGCAGAGCTGGGATGGGGACAGAGGAGCACAGTAAAGGGCCAGAAGAGAGAGGAGCTGGGACGGAGACCAGTGGGGACATTCCCAGACAACCATATAGTGGCTGTGCCGTATCCACAAGGGGGAGAGGGGGAGGAGGAGGAGGGTGGAGAGAACAGGAACGAGGCGCTCACTTCCATCGCGGGAGGTTTGCAAGCCTTCAACAGACAGAAAGGAGGATTTGGCTTTCGATTTGGCAGAAAATGAAGGGGAAGGTGTGTGTGTGTGTGTGTGTGTGTGTGTGTGTGTGTGTGTGTGTGTGTGTGTGTGTGTGTGTGTGTGGATTATGTACGTAGCTATACTTTGGAGACAAATTAAAGAGACTAAAAGTGAACTAAATCTAAATCTTTGAAAATGTCCTTTGAAACTTATGGGGTGGGGATAACAGAAATAATGTTTATTTCAAAATGCAGATTAGATGACATCTATTAAAAACTGTTAACAAATATTCTGTAGTAATCACTTATTTTTCCACACAACATTTTTCTCACTTAAAGTGATATGTGTATACTTTCCCTGACTCAGCTCAACTTGATGTTTGTTGCCAGTGTTGCTGCATGACACCTTAAATTGGCAACTATCATTAAAAATTAACTTCTGGTTGCTTTGCAATAAACAATCGCTAACTTAAGGTTATATATATACATATATAATTATATAATATATATAATAAGTAATGTCCTGAAAAAGAAAAAAATTAAATATTTGGTAAGAACAAACCTGGAGTTGAGGAAACAAAATAGAATTTTCATGGATTTGAAAAATATCAATATAACATGGCTGTTTCTTACCTTTTTATTTATTTATTTATTTATTTTTCCTTTTTTTTGTGGTCATGAAATATGAAAGGGCATGTCATAGACAAAAATAAATAATTTATGCCAAAATTAATGCCGGGTGTTAACTAGATTGCTACAGATTTTGCTCTACCTGACAACTAGTTTGAAAGAGGATTGTGTGTGGTAAATGCATGGCCACTGGATTGCATATAGACAATACAAAGATTGGCTTGAATAGATGATATTAATAAATTGGATGAAACAATACACAGTCTTAAGCTAAAAGTAGAAATAAGCTGTGAATAGTCTAATTGTTTTTCACTGGGACTCAATTTTAAAAATAAATAAAAAGACATGAGTGAAGACAAAAACAATTGATTTAAAAAAAAATAATTTTTTTATCACTGATACATTTTTAGGTTTCAGGATTTTTTTAATATCAAATTTTGTATAAAGATTATTCTTAACTGTTATATAACAGAATGATTTGATATACCATTTTGCAAAATGTGTGTAAAATGGCCATAAACGGGTTTTCCCATTATATACAATGCATCTATAAACTGTATCTAATTTTCCCAAAATTTTGTTTTGGGGAAAGATGTAATGAAAAAAGAAGTGTAATAATGGGAGTAATAAGATTTTGTAACGATTTAATAATTTAATAAGTAACCAGATTTTCAGAATAATATATAACATTTCATAGAAATATTAAAATATATTTTCTTTCCCTCTTCGTTTGTTGTGTCTCCCGAAATGCGTAATAAACATGCTTTTAGTCCCGGTGTCCTCAACTGTCCTCAACATATGTAATCAATGTCCTGTTTCATAACAGAAAGTCATATTTTGATTTGAAACTCCATAACTTTTTCCTGAGATGTTGATTTATGACAAACAGTTTAAAAAATTAGTCAGATTTAAATGGTTAAATGATTTAAATTACAAAATATTATCTTATTTCCATAAGTGTGTTACATTTGATCACTAAATTAATATCATTAATTATATATTAATAATATCTGAAGACCAAGGAGAGGGAGTGGTGATAGTAAAAACATTCAACAATTTGGTACAGGCCATCCAGTTGTTGTTGTTTTTTTAAGAAAACAAGCAGCAAATTAATAGATTGCATGTCTAAAATTGACTTTTTTTTTTTTTTTTTTTTTTTGAGAATAGAATTGGAATAGAGAGTGCTAGAGTTAGAGGGTCAAATAAAGATGGAAGAGATGTGTTTTTAGCCGATTCTTGAAGATGGCTAAGGACTCAGCTGCTCGGATTATTAAATGACTTATTTAACGGTTTATTTTAAATGACATTCACAGAACAAGGTCTTAGTTGAGTTATTTTTATACCATCATAACAGAAACAGGAGCAGAAACTCCGCACTCCACTGGATGGTGGTTATTAGTGACGCTGCGCGCGCTGTTTTAGCATTGGATCAGATCTCTGGAGGGTGTGGATTGGAGAATTTTTACTTATTAACCTGTTGGACTGGTATCAGTTCAACAGAAACGGTCGGTTGAAGAAGACACGCAGAGGCTCTGAAGCCTTAACAGGCTTTAAAAATGGGACTTTTCCTCGTTTTGTGCTCGGTGTTTCTGCTCGGTGCTGCGGTAAATGCACAGAACGGTGAGTTTGCTGCTTTTATTTTAAAGAACGCTTTTATTATATAGCCTACTTGTGTTATAATAAAACTGAAAGCAAAAGTGTTGTCATCATTCAATACAGTTCCTCAATATGCTTACTGTGATATATATCAACATAATGAGTGTTCAAAAGACTTAAACTGAAATTTTCCCGAGTGATTGGCTAGTTCAGGTGTGTTTTGGTGTCCAGGTGTGTCGCTAAAATGGCGCAGGTAAACAGGTACAGAAATACTTTCGGTTTGTTGAACTTCCTTGAAAAACAAGTGTATGAGTTACATCAGCTCGACGGATCTTTTAACTAGGCCTACTCCACAAAACTTAAAACTATATTGAATAATAAGTTTGAAATAGGCCCATTCTTACCTGCGAGTTTTCGTTATTTAGCCTACTTAAATTGAAATACTGTTATTTTATTTGTGGAATGACCTGTTGCTCTAATAATAATAATAATATAAAAAATATATTTTTATTTTTAAATGTAAAAGGTCTATCCACTTTCTCGTTAGGCTATTGTGAAGAGATGTTCTGTCTACAGTAATACTTTAAAGTTTATGGACTAATTTTGAGAGATTTTTAATAACAAAATTTGAGTTATTGTTCTACTTCTTGAAATAGAATATAACAGAGAAAAACTAATGTTGTTCCAAATAGCTATCAGCTAGATTGCAAGTGATATTATAAATGACTCAATAAATAAAAAGTGTTTATTAAAGCAAACAATCAAAAACCTAAATCCTAGTCAGGCTGGGCTGCGTTTCCCAAAAGCTTCGTAAGCCTAAGAAGTACGACTGATCTTAATATTACGGTCTGTTTCCCAAAAGCATCGTAACTTAAGTAGCACTTGAAAATCATCAATCTGCCGATTGTCCTGCAGGTGACCGCATAAATCTGTCTTCTTACGATACACTTAGGGCTTTACGATTACTCCAGAGCACCCATAGA
This sequence comes from allo-octoploid hybrid of Carassius auratus x Cyprinus carpio, assembly GCA_024542945.1. Lineage (NCBI taxonomy): Eukaryota > Metazoa > Chordata > Actinopteri > Cypriniformes > allo-octoploid hybrid of Carassius auratus x Cyprinus carpio. The sequence goes on along the minus strand of CM045062.1, from coordinate 26,603,179 downwards.
TCTACGATGATTTTCAAGTGCTACTTAAGTTACGATGCTTTTGGGAAACAACCGTAATATTAGCCCAGGGCTGAGTTTCCCAAGAGCTTCGTAAGCCTAAGAAGTTCGTAAAAATGATCGTACGACTGATCTTAAAGGGATAGTTCACCCAAAAATGAAAATTATGTCATTAATGACTCACCCTCATGTCGTTCCAAACCCGTAAGACCTCCGTTCATCTTCGGAACACAGTATAAGATATTTTAGATTTAGTCCGAGAGCTTTCTGTCCCTCCATTGAGAATGTATGTACGGTATACTGTCCACGTCCAGAAAGGTAATAAAAACATCTTCAAAGTAGTTCATGTGACATCAGAGGGTCCGTTAGAATTTTTTTAAGCATCGAAAATACATTTTGGTCCAAAAATATCAAAAACTAAGACTTTATTCAGCATTGACTTCTCTCCCGGGTCTGTTATGAGCGCGTTCACAACACTGCAGTTTAGTGATATCACTCGATGTAACCGGATCTTCTTGAACCAGTTCACCAAATCGAACTGAATCGTTTGAAACGGTTCGCGTCAACAATAAGCATTAATCCACAAATGACTTAAGCTGTTAACTTTTTTAACATGGCTGACACTCCCTCTGAGTTCAAATAAACCAATATCCCGGAGTAATTCATTTACTCAAACAGTACACTGACTGAACTGCTGACCGAGCCAGATAACGAACGAAACATTGACTCGTTCTGGAGTCAAGAACCGTTTCTGTCGGACGCGTCCGGTTCGAGAACCGAGGAGCTGATGATACTGCGCATGCGTGATTCAGCCTGAAGCAGACTGACACACAGCGGAAAAATATGTCAATGACTTGCTGAAGTGCACGAAAACCAGCTATGTTTAGACCCGGAAATAACGTCTCCCTCTCTCTCTCTGTACTGTATATAAAGTATATTATATATTATTATGTAAAATATAATATTTTACACTATAATATAAGATAATATTGTATTGTATTATAGTTATTATATCCAAGTTGTCTGTCTGGAACGCAGCATTAGGTTAAATTCAATAAACGATTGTGTACTACAATTACGAGCTATTCTATAAGGTGACATTTCAGCACTTGACAAACGGATAGCGACTCCAAAGTAGCACTTAAAACACGTGCGATTGCTTTACGTGCATTGTTATTGAAACAATAACGAACGATCGTAAAATTACTCGTAGAAAACGCTCTTAAGCGCTAAGATCAATCGTTATTTGGAAACCCGGCCCAGGTCTGTTGGCTGGTGCAGCACTTTTCAAGCGGTCAAGCTGGGAGACCAGTCAACTACCCAGCTACACTAATTCCATTTTGGCCTTCCTTAAACTAGCTTATAGGCTACCAGCTAATATTTTGCAATCCATCTTAGGCTGGTTTTAGGGTTTTTCCCCCCTGCAGGGTGTAAAGTAACTTACATTTTAGACACAGTGTTGCCAGATACTTTGTCTATTTTTGCTCCTTTGATGAAAACGGTTCAAGCAAAGCTTCAGCAGAACCATCTCTTGTGTCTCACAGTGGTGTTCCTACTTGAATTAATTACAGTTGTCACCACCTACTGGTTAAACTATTTTCCTACTTTTTTTATTTTTATTTTTTTTGCTATTTATTCATTTTTCCCCCTTTGCATTGCAGAAAAACACTCTCTGTACTACATATATACAGCTTTGTCCAAACCTGTCGATCAGCCGGGCATCTATCAGTTCACTGCTATGGGTCTGCTAGATGACAGAGAGATTGACTATTACAATAGCAAGGAACAGAAAAAGATTCCCAGACAGCACTGGATGAAGGAGAAAATGCAGGAGGATTACTGGGAAAAAGGCACCCAGTCCAGAAAGAGCAAAGAACAGTGGTTTAATGTGAACGTCGACATTCTGATGAAACGCATGAGACACAATGAGTCAGGTGTGGAATAGTGATACATTTTAATGTGCATGTACTTACAATAATCATATTTAATTTTTTATTACCATTTTTAATTATTTTATTTCATCTGAATCAGAAACATTTTAATTTGTGTCTATTTCAGATGTTCATGTTCTTCAGTGGAGACATGGTTGTGAAATTGAGAAAAAGGGAGATGAAGTGAAGTTTTTCAAAGGCATTGATGAGTACAGCTATGATGGAGAGAACTTCCTGTCTTTTGATGATAAGGAGTCTCAGTGGGTTGCTCCTGTTGACGCAGCTCTTCCAACCAAGAGGAAGTGGGATAATGTGCCCATCCTAAACCAGTACACCAAGGGCTACCTGGAGAAAGAGTGTGTGGACTGGCTTAACAAGTTCAGAGACTATGGAGATGAGGAGCTCAAAAACGGCTGTGAGTAAATGAACAGCATTTGTATTTGTTGATGATCTTCAGCTGTCATAGAGGTATAGCTCACTAATAAACTGATTTATGTGTCCTCAGCTCCTCCAGAAGTTCATGTGTTTGGAAAAAGGTGCACCAGTGACAAAACCAAAATCAAACTCACCTGTTTTGCCACTGGCTTTTACCCCAAAGATGTGACGCTGCAAATTAGGAAATATCGCTCACCCCTGCCTGAAAATGAGATTAAATCCTCAGGAATCAGACCAAACCATGATGGGACCTTCCAGCTAAAGAATTCTGTGATTATCCAGGAGGATGAAAAAGCAGATTATGATTGTTTTGTGGCCCACAGAACCCTCAAAGAGCCAATTATCAGCCCATGGGGTAATTAAAGCATACAGAAAGAAATATCACATGATATTCAAATCAAAAAGACATTTAAGTTGTCTACTTACTTTTTGTTTCTTCTTTTTTCTTTTTGTTGTATCCTTGATCAGTTCAGATTGATTTTAAATATTTCTTTTTTATTTGTATAGATGGAAAATGCCAGGACTGCACTCAAGGGAATATGATGAGTATGGTGATTGGAATAGTGATTGGAGGCTTGGTTGTGCTGGCAATCGGTGGATTGGTTTACTTCTTAAAGAGGAGGAAAAACATTGCTGGTGAATATAGAATGAATAATGATGATCCACACATTCTTATGATCAGTTTTGTGTTTTCAAAGGAATAATTGCCCCAAAAAGAAAATTCTGTCATTATCTAATCATGGTGTAATTATTATATGATGCTTTTGAGTTCCACTGAACAAACATATAGCATACAGATTTACAACTAGTTGTGGCTATGTTGAAATACACTTTAACATTTAATTGTTTCTTCAGCAGGGCAAGGGAGTGCTAATAACAGATCTCAGGACAGAGTAATTAATTGTGGTAACTATGTTTTCAATATTCCATTTAAAAGGTGATGTTAATTGTATACAACTGTTCATTAAATGTGTGTAAACATTGTTAAAAGAATGTGGAATCAAAGTGTAATGTAAGTAGAATGTCCAGGCATTGGAGATACATGTCCAGTGGAGATAAAACATTTCACTATGCAGTTCAAAATCTCTGTTGTGAATAGTATTGCTGCTTAACTTGAATATCTGTATGTTACAGGGAATGTAAGTGAGTTTCCCAAAACGGTAATACCAGGAAGTACGAGCAGTTCTGACTCTGGTGAATATGCCTCTATCTCATGCTTTTCTATAAATAATGCACCAAAATTAGGTTGCATCTTTAAATGCATAATTTGTCTTTCTGTAATCCAAACTGGTATCTTATGAATCTCATTGCACGCGCACACACACACACACACACACACACACACACACACACACACACACGGCAAAGCATTATGAGCTGTATATGCAAGCTTTTCACCAATTTTGCTTAAATGCTGCTTTTTTCCCCCATTTTCCATTTTTTTTTATTAATTGACTGATTGGTGCATCCCTATTTAATATGGCATCTCATGCACAGCACTGGAGAAACACTTTGACAATGTACTGTTTCTCAACAGGAAAAGGGAGTACTGATCCAAGTCCAGACAGCAGTACCACTAACTCTCAGGAGGCAGTGAACCTCGTGGTAACTATATTTTACATGTAATATCAGTGCTGCCAGAGGGATCACATTGACACTTCTCTGTTTTTCCATAGACTAGGGTAGCACAGGAAAAATATCATGTGGTCAAACAAAATAGTTAAGCCGTAAAAGATTAGCCCATACGGGGCCTGGGGTTTGAACTAGTAGGGACAGAGAACCGGAAGAAGGTGCAAAGGAGACAAGTCACATGTGAATAATTGGGAAGTCTGAACATCAGCCAGAGATTGCAGCATTCTGGATGAACTGCAAATGTTTGATGACATACACCTGCATAGATACGACCCAAAGCAAGTTAGAGTAATCAGACAAAAGCAGACTTTAGGACCAGGATGTGGATAGCTATTTTTCCAAGCATCCCTACACACTGAAGTGAACTCTACATTTGGGAATACTGAACATCCACTGATTTAAAAAAAAGAGTAGAGTAGGGTAGCTAGCTCTGAGTAAAAAGTGTCTTAGATATATTCTCATATGGAAAATACCAAATGTCTGTTGCCTAATATTTAGCCACTCCTAACAGTAAATTTAATAACAAATATTTATGTCTGTGTTTCAGAGCGAGACCTCCAGTGGTCAAAGCCAGCCTGCAGAAGCACAATTACTACTAAAGCAGTCTTCAGAGTGAGAGCATCACTGAACATTTGTAATGGCAGATCTGTGGCATTTGTCATGGTCAATTCTGACAGTCCTGACAATCATTTTTATTTTTGGAGGTTGCTTGTAGTTTCATATAATCTGGAATTTTTAAACACTTTGCTTGAGAGAATTATGATTTCCAGATTATGTTATAGGAAGAGGGCTGATTTATTATTATTTCTACTTCTAAAGGGCCACTTTTTCATCATATTTGATAGTTTCAATACCAGTGAAATGATCTCATTTACTAATAATTATCTGGAATACTCTATAAAAAAGAGATCTTTTATACTTTTATTCTTTTATAATCTTGAATGTTTTACTGTTAAAAAAAGTTAAAATTGTGATTGTTTTGCCTTATTTGATTGATTTTGTTTTAATACACTTAATTTATACAAACAATGGTCACTACAATCATTCTTCATGATACCAAATGGTTCAGTGGTATCAATGAATGCCTGCTGGCTGTGTGGGATCTATTTATTCTTAAAAGGCCTATATATAGTATATACACGTTTTCACCTGTTTTAAGAAAAAATAGTACATTACAAGTAGATTACATCTGTTTCCACTGTCAGAATGGACTGTTTAAATCTGATTTCTAATGTTTTACATAGGATTCCATGGAAATAATGGTACAGCCACAAGTTTTGATGTTTCTATAAATGCGTGCTAATGTAAATCTGTTGAATACACTCTGTCTTATTTGTTAACATTTTGATAATAGCAAATAAAACCAATATGAAATACTTAGGAGAAACAATTGGTTACTGTGAATATTGTCATTAAAGACTTCTTTAACCATATTGCTGTCATTTCAGCAAAAGAGTTTCACTGAGTGAGGATTCCATCCAGCGTTGCTGATTTAGTCTTGCTTCACCAACTTATGCCCACAAACAGATATTATCGTTTTACATTTTTAGACTTAGTTAAAACCTCATCCTCCATTTTCTGCAATCAGTTTGCAACAATCCATCCATTTAGGCTATTCTCCAAACCGCTTGTCCTAGTGTCTCAGGCTGAAGACGGGGAATGTTTTTGCATTCAGACATTGAAATGTACCTGTATAAACCTGAATGAATGAATGAATGAATTATGCTGCATTTATCAGAAAACGAAAGTGAAAGAAATTATCCCTTTAAATCCCTTATTTAAAACTGGGTTGCATCGATAGAATTGAAATTTGATTATGAATTTATGATTACATCATACATGATGAAAGTGTATCTATTTTTATACTAATTTAACTAGAGCATAACTAGTAATATAGTATAGAGTATTGTCAACTAAAAAAGCTACCTATCCACAGTTGCTCTGGTCCCCAAAGTCAATGCATTCCCCAGATTCTTAAAAATACCTTCTTTTGTGTTCAGCAATAGAAAGAAATCCATACATGTTTGGGACAACTTGAAGGTGAGAAAATGATGGCAGAATTTTCATTTTTGACTGAACAATCTAACACTTTTATTACTTATATGCATGCTTAATATCAGAATTAGCATTCAAAAAAAAAAAAAAATTCAGTTTATCCAGGATCTTGATTAATCCTGTTAGCATTGCTTGTAAATGGGGGTTTTTGAGACTAAATTTATATTATTTACATTTACATTTACATTTAGTCATTTAGCAGACGCTTTTATCCAAAGCGACTTACAAATGAAGACAATGGAAGCAATTAAAATCAACAAAAGAGCAATGATATGCAAGTGCTATACCAAGTCTCAGTTAGCTTAATGCAGTACACAAGGGCTTTTAAATAATATAATAAATAAAAAGAAAATATAGAATAGAAAAAGAATAGAGCAAGCTAGTGTTGGAGGTCTTTTATGCTTTTGTTAATTGTATAATAAATGAAAAGAAAACAGATAGAATACAAAAAGATTAGAAAGCTAGTTTTATATATATATATATATATATATATATATATATATATATATATATATATATATATTATATATAAGAATATATTAATATATTATTAAGAATAGAATTAGAATAGTGAGTGCTAAACTTAGAGGGTCAAATAAAGATGGAAGAGATGTGTTTTTAGCCGATTCTTGAAGATGGCTAAGGACTCAGCTGCTTGGATTGAGTTGGGTAGGTCATTCCACCAGGAGGGAACATTTAATTTAAAAGTCCGTAAAAGTGACTTTGTGCTTCTTTGGGATGAACAATCAAGCAACGTTCACTTGGAGAACGCAAGCTTCTAGAGGGCACATAAGTCGGAAGTAATGAATTTAGGTGAAGGGGTGCAGAGCCAGTGGTGGTTTTGTAGGCAAACATCAATGCCTTTAATTTTATGCGGGCAACTATTTGTTGCCAGTGCAAATTGATAAACAGAGATGTGATGTGCATTCTTTTGGGCATATTGAAAATTAATCTAGCTGGATTCTGGTTCTGGATTAATTGTAAAGGTTTGATAGAACTGGCTGGAAGACCTGCCAAGAGAGCATTGCAATAGTCCAGCCTGGACAGAACAAGAGCTTGAACAAGGAGCTGTGCAGCATGTTCCGAAAGAAAGGGCCTGATCTTCTTGATGTTGAATAAAGCAAATCTGCAGGACTGGACAGTTTTAGCAATGTGGTCTGAGAAAGTCAGCTGATCATCAATCATAACTCCAAGGTGTCTGGCTGTTTTTGAAGGAGTTATGGATGATGTGCCTAACAGGATGGTGAAATTGTGATGAAACGATGGGTTTGCTGGAACCACAAGCAGTTCTGTCTTGGCAAGGTTGAGTTGAAGAAATGTATGTTAGACAAGCTGAGATGCGAGCAGCTACTGTCGGATCATCAGGATGGAATGAAAGTTTGAGTGTCATCAGCATAGCAATGGTATGAAAAGCCATGTTTCTGAATGACAGAACCTAATGATGTCATGTAGACAGAAAAGAGAAGTGGTCCAAGAACTGAGCCCTGAGGTACCCCATATTATTTAACTTATAGCCTATAATAGATCTGTCTAGAACAATTGTTTCATGTGAATGTCAACATTATGATGAACTGTATGAGACACAATAATAATGCATTCAGTCATATATTATACATAAAGAGCATCTGAATGAGACAAGATCATGAAAAACTGAATGTCAGTGCAGCTAATGCTGACCCCTTTGCATCCTCTTCGTTTTTTTTGGATCACACTTCACAGTCATAAGTTAAAGAGTCCTTGTATTTTATTTAATTTTTTCAGGAGATTCAATGTAATATAATTTTGTTCAATAATATTTTTTAATATTATTTAGAATTTTGAGAGGATTTTTATGATGTCTACAATGCAATATTTATTCAATTTTCATGAGCTATTTTATCCACAGTCATTTTTGACCATGAAGGTACCAAGTGACCAAGTGTTACTCTTTTATTTTTCCGACCGTTTAACATATCCAAATCATCTCACCAGATGTCATCCCATTATAATAAAGCTCTCCCACTTAATATGGTGATGTTACGGTTTATACAGATGGCATCAAATACAGAATTTTACATTACAATATGCAATGTGATTCTGTAAAGAGAGGCAATATTACCATGAGACCGCCACATTACTGTAACGGTATGTCATCCATTAAACTTTTGGACGCCACTGTAAAGAAGTGAAAAGGGAAATCAGTAAGACTAAACTGAAATATAAGACATCAGATGTACTTGGGTAAGGGGGATAAAAGCTGTGTGGGAGTAAATGGTAAGGAATCTGTGGGGATTCAGTTAGTGGAGTCTTTTAGAGAAATAGCCTATAAACTCTGTGATATAAACTCTATAAACTGTGATTTTGCAAACTGATTTTTATATGTATATATAAATACATATACTGTATTTATATATATATATATATATATATATATATATATATATATATGTATACCACCGTTAAACATACCCATACCACCAAACCTGTCCCTAACCTTATGCAGTATATCCACCTCAATAGCAGCAGAAGTGTTTTACAATAAAATATGAACACAATGAATACATTTGACTTATTATTTGATGTAAATACATAGTTATGGCCACCTAACATAAAGTGGGACGATTCTTTCTTATTAGGTGGATTTATATTGTCATTACAATCATTTTTCATGGTATCAAATCAGTAGGTAGTATTTTTGTTATTTTTGTGGGATCTACAGTATTTAGGGTGTTCTAGTTTCTAGAAATTATGCTAAGTTTCAGTTTCAATTTTAACCTTATTATACAAAAAATGACAAATATGATAGCTGTTTCCATTGTGAAAAATTCCTGTTAATTAACATTGTTAACATTTAGTAGAACAGAAAATAAAACATAACTGCATCTTTAGTGGTTGCTGCAACTCCGGTCCTGGAGGGCCACTGTCCTGCAGAGTTTAGCTCCAACCCTAATTAAACACACCTGAACAAGGCAATCAGTGTTTTCGGGATTACTAGATAGATACAGGCAGGTGAGTTTTTATGAAGGCTGAAGCTAAACTCTGCAGGATAGTGGCCCTCCAGGACCGGAGTTACCTATCCCTGCTATAGATGGTCTAAATGGTTAATAATGCATTAAACTCAAACCCATTCAAACAAAGCCCAAACAACTTTACTGTCAAATGGAATATAATTTTAATAAAAAAAAATGTAGCTACTTTTGTTCTAATGATATTTTGTCCATGTTGCTAAAACGTTGCTCCAAGCAAGAAGTGAACTTGGTGGAAGAACTGCTTGTTGTAAAAATAGGGCATAAATAAATGTTATTAATCATCGAACACATCGTTTATCACGCTGTTTATCATGTTAACAGGTAATAATCCGGTCTAGACTGTGCACCTCCACGGCTTGTGTTGATTTAGTAATCTTGCTTCAGTGCATCTGCCCAGATACGAATGAAATCATCGCTGTATTTTCTTATTGGTCAGCCTTCGTTCATCCACCATTTTCTGACACCAGACTGTTTCTGCGTTCAGTTGTGGCGTAGCTGTATTCAGTACATATCAGGATAGTTTAAACATAATTAAAAGCTTTCCAGCCATGGGCAACTCCGTCGTGACCGCGAGTTTTGCTCTGCTGTGTGTTTTTCTTCTCTGTGAGCCCTCACTTCAAACAGGTAAACGATCACATTTTGCTTTGTTTGTCAGAGAAAGAAAGTGAAAGTAACTCTAACGTTACCCTTCCTGGTCTAAAACGGCTTTGTCTCGAAATATTTTTTAAACTTGATTACGAATGTATGCTAACATCATACATTTAAAAGTGTATCTGCATACTTATAGAAATAATTATATAAGAGTTTTGTCAACTTAAAAGCAATTATACGCAGACTTGATGTCCTAAACATCGATAAACACGGCAGCGCATGGGCCTATATTTACCAACACCCTTAATATTGATTATAATTATTATTGATCACAAGATCGAGACCAGGATTAGACATAAATATAGGTTCAACTGGATTATGTTTTAATTATGTTAATTAAGAATACGATCCTTCTGGATAAACGGAAATTCTGGCATAACAAAAATGAAAATATGAATTTCACTTTATTCAGCTTTATTTCTTTGTCTCTCAGTGAATTATAGGCCTGGCTTCAGTTCTTTCTGTAACTGAAATGTTTTCAGACTGTAGAGTTCACATCATGTTTTATCTGCCATTTCCTACAGCAATGTAGCTACCTCTTTTAACTCATTTACATCAATAGTTGATATAATGCATATAATATTCCTCTTTATTGCAGAGAAACACTCCCTGTATTACATTTACACAGCGCTGTCCAAACCTGTTGATCAGCCGGGCATCTATCAGTTCACTGCTATGGGTCTGCTAGATGACAGAGAGATTGACTATTACAATAGCAAGGAACAGAAAAAGATTCCCAGACAGCACTGGATGAAGGAGAAAATGCAGGAGGATTACTGGGAAAAAGGCACCCAGTCCAGAAAGAGCAAAGAACAGTGGTTTAATGTGAACGTCGACATTCTGATGAAACGCATGAGACACAATGAGTCAGGTGAAGAATAGTGATACATTTTAATATGCATGTACTTACAATAATCATATTAAATTTTTTATTACCATTTTTAATTAATTTATTTCATCTGAATCAGAAACATTTTAATTTGTGTCTATATCAGATGTTCATGTTCTTCAGTGGAGACATGGTTGTGAAATTGAGAAAAAGGGAGATGAAGTGAAGTTTTTCAAAGGCATTGATGAGTACAGCTATGATGGAGAGAACTTCCTGTCTTTTGATGATAAGGAGTCTCAGTGGGTTGCTCCTGTTGACGCAGCTCTTCCAACCAAGAGGAAGTGGGATAATGTGCCCATCCTAAACCAGTACACCAAGGGCTACCTGGAGAAAGAGTGTGTGGACTGGCTTAACAAGTTCAGAGACTATGGAGATGAGGTGCTCAAAAACGGCTGTGAGTAAATGAACAGCATTTGTATTTGTTGATGATCTTCAGCTGTCATAGAGGTATAGCTCATTAATAAACTGATTTATGTGTCCTCAGCTCCTCCAGAAGTTCATGTGTTTGGAAAAAGGTGCACCAGTGACAAAACCAAAATCAAACTCACCTGTTTTGCCACTGGCTTTTACCCCAAAGACGTGACGCTGCAAATTAGGAAATATCGCTCACCCCTGCCTGAAAATGAGATTAAATCCTCAGGAATCAGACCAAACCATGATGGGACCTTCCAGCTAAAGAATTCTGTGATTATCCAGGAGGATGAAAAAGCAGATTATGATTGTTTTGTGGCCCACAGAACCCTCAAAGATCCAATTATCAGCCCATGGGGTAATTAAAGCATACAGAAAGAAATATAACATGATATTCAAATCAAAAAGACATTTAAGTTGTCTACTTACTTTTTTTTTCTTCTTCTTTTTTCTTTTTGTTGTATCCTTGATCAGTTCAGATTGATTTTAAATATTTCTTTTTTATTTGTATAGATGGAAAATGCCAGGACTGCACTCAAGAGAATATGATGAGTATGGTGATTGGAATAGTGATTGGAGGCTTGGTTGTGCTGGCAATCGGTGGATTGGTTTACTTCTTAAAGAGGAGGAAAAACATTGCTGGTGAGTATAGAATGAATAATGATGATCCACACATTCTTATGATCAGTTTTGTGTTTTCAAAGGAATAATTGCCCCAAAAAGAAAATTCTGTCATTATCTAATCATGGTGTAATTATTATATGATGCTTTTGAGTTCCACTGAACAAACATATAGCATACAGATTTACAACTAGTTGTGGCTATGTTGAAATACACTTTAACATTTAATTGTTTCTTCAGCAGGGCAAGGGAGTGCTAATAACAGATCTCAGGACAGAGTAATTAATTGTGGTAACAATGTTTTCGATATTCCATTTAAAAGGTGATGTTAATTGTATACAACTGTTCATTAAATGTGTGTAAACATTGTTAAAAGAATGTGGAATCAAAGTGTAATGTAAGTAGAATGTCCAGGCATTGGAGATACATGTCCAGTGGAGATAAAACATTTCACTATGCAGTTCAAAATCTCTGTTGTGAATAGTATTGCTGCTTAACTTGAATATCTGTATGTTACAGGGAATCTAAGTGAGTTACCCAAAACGGTAATACCAGGAAGTACGAGCAGTTCTGACTCTGGTGAATATGCCTCTATCTCATACTTTTCTATAAATAATGCACCAAAATTAGGTTGCATCTTTAAATGCATAATTTGTCTTTCTGTAATCCAAACTGGTATCTTATGAATCTCATTGCACACACACACACACACACACACGGCAAAGCATTATGAGCTGTATATGCAAGCTTTTCACCAGTTTTGCTTAAATGCTGCTTTTTTCCCCCCTTTTCCATTTTTTTTTTTATTAATTGATTGATTGGTGCATCCCTATTTAATATGGCATCTCATGCACAGCACTGGAGAAACACTTTGACAATTTACTGTTTCTCAACAGGAAAAGGGAGTACTGATCCAAGTCCAGACGGCAGTACTAACTCTCAGGAGGCAGTGAACCTCGTGGTAACTATATTTTACATGTAATATCAGTGCACCCAGAGGGATCACATTGACACTTCTCTGTTTTTCCATAGGCTAGGGTAGCACAGGAAAAATATCATGTGGTCAAACAAAATGGTTAAGCCTTAAAAGATTAGCCCATACGGGGCCTGGGGTTTGAACTAGTAGGGACAGAGAACCGGAAGAAGGTGCAAAGGAGACAAGTCACATGTGAATAATTGGGAAGTCTGAACATCAGCCGGAGATTGCAGCATTCTGGATGAACTGCAAATGTTTGATGACATACACCTGCATAGATACGACCCAAAGCAAGTTAGAGTAATCAGACAAAAGCAGACTTTAGGATCAGGACGTGGATAGCTATTTTTTCAAGCATCCCTACACACTGAAGTGAACTCTACATTTGGGAATACTGAACATCCACTGATTTAAAAAAAGAGTAGAGTAGGGTAGCTAGCTCTGAGTAAAAAGTGTCTTAGATTTATTCTCATATGGAAAATACCAAATGTCTGTTGCCTAATATTTAGCCACTCCTAACAGTACATTTAATAACAAATATTTATGTCTGTGTTTCAGAGTGAGACCTCCAGTGGTCAAAGCCAGCCTGCAGAAGCACAATTACTACTAAAGCAGTCTTCAGAGTGAGAGCATCACTGAACATTTGTAATGGCATATCTGTGGCATTTTTCATGGTCAATCATTTTCATTTTTGGAGGTTGCTTGTAGTTTCATATAATCTGGAGTTTTTAAATACTTTGCTTGAGAGAATTATGATTTCCAGATTAAGTTATAGGAAGAGGGCTGATTTATTATTATTTCTACTTCTAAAGGACCACTTTTTCATCATATTTGTGTGTTTTTGAGACTAAATTTATATTATTTACATTTACATTTATGTAGCAGACGCTTTTATCCAAAGCAACTTACAAATGAGGACAATGGAAACAATCAAAATCAACAAAAGAGCAATGATATACAAGTGCTATAACAAGTCTCAGTTAGCTTAACGCAGTACACGTAGCCAGGGCTTTTAAATAATATAATAAATAAAAAGAAAACAGATAGAATTGAAAAAGAATAGAGCAACCTAGTGTTAGAGGTATTTTTTGCTTTTGTTAATTGTATAATAAATGAAAAGAAAACAGAATACAAAATGAATAGAAAGCTAGTTACAGTAGATATATATATATATATATATATATATATATATATATATATATATATATATATATATATATATTAAGAATAGAATTAGAATAGTAAGTGCTAAAGTTCAAATAAAGGGTCAAATAAAGATGGAAGAGATGTGTTTTTAGCCGATTCTTGAAGATGGCTAAGGACTAAGGTAGGTCATTCCACCAGGAGGGAACATTTAATTTAAAAGTCCATAAAAGTGACTTTCTGCTTCTTTGGGATGAACAGTCAAGCGACATTCACTTGCAGAACGCAAGCTTCTAGAGGGCACATATTTCTGAAGTAATGAATTTAGGTGAAGGGGTGCAGAGCCAGTGGTGGTTTTGTATGCAAACATCAGTGCCTTGAATTTTATGCGAGCAGCTATTGGTAGCCAGTGCAAATTGATAAACAGAGGTTTATTTGCATTCTTTTCGGCTCATTAAAAATTAATCTTGCTGCCACGTTCTGAATATCTTCATCCAGCAAGAAATGTATGTTAGACAAGCTGAGATGCGAGCAGCTACCGTTGGATCATCAGGATGGAATGAGAGGTAGAGTTGAGTGTCATCAGCATAGCAGTGGTATGAAAAGCCATGTTTCTGAAGAACCTAATGATGCCATGTAGACAGAGAAGAGAAGTGGTCCAAGAACTGAACCCTGAGGCACCCCATATAGTGAATCTGTATTTCATTCAACTTTAAAACTAACAATTGTGAATATCTTATTCTGTAAATTATTTTAATGTTATAATGTAATGCTATGTTTTTTTGTTTGTTTTTTACATTACATTTTACATTACGGCACTGTGTACAAAAAAATACTTCACTATACAATTATTTCGCTATTTTCGTTTAAACTTATTAGCATTAGGCTATACAGAAAGGTCTGATTTACGCACTGTTACTTACAACAGTAATTGTTTTTTTTTCACAATGACATTTGAGTTCATGATTTTAATGTTGTTTTTTGTGGCATACTAAAGACTAATGACAGACTGTTGATCTTTGAATAAAAATATGTTTGGTTCAGGTTTGAAATTCATTATCTTTTATTATAGGCTATGCAGTGTAATATCATAGAAGCCCCCCATGGTCAGCCTTCGTTCATCCACCATTTTCTGACACCAGACTGTTTCTTCGTTCAGTTGTTGCGTAGCTGTATTCAGTAAATATCAGGATAGTTTAAACATAATTAAAAGCTTTCCAGCCATGGGCACCTCCGTCGTGACCGCGAGTTTTACTCTGCTGTGTGTTTTTCTTCTCTGTGAGCCCTCACTTCAAACAGGTAAAAGATCACATTTAGCTTTGTTTGTCAGAGAAATAAAGTGAAAGTAACTCTAACGTTACCCTTCCTGGTCTAAAACGGCTTTGTCTCGACAGAATTTAAACTTGATTACGAATGTATGCTAACATCATGCATTTAAAAGTGTATCTACATACTCATAGAAATAATTATATAAGAGTTTTGTCAACTTAAAAGCAATTATCCGCAGACTTGATGTCCTAAACGTCGATAAACATGGCAGCGCATGGGCCTATATTTACCAACACCCTTAATATTGATCATCTTATTATTGTAATTGATAGCATGTCAATAAACTACCAACTGACTTCCTTTCTCCAGTCAGAGAGTGAATCTGTATTTCATTCAGCTTCTTTAAAACTAACAATTTTGAATGTCTTATTCTGTAAATTATTTTAATGTTATAATGTAGACCTATGTTTTTGATTTTGTTTTTACATTAGTTGATTCCTTTCTGCTTATTACTGTAAATATTGTTCTGTTGGTACCACATTATATTAGATGGCCTTACATTTGTACTTACATTTAAATAATCATTTGGTACAATGCACTGATTGTGTACATACATGTCTTACATTATAGGCTACTTATATTTTTTTAAAAAAATCAAAGAAAATTGAATTTAAAAAATACATATAATAACATCTGTAATTAATTTCTGTAAATACATGTATAATTACACTGTTGATTCATCCCTTACACCTTAAACCTACCCATACCACCAAACCTGTCCCTAACCTTATACATACCACCTCAATAGCAGCAGAAGTGTTTTGCAATACAATATGAACACAATAAATACATTTGACTTATTTCTTGATGTAAATGCATAGTAGTTAAGGCCACCTAACATAAAGTGGGACCGTTCTGTCTTATTAGGTAGATTTATATTGTAATCACAATAATTTTTCATGGTATCAAATCAATAGGTAGTATTTTTGTTATTTATGTGGGATCTACAGTATTTAGGCTATTCTAGTTTCTAGAAATTATGATTAGTTTCAGTTTTAACCTTATAAGACAACAATTGACAAATATGACAGCTGTTTCCATTGTGATAACTGACTGCTTAAAATAACTACCTGTTAACAAACTTTTTTAACATTTAGTAGAACAGAAAATAAAATAAATGCATCTTTAGTAGTTGCTGGAGTGTTGCTATAGATGGTCTAAATGGTTAATAATGCATTTTTAAACTCAAACCCGTTTAAACAAAGCCCAAACACACTTAATGTCAGCTGGAATATAATTTTAATGTAAATGTAGCTACTTTTTTTCTAAGGATATTTCGCCCATGTTACGTCACGTCACTAAAACATTGCTCCAAGCAAGAAGTGAACTTGGTGGAAGGACTGCTTGTTGTAAAAAAAAGGCATTAATAAATGTTATTAATCATCGAACACATCGTTTATCACGCTGTTTATCATGTTTTCGGGTAATAATCCGGTCTAGACTGTGCACCTCCACGGCTTGTGTTGATTTAGTAATCTTGCTTCAGTGCATCTGCCCAGATACGAATGAAATCATCGCTGTATTTTCTTATTGGTCAGCCTTCGTTCATCCACCATTTTCTGACACCAGACTGTTTCTGCGTTCAGTTGTTGCGTAGCTGTATTCAGTAAATATCAGGATAGTTTAAACATAATTAAAAGCTTTCCAGCCATGGGCAACTCCGTCGTGACCGCGAGTTTTGCTCTGCTGTGTGTTTTTCTTCTCTGTGAGCCCTCACTTCAAACAGGTAAACGATCACATTTAGCTTTGTTTTTCAGAGAAATAAAGTGAAAGTAACTCTGACGTTCCTGGTCTAAAACGGCTTTGTCTCGACAGAATTTAAACTTGATTACGAATGTAATCTGCCATTTCCTTCAGCAATGTAGCTACCTCTTTTATCTCATTTACTTCAATAGTTGATATAATGCATATAATATTTCTCTTTATTGCAGAGAAACACTCCCTGTATTACATTTACACAGCGCTGTCCAAACCTGTTGATCAGCCGGGCATCTATCAGTTCACTGCTATGGGTCTGCTAGATGACAGAGAGATTGACTATTACAATAGCAAGGAACAGAAAAAGATTCCCAGACAGCACTGGATGAAGGAGAAAATGCAGGAGGATTACTGGGAAAAAGGCACCCAGTCCAGAAAGAGCAAAGAACAGTGGTTTAATGTGAACGTCGACATTCTGATGAAACGCATGAGACACAATGAGTCAGGTGAAGAATAGTGATACATTTTAATATGCATGTACTTACAATAATCATATTAAATTTTTTATTACCATTTTTAATTAATTTATTTCATCTGAATCAGAAACATTTTAATTTGTGTCTATATCAGATGTTCATGTTCTTCAGTGGAGACATGGTTGTGAAATTGAGAAAAAGGGAGATGAAGTGAAGTTTTTCAAAGGCATTGATGAGTACAGCTATGATGGAGAGAACTTCCTGTCTTTTGATGATAAGGAGTCTCAGTGGGTTGCTCCTGTTGACGCAGCTCTTCCAACCAAGAGGAAGTGGGATAATGTGCCCATCCTAAACCAGTACACCAAGGGCTACCTGGAGAAAGAGTGTGTGGACTGGCTTAACAAGTTCAGAGACTACGGAGATGAGGTGCTCAAAAACGGCTGTGAGTAAATGAACAGCATTTGTATTTGTTGATGATCTTCAGCTGTCATAGAGGTATAGCTCACTAATAAACTGATTTATGTGTCCTCAGCTCCTCCAGAGGTTCATGTGTTTGGAAAAAGGTGCACCAGTGATAAAACCAAAATCAAACTCACCTGTTTTGCCACTGGCTTTTACCCCAAAGATGTGACGCTGCAAATTAGGAAATATCGCTCACCCCTGCCTGAAAATGAGATTAAATCCTCAGGAATCAGACCAAACCATGATGGGACCTTCCAGCTAAAGAATTCTGTGATTATCCAGGAGGATGAAAAAGCAGATTATGATTGTTTTGTGGCCCACAGAACCCTCAAAGAGCCAATTATCAGCCCATGGGGTAATTAAAGCATACAGAAAGAAATATCACATGATATTCAAATCAAAAAGACATTTAAGTTGTCTACTTACTTTTTTTTTCTTCTTTTTTCTTTTTGTTGCATCCTTGATCAGTTCAGATTGATTTTAAATATTTCTTTTTTATTTGTATAGATGGAAAATGCCAGGACTGCACTCAAGAGAATATGATGAGTATGGTGATTGGAATAGTGATTGGAGGCTTGGTTGTGCTGGCAATCGGTGGATTGGTTTACTTCTTAAAGAGGAGGAAAAACATTGCTGGTGAATATAGAATGAATAATGATGATCCACACATTCTTATGATCAGTTTTGTGTTTTCAAAGGAATAATTGCCCCAAGAAGAAAATTCTGTCATTATCTAATCATGGTGTAATTATTATATGATGCTTTTGAGTTCCACTGAACAAACATATAGCATACAGATTTACAACTAGTTGTGGCTATGTTGAAATACACTTTAACATTTAATTGTTTCTTCAGCAGGGCAAGGGAGTGCTAATAACAGATCTCAGGACAGAGTAATTAATTGTGGTAACTATGTTTTCGATATTCCATTTAAAAGGTGATGTTAATTGTATACAACTGTTCATTAAATGTGTGTAAACATTGTTAAAAGAATGTGGAATCAAAGTGTAATGTAAGTAGAATGTCCAGGCATTGGAGATACATGTCCAGTGGAGATAAAACATTTCACTATGCAGTTCAAAATCTCTGTTGTGAATAGTATTGCTGCTTAACTTGAATATCTGTATGTTACAGGGAATGTAAGTGAGTTTCCCAAAACAGTAATACCAGGAAGTACGAGCAGTTCTGACTCTGGTGAATATGCCTCTGTCTCATACTTTTCTATAAATAATGCACCAAAATTAGGTTGCATCTTTTTTTTTTTTTTTTTTGCTCTTTCTTTCTTTTTTATTATGCAAACAGACTATTACAATATTTACAAAAAACAAATTAAATGCAGAAAACAAATTCAGAGATATATGTATATGTATTTTTGTTAGTCTACCAACAACATTGCATCACTATGCACACACACATAAACACTTCTACACCCACTTAAATACATGCACTCACATGTATACATATATAGTACTAACAGGCCCATACATTAATATACATTTATGTCTATTTTTCTCTAAAACATGTCATCTATCACTTTTGTAACCTGGAACGTTCGTGGATTTGGTTCTCAGACAAAGAAGGTCAAAGTTTTTAATCATTTAAATAAACTACAAGCCGACATATGTCTCCTGCAAGAAACACATCTATCCGAATCAGATTATAACAAAATTAAATTATCAAATTACAGTCATTTATTCTCAGCTCACTACAACTCAAAACAAAGAGGAGTATGCATTCTAATAAATAAAAAAATCTCTTTTGTTCATAATACCACCATTACAGACCCTGAAGGACGTTTCATTATCATAAACATCTCCATTTATAATAGCCCAGTCACAATTGGCAGCTTGTATGGCCCAAACACAGATGACCCATCCTTTTTCCAGACCTTTTTCTCCTCAATTTCAAATTTTTCTAATTGTCCAGTCATAATTGCAGGTGATTTCAATACAGTGCTAGATCCAACAATAGATAGATGTAATAGTTTAGGCAATAAACGCATTTGGAAATCTGCAGAAACCATAAAACAGTTCATGAGTGATTTTGGTCTTGGCGATAGTTGGCATCTACAGCATCCTAACAGTAAGGAATACTCATTTTTCTCACCGGTACACCACTCATATTCCCGCATTGACTTCTTTCTTACCAGTAATTCTATCATATCAAATATTTCTGAATCAAAGATCCATCCAATAGCCATTAGTGATCATGCTCCGGTAACATTACAATGGAACACAACTAGTCAACATAAACCCACTACCAGATGGCGATTTAACACATCTCTTCTGAAAGACCATGATTTTGACAGTTATCTCAAAAGAGAATGGGCATGCTTTCTGGAGTTGAATGACTCCCCAGAAACATCTCCATCTCTTCTGTGGGAAACAGGGAAAGCAGTATTAAGAGGAAAAATAATTTCATTCTCAGTTTACAAAAAAAGAAAAGAAAAAGATCAACAAGCAGATTTGGAACAAAAGATCAAATTACTAGAAGACATTAACATAAATAACCCAACTGAAGAAACACAGAATTCATTAAGGAAATATAAACTCAAATTGAACGAATTAATCAATAAACATACACAATTCCTAATTCATAGGCTGAGACAAGAAAACTTCCATCATAGTAACAAATCTGGTAAATATTTGGCAAATCAAATCAAACAAAATAAAGAAAAAGCTACAATACCAGTGATTATAGACACAGCAGGAAAATCCACCAGCTCACCAGAAGAAATAAATCAAATCTTTGAAAAATTTTACAGTAAATTATATTCCTCTGAAAAAGACCCAGATCAGAAAGACATTGATTCATTTCTCAATAATATCAACCTACCACAACTCAGTAAACATCAAATAAATACTCTTGAATCTCCCTTATCAGAACATGAACTTTTTAATGCCCTCAAACTTATGCCAAACAATAAAGCACCAGGCCCCAATGGATTCCCTGCTGAATTCTACAAACATTTTTGGTCCATTTTATCGCCACTTTTCATCCGTATGATTACTGAATCAAAACAAAAATCAAAACTCCCAGATAATATGAACACAGCCACTATTTCACTCCTTCTTAAACCAAATAAAGACCCAACATCACCGTCAAGTTATCGTCCGATTTCCCTAATCAATGTAGACATTAAAATCATCGCCAAAGCACTAGCACATAGAATAGAAAAAGTCACACCATCTATAATCCATCCAGATCAAACCGGTTTCATCAAAGGTAGACTTTCGTCCAATAACACACGCAGACTTTTTAACCTAATGCATTATTCATCAACTCAAAAAACCAAAACCATCATAGTTACTCTCGATGCAGAAAAAGCTTTTGATAGGGTCAATTGGAAATTCCTGTTTTCCACATTAGAGAGGTTTGGTTTTGGGGAGTCATTCATTAATTAGATCGAAATTCTGTATACATCACCTTCAGCCACTGTCATCACCAATGGACTAACATCACATATCTTCACACTACAACGGGGGACTAGACAAGGATGCCCACTCTCCCCTTCATTATTTACCATTTTCATTGAGCCATTAGCAGCAGCCATCTGACAAAACAGCTACATTAAAGGAATTCAAACACTAAACATGCACCACAAAATTAGTCTTTACGCTGGTGATATATTACTATATTTACAAGACCCCCCATCATCATTACAAGAAACAATTAAACTCATTGATTCATTCTCAAATATCTCTGAATACTCCATCAACTGGAGTAAATCGGCCATACTTTCATTACATTCCAACAGCATGGATGTGACATCCCAAACACCACCTATTCCTTTGTGCACCAACTATATCACATACTTAGGCATTAATGTTTCCCCCAGGCTGTCTGAGCTTTTTGGACTTAACTTTTCTCCATTACTTAAAACAATAAATGATGACCTTCATCGCTGGTGAATTTACCACTATCCATTATGGGCAGAATATCAGTAATTAAAATGACTATACTCCCTAAATTAAACTATTTATTTACAATGACTCCAGCACTACCCACCCTCACCTGGTTTAAATCGCTAGATTCAATCATCACTAAATTCTACTGGAAAAATAAGACCCCAAGAATTAAATTATCTACACTACAGAAACCAAAAACACAAGGAGGACTTGAAGCTCCACATTTATACCACTACTTTTTGGCCAATCAGCTCCAAAATATATACAAATGGATTCATCCTAACCCATAAGAAAGCACATGGCTAGATGTGGAACAGTCAGTTTGTAAGGACATTAACATTTCAGATTTACCCTTCTATAATCAGACAATCAAAAAGCATAACTGTTTTAAAACACCAACAATAGCCGCAGCTATGACAGCCGGGTGGAAATTTCATCAAATCACAAACACACCTCTTGCACCATCTAAATACACCCCGATTTGGAATAACCCAGATTTTATAGTTAACAAGAAGCCACTCAACTTGCGCACATGGGTAGATAAGGGCATCACACAACTTCAACACATCCTCCTTAATAATAACTTGGCACCATTTTCCCACTTGGTCCAGAAATACGGCATTGGGAGTAATTGTTTTTTGGAATACTTACAAATCAAATCATCTATTCAATCAAAAATTGACACTCAGACAATTAATCTAGACCTTCCCCCTCCAATCTCAGAGCTAATTAATATAACGTCCCCAAAAAAACTACTCTCCAAAATATATAAAATAATATCCAAATCAGACAATACATTAAGCTTACCCAGTGCTAAATGGGAATCGGACTTATCCATTGCTCCCAATGCCGCTTTCTGGACACAAATCTGTAAAAATATCAGCTTCATGACGAAAAACGCCAACTTACAACTTATACAGTATAAAGTACTTCATAGATCTCACCTTACTGGGCAGAAATTATTTAAAATGGGTTTTACTGCAGAAACATGCTCACATTGCACACAAAACACTCCAGACACCTATATACACGCTATTTGGGATTGCACCTCAGTTAAAAAATTCTGGGAAAATGTTACTCACTATCCAAATTTATGGGATGTCACATCCCGCTGTCCCCCTCCCTTTGTATATTAGGTGACATATCCATAATCAATCTAAACAGTACAAACAGTCAATTACTCCTAGTAGCTCTAACTATCGCCAAGAAAACTATCCTCATGAACTGGAAATCAAGGAACACCATACACATTACAACTTGGAAAAATGTATTAATAGAGTACATATCCATGGAAAACTTGTCTACCTCCACTCAAAATAGTATACTAGAGCTACACCCTTCTTGGTTATCTCTCCTTATCTCCTAACAGTCATGAATCCACTGACCTTCTTTGTCTGGAGCCATCTTCAATTATACACCATCAATATTCACACATGATTGGGGGGAGCAAGGTCAGGAAGTGGTAACAACACCAACTATTAAATATATATATCAAATATATAAAACATACTCATAAGATTATATTGAAATTTCTCTTTCTTTCTGTCTCTCTCTCTCTCTCTCTCTCTCTCTCTCTCTCTCGCGCGCTCTCTCTCTCTTGCTGCTTCTGGACCCGGGCTGGCTGTAGCATACTGGTCCCTACCATGTATGGTTTTGATTAGCTGTGGGTGGGTGTGATGTGGGGCCGGGGTCCTTGGGCTTTCGCCCTCCAGCTTGTACTTTTTAACCTGGGATTTCTCGTCTCCGGCTGGATCAGCACTTGCCTCGCTGTTTTAATACATCACATGTTAGATGAAGTGCACACACAGTCATTTGGACCATAAAACAAGCCAAAAAAAAAAAAAAAAAAAACATAGGGTAAGTGTGGTGTGGGCGTGGCAGCTTGGGCTTTGTACTGGGCTGGCTCCATGTTACACGCCATACTTTTTTAAATGCATCACACACTAGTTGACAAACATATCATGAGTATAACAATGAAAGCAGCCATATTTATAAAAAAAAAAAAAAAAAAAAAAAACACAAGACAGGGTAAGCGTGGCATGTCTGGGACGGCTGGGAATGAGTTTGGATTTGGTGACCCTGGGCCCTGAAGCACCTCACCTTGATAACCCCTTTGCAACTTGACGCTGGCGGGGGTCTATCATATGCCATGGCCATGAGGGATGTCAGAGGCAGCTTTACAATACCTTATCATTAATAGTTATCAATATTATTATTATTATTATTATTATTATTATTATTATTGCAACTTCTACTATTATCATTACTTTCAATGGCTGTGTCAATATTATTATTATTTATTTATTTATTTTTTACTACTACTACTATTTTATTTGTTCTTTTCCTGATCCTTTAACCTCCCCCTCATTCTGGAAGAAATATTTGTTAATATATGTTTATCATTACTACGACTGCTAATACTATTATTACCATTTGTCTTTTCTTATTAATTGGATTTATCATTATTTATTTTTTGTTCATATTCATCATTTATCATTATTATTATTATTATTATTATCATTATTATTATTAGTACTATTGCTATTGTTATGTGTGTATATATGTATGTGTATATATAATGTTTTTTTTTTCTCTGGTTAAGTCTGTTGTACTTCCCTACAGCCCCCTTTATTCATATATTTCTACTCCCTCACCCAGTTACACTAACACACACGCACACATACACACACACACAAATCGTACTGAAATGTAGGTTGCATCTTTAAATGCATAATTTGTCTTTCTGTAATCCAAACTGGTATCTTATGAATCTCATTGCACACACACACACACACACACACACACACACGGCAAAGCATTATGAGCTGTATATGCAAGCTTTTCACCAGTTTTGCTTAAATGCCGCTTTTTTCCCCCCTTTTCCATTTTTTTTTTTATTAATTGATTGATTGGTGCATCCCTATTTAATATGGCATCTCATGCACAGCACTGGAGAAACACTTTGACAATTTACTGTTTCTCAACAGGAAAAGGGAGTACTGACCCAAGTCCAGATGGCAGTACGAACTCTCAGGAGGCAGTGAACCTCGTGGTAACTATATTTTAGATGTAATATCAGTGCAGCCAGAGGGATCACATTGACACTTGTCTGTTTTTCCATAGACTAGGGTAGCACAGGAAAAATATCATGTGGTCAAACAAAATGGTTAAGCCTTAAAAGATTAGCCCATATGGGGCCTGGGGTTTGAACTAGTAGGGACAGGGAACCGGAAGAAGGTGCAAAGGAGACAAGTCACATGTGAATATTTGGGAAGTCTGAACATCAGCTGGAGATTGCAGCATTCTGGATGAACTGCAAATGTTTGATGACATACACCTGCATAGATACGACCCAAAGCAAGTTAGAGTAATCAGACAAAAGCAGACTTTAGTACCAGGATCAGGATGTGGATAGCTATTTTTTAAGCATCCCCACACCTTGAAGTGAACTCTACATTTGGGAATACTAAACATCAACTGATTTAAAAAAAGAGTAGAGTAGGGTAGCTAGCTCTGAATAAAAAGTGTCTTAGATTTATTCTCATATGGAAAATACCAAATGTCAGTTGCCTAATATTTAGCCACTCCTAACAGTAAATTTAATAACAAATATTTATGTCTGTGTTTCAGAGTGAGACCTCCAGTGGTCAAAGCCAGCCTGCAGAAGCACAATTACTACTAAAGCAGTCTTCAGAGTGAGAGCATCACTGAACATTTGTAATGGCAGATCTGTGGCATTTTTCATGGTCAATCATTTTCATTTTTGGAGGTTGCTTGTAGTTTCATATAATCTGGAGTTTTTAAATACTTTGCTTGAGAGAATTATGATTTCCAGATTAAGTTATAGGAAGTGGGCTGATTTATTATTATTTCTACTTCTAAAGGACCACTTTTTCATCATATTTGTGGGTTTTTGAGACTAAATTTATATTATTTACATTTACATTTATGTAGAAGACGCTTTTATCCAAAGCGACTTACAAATGAGGACAATGGAAACAATCAAAATCAACAAAAGAGCAATGATATACAAGTGCTATAACAAGTCTCAGTTAGCTTAACGCAGTACACGTAGCCAGGGCTTTTAAATAATATAATAAATAAAAAGAAAACAGATAGAATTGAAAAAGAATAGAGCAACCTAGTGTTAGAGGTATTTTTTGCTTTTGTTAATTGTATAATAAATGCAAAGAAAACAGAATACAAAAAGAATAGAAAGCTAGTTACAGTATACATATATATATATATATATATATATATATATATATATATATATATATATATATATATATATATTAAGAATAGAATTAGAATAGTAAGTGCTAAAGTTCAAATAAAGGGTCAAATAAAGATGGAAGAGATGTGTTTTTAGCCGATTCTTGAAGATGGCTAAGGACTCAGCTGCTCGGATTGAGTTGGGAAGCTCATTCCACCAGCAGGGAACAGTTAATTTAAAAGCCGTAAAAGTGACTTTGTGCTTCTTTGGGATGAACAATCAAGTGACATTCACTTGCAGAACGCAAGCTTCTAGAGGGCACATATGTCTGAAGTAATGAATTTAGGTAAAGGGGTGCAGAGCCAGTGGTGGTTTTGTATGCAAACATCAGTGCCTTGAATTTTATGCGAGCAGCTATTGGTAGCCAGTGCAAATTGATAAACAGAGGTTTGACGTGCATTCTTTTCGGCTCATTAAAAATTAATCTTGCTGCCGCGTTCTGGATTAATTGTAAAGGTTTGACAGAACTGGCTGGAAGACCTGCCAAGAGAGCATTGCAATAGTCCAACCTGGACAGAACAAGAGCTTGAACAAGGAGTTGTGCAGCATGTTCCGAAAAAAAGGGCCTGATCTTCTTGATATTGAATAAAGCAAATCTGCAGGACCGGACAGTTTTAGCAATGTGGCCTGAGAAAGTCAGCTGATCATCAATCATAACTTCAAGGTTTCTGGCTGTTTTTGAAGGAGTTATGGATAATGTGCCTAACTGGATGGTGAAATTGTGATCAAACGATGGGTTTGCTGGAACCACAAGCAGTTCTGTCTTGGCAAGGTTGAGTTGAAGGTGATGTTCCTTCATCCAGCAAGAAATGTATGTTAGACAAGCTGAGATGCGAGCAGCTACCGTTGGATCATCAGGATGGAATGAGAGGTAGAGTTGAGTGTCATCAGCATAGCAGTTGTATGAAAAGCCATGTTTCTGAAGAACCTAATGATGCCATGTAGACAGAGAAGAGAAGTGGTCCAAGAACTGAACCCTGAGGCACCCCATATAGTGAATCTGTATTTCATTCAGCTTCTTTAAAACTAACAATTTTGAATGTGTTATTCTGTAAATTATTTTGATGTTATAATGTAATGCTATGTTTTTGTTTTTACATTAGCTTCCTTTCCATTTCCATTATATTCCTTTCTGCTTATTAACTTTAATATTGTTCTGTTGGTACAACTTACATTTAAATAATCATTTGGTATAATGCACTTATTGTGTACATACATGTTTATGTCTATATAAGATAAAAAATACCTGCATGTAATTTTTTAAGCGTGTAGATTACTTTTTGTTTTTTAAAGTTATCATCATGTGGCGAACAAAGTAGATAAGACGTGTTTAGAGGCTTCAATCTTCGTGAAGTTTCGCGCTCAGGCTCACTTGGGGACGTGGAGGAAAGAGGACGTGAGTGTGCAGCAGACGCTGAATCTGTGTCTACGAGACATGATAACCCGGAGACAGCACAGCAGAGATGTATTGTTGGATGTAAATCATAATTCAGTAATTATTTTACTAAGCTAGCTAGATAAAAGCAGGTCATGTAGCAACAAAAATAAGTAACTCTGAAAGTTTTGGAATACAGGAATAGGGCAAGCTACCTTTCTTTTTGGAAAAATGTGTGACATACTGTCGACTTCGGCGTTCTCTGTCTTCTCTTTCCTTCTTTTCTTTCCGTTTTTGATGCCCTGACTTTTGATGTGACATGTCTGCGTGTGTCACTGTCTGCGCTGCATCATAGCAAGTGCAATAAGCAAGAGACGCTACGCTAGCGATCTAGCTCGGACAGCGCAGGTGGAATGAACCATTGTGAGGGGGAGGGGTGTGACTGAAACAGTAAATACATTATTTGTTTTTTAAATATTAAATCTATGGTCAAAACGGACAAAATACACATTTAGTGCATGAGGGGCCCTAGCACATTTAATGTATGTATAAAAAAGAGAAAAGAAATAAGAAAAGAAAAAGGGGGTCTGCTCTTCTGGGCCCTAAATCAGCCTGGGCCCTTAGAATCGTCCTAACCTTCCACCCCTTTACGGCGCCCTTGTTCACTACACAATTATTTCGCTATTTTCGTTTAAACTTATTAGCGTTAGGCTATACATAAAGGTCTGATTTACGCACTGTTACTTACAACAGTCATTGTTTTTTTTGTTTTTTTTCCCACAATGACATTTGAGTTCATGATTTTAATGTTGTTGTTTTTTTGTGGCATACTAAAGACTAATGACAGACTGTTGATCTTTGAATAAAAATATGTTTAGTTCAGGTTTGAAATTCATTATAGGCTACGCAGTGTAATATCATAGAAGCCCCCCCATGGTCAGCCTTCGTTCAGCCACCATTTTCTGACACCAGACTGTTTCTGCGTTCAGTTGTGGCGTAGCTGTATTCAGTAAATATCAGGATAGTTTAAACATAATTAAAAGCTTTCCAGCCATGGGCACCTCCGTCGTGACCGCGAGTTTTGCTCTGCTGTGTGTTTTTCTTCTCTGTGAGCCCTCACTTCAAACAGGTAAGTTAAACGATCACATTTAGCTTTGTTTGTCAGAGAAATATAGTGAAAGTAACTGTAACGTAGGTCTTCCACCTCCGTGAAGTTGGCACCCCATAAAAAGGAATAATCACCAAAACTATGCCATTCGTTTGTGCTACGTTTGTGCTGGTTTGGTGTTTGAGATATTAAACATTATTTTTTTGACCGTGTGACGTCACTCTCCACCCCATGTTGACCAAATCGCTCCAAACCAGCACAGTTCGTTTGTGCCCGTTTGTGTCGTTAAATCAAACACTGTATCTATTTTCCTTCCGTAGATATAACCAAAATATTTTCGGAGGCCGTGACGTCACTCTCCACCCCAGTTCGTCTAAATCGCACAAAACTGGTGTCATTCGTTTGTGCTCGATTTGTGCCGGTTTGTGCTGTTGAAATGAACGTCAAATATATTTCTCCTTCTTAGAAATAACAAAAACAATTCTGGGAAGTGACGTCACTCTCCACCCCATGGCGTCCAAATCTCTCCAAACCGGTGCCATTCGTTTGTGCTCGATTTGTGCTGGTTTGTGCCGTTCAAATTTGCATTTTATCTATTTCCCGTCCTCAAAAATAACAAATACAAAACGGGCCAGTGACGTCCCTCCAAACCGGTGCCGTTCGTTTGTGAGGTATTTGACCTCCGTGAAGTTGGCCCCCCACCCAATGCAAAACGTCAGCAAAATAGTCTCAATCGTTTGTGCCGTTAAAAATTTTCGTTTGTGCCGCTTTGGTTTTTTAGATTAAAATAATATTTATAGGTCAATCTGAGGTCACTCAGCCCCCCCAACCCCCCCCCCCCCCCCCACAAAACATACTCCAAATTCACCCCAAATAGACTCGTTTGTTTGTGCCTCGTTTGTGCTGGTTTGTGCCGGTAAAAGTTCCGTTTGTGCTGCTTCAGTTTTTACAATATTAGACATTGAATTATAGGCGATGACGTCACTCAGCCCCCCATATAGGCTACTCCAAATTCACCCAAAACAGGTTCAATCGTTTGTGCTTCATTTGTGCCGGTAATATTCTCGTTTGTGCTGTTTCAGTTTTTTAGATATTAAAATAATATTTATAGGTCATTCTGAGGTCACTCAGCCCCCCCCCCCCCCCCCATATAAATAAACCAGCACAAACGAAGCACAAACAAACGAGTCTATTTGGGGTGAATTTGGAGTATGTGGGGGGGCTGAGTGACCTCAGAATGAACTATAAATATTATTTTAATATCTAAAAAACTGAAATAGCACAAACGAAAATATTACCGGCACAAACCAGCACAAACGAAGCACAAACGATTGAACCTGTTTTGGGTGACTGAGTGACGTCATCGCCTATAATTCAATGTCTAATATTTTAAAAACCGAGGCAGCACAAACAAAACTTTTACCGCCACAAACCAGCACAAACGAAGCACAAACAAACAAGTCTATCTGGGGTGAATTTGGAGTATGTGGGGGGGCTGAGTGACCTCGGAATGACTTATATTATTTTAATATCTAAAAAACCAAAGCGGCACAAACGAAAATTTTTACAGCACAAACGGAGCACAAACGATTGACACTATTTTGCTGACGTTTTGCATTGGGTGGGGGGGCAACTTCACGGAGGTCTCGAACCTCACTGGTTTGTGCCTTAAAAAGAAACAACCATGACCTCTTCTTAAAGATCACAGAAACATTACTCTCCTCCCTGTTTATTTCGGCCGCAGTTAAAAAAAAAAAGTGCTCGTGCTGCCTTAAAATTTTAAGTTTAGTCAGCTCCAAGTTTTACTAACTTCATATTTCAAAGTTGACTAAGCTTAAATTTCAAGGCAGCATTAAGTTGAAATGGTGAGACCGTTTTTTTTTTTTTTTTTACTGCGAGTTTAAATCGTTCTAATTCGCTTGTGCTCGATTTGTGCCATTAGAATACTAAACATATTTCCCATAGGAATAACAAATATATGCTAATTTAGGAAGCTCTCAGTCCATGCCAACGGCTCTGTTCGTTTTTGCTTAGAGGTTTTTGATTGCAAAATATTCATAAAACGTTTTACCTCTTTTATATGCATCTACAGTAGGCCTATCTATAATTTTTTTGTGGTCTTTTTTTCACACGTTCAGTATAGGTTAAGGCTATTATATCTTTGAGCACTTTTTCTTCAGTCCATTATGTCCTTTTTGTCTTATTATGCAGTGCGATAAATAATCGTTTGTAAGGGGAACAGAAAAAAGTTAACATAATATTAATATAATAATATTAGCTGTTAAATGCAGTAATACCATGCAAATACAGTTACATATAGCCTGTATATAATGGCTTAGTCAACTTTAAAATATGAAGTTAGTAAAATTTGGAGCTGACTAAACTTAAAATTTTAAGGCAGCACGAGCACTTTTTTTTATATAACTCTAATTTAGCGGCCACGCTAAACAGGGAGGAGAGTAATGTTTCTGTTATATTTAAGAAGAGGTCATGGTTGTTTCTTTTAACGGCACAAATGGAGCACAAACGATTGAGACTATTTTGCTGACGTTTTGCGTTGGGTGGGGGGCCAACTTCACGGAGGTCAAATACCTCACAAACGAACGGCACTGGTTTGGAGGGACGTCACTGGCCCGTTTTGTATTTGTTATTTTTGAGGACGGGAAATAGATACAATGCAAATTTGAACGGCACAATCCAGCACAAATCGAGCACAAACGAATGGCACCGGTTTGGAGAGATTTGGACGCCATAGGGTGGAGAGTGACGTCACTGCCCAGAATTGTTTTTGTTATTTCTAAGAAGGAGAAATATATTTGACGTTCATTTCAACAGCACAAATCGAGCACAAACGAATGACACCAGTTTTGTGCGATTTAGACGAACTGGGGTGGAGAGTGACGTCACGGCCTCCGAAAATATTTTGGTTATATCTACGGAAGGGAAATAGATACAGTGTTTGATTTAACGACACAAACGGGCACAAATCGAGCACAAACGAACTGCGCTGGTTTGGAGCGATTTGGGCAACATGGGGTGGAGAGTGACGTCACACGGTCAAAAAAAGAATGTTTAATATCTCAAACACCAAACCAGCACAAACGTTCATTTTTGCGGCACAAATCAGCACAAACGTAGCACAAACGAATGGCATAGTTTTGGTGATTATTCCTTTTTATGGGGTGCCAACTTCACGGAGGTTACCCTTCCTGGTCTAAAACGTGGCAGCGCAGGGGCCTATATTTACCAACACCCTTATTATTGATCACATGATCGAGACCAGGGGGGTATTCCAGAAAGCAGGTTATGTGACATACCCGGGTATGTTTAAGAGTAAGTAAGTGGATAACCTCAACTTTCGGTTCCAAAAATGGAGGTAACTTTCAGGGTATGTTAGTAGTCATAGCAACTCACTCTCTGAACTTAACCTGCTACGGAGCAGGTTATGTTCCAGGGTTAGTTCACTTCAGCGAGCCTTCAGTGGACGTGACAGATAGCACACAGCATTATATAATATTACAATATGTAATATAGCTTATTATATACATATATATATATATATATATATATATATATATATATATATATATATATATATATATATATTTTTTTTTTTGATATGTTAATGAGGAAGCACTAATATAAGTAATAAATAAGGTAACATTATTCTAATATGATTATTTCTTTTATTGCCATATATAAGAGTTATCTGTATAAATTATAAAACACTATGACAAGGTAATGTTTAACTTATAAATATTTATTTATTTTATTTATTACATGTTATATTATCTCACACGTGGATTTTCTATAATGTGTAAATTCTAAATCAAAATACATATCTGATATGACTTAATATATAATTAGCATAAAACAAAAAATATAATTCACATTCTCAAGGATTAAAGATTACATGGAAAAAAATCACGGTCATCCATTAGGTGGCGATATGCACTAAGCATGTAAACAACTAATGAACAAAAGAAGAAGAAAGAAACAGCTTGGCGCGCTTCCTTGGCTGAGTCTTAACCAGGAACATACTCTGAGTTGAATGAACTTACTCCCGGACGCATTTTTGGAACCACATACCTCGAGTAAGCAAGGTTTGGGGTTAATCAACCGAGAGTTCAGGGTTTAGTTCACGGTAAGTTAACCCTGCTTTCTGGAATACACCCCAGGATTAGACATAAATACAGGTTCAACTGGATTATGTTTTAATTATGTTAAGAATACGATCCTTCTGGATAAACGGAAATTCTGGCATAACAAAAATGAATTTCACTTTATTCAGCTTTATTTCTTTGT
Source organism: allo-octoploid hybrid of Carassius auratus x Cyprinus carpio (assembly GCA_024542945.1). Classification (NCBI taxonomy): domain Eukaryota; kingdom Metazoa; phylum Chordata; class Actinopteri; order Cypriniformes; species allo-octoploid hybrid of Carassius auratus x Cyprinus carpio. Next base: position 26,570,493 of record CM045062.1, on the reverse strand, counting down.
CTCTCAGTGAATTATAGATCTGACTTTATATGTTATAATATATTTAGTCTGTTCAGTTCTTTCTGTAACTGAAATGTTTTCAGACTGTAGAGTTCACATCATGTTTTATCTGCCATTTCCTTCAGCAATGTAGCTACCTCTTTTATCTCAGTTACATAAATAGTTGATATAATGCATATAATATTTCTCTTTATTGCAGAGAAACACTCCCTGTATTACATTTACACCGCGCTGTCCAAATCTGTCGATCAGCCGGGCATCTATCAGTTCACTGCTATGGGTCTGCTAGATGACAGAGAGATTGACTATTACAATAGCAAGGAACAGAAAAAGATTCCCAGACAGCACTGGATGAAGGAGAAAATGCAGGAGGATTACTGGGAAAAAGGCACCCAGTCCAGAAAGAGCAAAGAACAGTGGTTTAATGTGAACGTCGACATTCTGATGAAACGCATGGGACACAATGAGTCAGGTGAAGAATAGTGATACATTTTAATGTGCATGTACTTACAATAATCATATTTATTTTTTTATTACCATTTTTAATTAATTTATTTCATCTGAATCAGAAACATTTTAATTTGTGTCTATATCAGATGTTCATGTTCTTCAGTGGAGACATGGTTGTGAAATTGAGAAAGAGGAAAGTGAAGTGAAGTTTTCCAAAGGCATTGATGAGTACAGCTATGATGGAGAGAACTTCCTGTCTTTTGATGATAAGGAGTCTCAGTGGATTGCTCCTGTTGACGCAGCTGTTCCAACCAAGAGGAAGTGGGATAATGTGCCCATCCTAAACCAGTACACCAAGGGCTACCTGGAGAAAGAGTGTGTGGACTGGCTTAACAAGTTCAGAGACTACGGGGATGAGGTGCTCAAAAACGGCTGTGAGTAAATGAACAGCATTTGTATTTGTTGATTATCTTCAGCTGTCATAGAGATATAACTCACTGATAAACTGTACACTGTGTCCTCAGCTCCTCCAGAAGTTCACGTGTTTGCAAAAAGTTCTACCACTGACAAAACCAAGCTGGAACTCACCTGTTTTGCCACTGGTTTCTACCCCAAAGATGTGATATTGAGTATAAGGAAATATCGCTCACCCCTGCCTGAAAAAGAGATTGAATCCTCAGGAGTCAGACCTAACCATGATGGAACCTACCAGCTGAAGAAGACTGCGGATATCCAGAAGGATGAAAAAGCAGAATATGATTGTTTTGTGTTTCACAGAACCCTCAAAGAGCCAATTATCACCAAATGGGGTAGGCAAAACTGAAAGCATTAAATTAAATGCTCGTTAAAGCAGGGGCGTTTTCTTCGAGGAAGCAAGGGTGGCAGTGACTCCTTAAAAATTGGATGAGAAAATAATCCACAGTAGAAAAATAAAACAACACAAATATTACATAATATGATATTAAAAAGTATATAAATTAATGTTTTTTAACAGTGACACTGTTCAACAGTGACACCAGTTATTATAGTTACAGGAGGAGTTACAGATAAAAGTTACAGATTAAAGCTACAGCATCTCTCTTGAATTGAATTTACATTTAGTCATTTAGCAGATGCTTTTATCCAAAGCGACTTACAAATGAGGACAATGGAAGCAATCAAAAACAACAAAAGAGCAATGATATACAAGTGCTATAACAAGTCTCAGTTAGCTTAAATGCAGTACACGTAGCAAGGGCTTTTAAATAATATAATAAATAAAAAGAAAACCGATAGTATAGAAAAAGAATAGAGCAAGCTAGTGTTAGAGGTCTTTTTTTATAATTGTATAATAAATGAAAAGAAAATAGATAGAACACAAAAAGATTAGAAAGGTAGTTAGATTTTTTTTTTTCATTTTTTTTTTCATAGAATTAGAATAGAGAGTGCTAGAGTTAGAGGGTCAAATAAAGATGGAAGAGATGTGTTTTTAGCCAATTCAAAAGATGTTTAAGGACTCAGCTGCTTGGATTGAGTTGTGCAGGTCATTCCACCAGGAGGGAACATTTAATTAAAAAGTCAGTAAAAGTGACTTTGTGCTTCTTTGGGATGAACAATCAAGCGACGTTCTGACGAATTGACTCTCTATTGAGTTTTATTAGACCCCCTAAGCTTGTTGTGGGTTTGTTGGAGAGTAATTGTAAAAGAAAAGGCTGAAGATCAGTTCACTAAAATAAATCAATAAATAGGGCTGTCAAAAAATTTTAATGTTTAATTTAATTAATTACACAGTGTGGCGATTAATTAATCAAATTACATAAATCACATAAAAAAATAATGAAAGAAAACCTTTGGAAAAGTATGTATTTTTTTCTAGTGAAAGATGGAGTAGTTTTGCTCAGCTTTGCTCAGTTATGCTCAGCTCTAAAGCTCCAAAATATTTTAACAAAAATAAAAGGGGGATCAAATGGTGTGTCAAATGCGTTAAAAATTACCATGTTATTTTTTCAAAACTAATTAATCAAATTAACATGTAAAATTGATAGCCCTAACCAAAAAAAAAAATGTAACTTGATAATGCAATCAATTTCTCATACAAAAAGATATTACACTATGAACATTTTATTACATGAATCATGGAATACTTATACATAAGTGCAGTGAAAACAAATGCTCTCATAGGATAAGCATGTGCAGTCTCAGGAATAATAATGAGACAATGAGTCATCAGAGTACTGTAACGCGAGAACAAGCCACAACCTGTGACACTGAAGATTTTCAATGTGCAAGACAAAAAGAGTACCAAAAAGCTTAACCAGTTTACAAACACCATAACATTTAAGGCTTGCTAACATTGTTTTCTATAATGTGCAACACAAAAACCTTTGTTAATATCTATGGATAAAATAGAGGATCCCTTAAAATCACTCTTGATTAGAGACTTAACTATGGAATTGAATGTCAGTTCTCACATTTCAGTGTTTTAATTAGAATTTTTGGTTTTTGCAGATGGAACGTGCCCAGGCTGCGGAGGCATCCTGGTTACTGGAATTGCGATTGGAGCTGTAGTTGTAATAGTTGTTGTTGCAGCGGTCTTCCTTTACCTTTTTATGACTAAAAGACTCAGTGAGTATTAATACATGATTACAGATTTTGGGCACACTGCTTTTAATATTGTACTTTAATTCTTTAATAAAGGTGCTTCAACTATTAGAATTGACAGGACTGCTTTTCAGAGAGAGAAATATAACTGTTTTACATGGGGAGTATGAATGACCAAAATCTTGAAATAGTTGAAATCTATAATAATGTGGTTAAGTTGCAAACAACTAAACTCTGCTTAACTACCTTAGCTGCTTAATTACACACCTTAATAATTAATTTTTGTTGTGCTATCCTGACATGTTTATCTCTGTACCTGACAGTAATGCTTACAGATTGCACCTGTATTTATCATCTATATTTGTAATCCTCTCTAGCTTGCCGACAACAGAGTGCAACCAATGAACAAGTACAAGGGAATCTTGCTTATGAAGTAAATGAAAATCTTCTCCCAGGTAAACTGCTTCAGAGAATAAGTGGAGTGGATTTCTCTTTAGAAAAGTGGTATGGGGTGTTCACACAATAATGAATTTTATCACTAGAGCTTGGGTGGATGTGAGTACACCTACTGTTGGATGTTTTAATGCGCTTCTCACTGGTTATTAAATTAAAAAATAACAAATTCTATGGATTGCTTTAAAACACATATCGAGTATGTTTTGACAGGGAATCAGTTTTTCACTGCTAATAACATTCTGGAGTACGGTTCCCAAAAGCATTGTTAGCAAGTTAGCAACATAGTTTAACGATTTGGTGTTTCCCACAATCATAGTTTCAATTTCATTTTAGACCACCAGGAATTATGTATTAGATAAACAATTTCAGGGAGTTACCATAAATACAGACAAGTTTCCATGAAACCACCACCACCAATAAATATGATTCATTGTTTATTAGTGTTTATTTGTATAATTACTTATCTGCTTTACTTTAAAGCACACACTTATTGTGACCATTTCACTAACGTAACACTCACTTTGACCTGTTTAAAAGATGCATAATTTTATGGTAAATTGAAATGAATAAGCTTTCTGTGTAAGCAAATAAGCTTCCTCTTTGGATTTCACAGGATATAATAGTAATGGACATGCACCAACAGCAGTCAATGGAGGTAAGCAGTTATCAGTGCAGATACAGCAGAAATATCTGCTGTTTTCTGAAATAATGTGCCATAAGGGCTGTGTAGTAATTCATTGCATAAAAGATTAAAATAAAAAAATGTTTAAACTGCACATAATAAGTATTAAGTTATTAATGTAATAAATTGTTTAGAATTTAAGTATTTTAGTTACCTGCCTTGTAGTAAACCCTCTGTAATGTCTTTACTTTCACTAGATCTTCTCTTGATTGTAGAGACTTAGAAACAGTCTCTACTGTTCCCAGCAATATCTCGCAAATGAAATTTAACATTTGGAATAAACTACAGTTATTAACTACAGTTGTTAACTGCTTAATTGTTACTGAAACAATCAGGGAACAGTTCAATCCTGAAACCTCTCACTGACTTACCCTTCAAAAGGGAACTGCATATAAAAATGCTGTATGTCTGTAATGTTTCTGATTTTACCTCATTTGGATGTAAATAGTCTCAAATTCAATTGCTTCTTTTCAAAATTATTATTTTTCTAATGGTAGTTAAATGTTTATATATTTTGCAGAATATAAACATGTATTTATAACATCCATTTAAATGATTATATCTCAAAAATTAGAAAAATAATGGCATAATTAGAAAGCAGAAATTTACTTTTTTACAATTTGAAGTAGCATGTCATATTCACAAATTAGTACAATTTGTTTGGAAATGTTCAAATTGCAGCCTAACTAGCCTTTGCATTATTTTAAAATTATTTAATAATAATAAAATAACATTACTTTGTGCTCTTAACCTCATGTTGATAGAAAATTATATTGTTAACATTGTTTCACTTTATCCAGTATGTGCTGCTGTTACATTACGACCTGTGTTTATAATGCAATCAAGGGACTGAAGTGGCCAGGGCTCCTGGACACTGGTGCATCTCTAATTATAAGCATACAGTATATGAATTTTACTAAATGATTCTGACATTTTTTTCATTTGTTTCCCTCTATTAAAGGACCCAATGGAGTGATAATAATTGCCAACTGAAAAATAGTGTATGTATTCCACAATTGTGTTAAAGAAATGAATCTTATAGTCATGTTACACTGCGATATTGATTATGATTTCTTTTTGTGCCATAGGAAGCAGGAAAAGTAGTGACTGAAGATGGAGATTGAATTTGAATTTTTGGATTTGTTCTTTCTTTTTCCATAAGAGCAAGCATGTTCTTTGCTTTCATAAATTCTCTTAAGTATGTAGATTACTTAAACCGATAGTTTGTAATGACTACTTTGATCATGCTACTTTCAGACTGTGCAGTGTTTTTATGCATGATCATGTGTGATGAGAAAGGACATGACATATGGGGTTTTTTTAACTTTTACCGCCCTTAAGCTCAAGGAAACTGTAAAATATCTGGAATAACACATTTTGCCCCCTTTTCCTAACAAAGGAGGTTAGGGAAGCTGTAGTCATTCACTGTTATAGCCAAAAAGGTTTATTCAAGTTAGGTCAAACATTTCAGTGGATGGCCATATTCTTTTGTTACATTAATACATTTGGTAAATGCTTTTATCCACTGCATTCAAGCTATACATTTCACCAGTTGATACATTTCATGAGACTCAAACTCATGACCCATACTAGAGCTTGTTTTACTGTTTGAGTCACAAGACGACGGAGGTCAAAGTATGAATTTATCAAAATAAGTGTTGCGCTTAAGTTTTGAATGAGTGATGTTACAGGTTTATTTAGTGGTTGCAGAGCAATTTAGTTGAAGATTTGGCCCTGTTGACCGCAGATGAGCTTTATTTTTTCTTCAGTATTAATAGCATTCTTTCGCTATGTAGAAATAAAGCATGGGACACCACAGATCATGTCATGAGTAAAGTTAGCACAATTGACTGAATAACAGATTCAATCTTACCTAGATTTTAAACAGATTTGTAGGTAACAAATTAAAAGAAATGATGAATGTTAAATAGCAGTATTTTTAAGTCAAAGGTCATGTGCATTTCATAATATCCACCTTATTTTTCCTGTAAGAGCAGATGTGGCCATTAGTAAATTTAACTGGTCTGCTTCTGTCATCCGCTTCCAGCACTTTAGCTGTGGAAAACAGCAAAAAACGGGTGTTTCTCACCATATTATTTTTAATGCATTATCTTAATTTTAAACATAGCTTTTAAACAAGCTTGTTGAAGTGTTTTTACATGTAGTAAATAAAACCAGTTCCTATTAAAATTTTACTTCATACTAAATGTCTAGAGCCTCTTTTTTTCGGGGGGATTTCTTTGGTTTATAGATTTATGGGTTTAAATAACTTAACACACACACACACACATTGTGTTCCAGGCTCTGTTAAAAGTGTCAAAGTTTTCTGTTTACATGTTACTGCAGTGTTGTAGTCACAACACAACATCCAATCAGAGATGTTTAAGGTAAACTTACCTCAGAAACCGCTCATGACTAATAACTGAGTTTTTGTAAGAATGAGGTTAAGGTTTGCACATTTGTAAACACAATGTAGATTATTTGAATGTAGTTATGTCTAGTATTAATAAAGCTATTTTTCCCCTCCAAAACTTTTGAAAGTGATATTAAACGTATTTATTCAATGAGAGGATGTGTACGGTCGTCCTGGGACATCAGCTTTTTGGCCCCTGATAAATCTGCATTCCTGGACAGTTATATGCTTTAGTCTTAAGTGCTTGTCAGAATGAACATTGTGCAAAGATAGAGATAAAAAAAATTTACACACTCCCATTGCCAGTGGTTCACCTGGGCCTTGTTCAGGGAGATTACAAAAAAAAGGACAACAAATCACATCAGCTGGCAGACAATAGAAATAAGTCACTGTAATAGATCATGAACATCTGAGTGAATATACACAAATTCTGAACACACTCACCTTTCCATCGAAGCAGGTCTCTGTGCAAGGCGACCCAGAGGGCAAGCACACTTCAGTGGAGCACATGAAGTAAATCTGTTTGCAGAGAGAAACACGTGAACCATTGGCTTGTCTTTCCAAATCATGCTTCGGATCGTGTTTGTGTAGTTGCCTCCTCATTCAGGTATTTTCTGGTGGACAAATCCATGAACTGAAAAGCGCACTGGTGCCGATTCTGAGGAAGATCTTTCATATAAAGGATGGAGGTGCTGCCAGAGTCGAGAGGATTGGGGTATCTGCAGAATAAGTCAATGCTGAATAAAAAGACATCTGAGAAGAGCAAAACTTCCAACTTACTTTACTGTTTAAAACTATAAAGCTGCTTTGACAATCTGTATTGTATAATGCATACATAAAAAAGGTGACTATGCATAATCAACAATTTTTACGGAATTAACTGAACTGAAATTGAAAGGCTTTGAAGTGCAACAAGTAACTATGGAAACTGAAATGTTAATGAGCTTAAAATATAAAAATGCATACAAATCAAATATGCCTCTGTGTCTTACCCATCAAACAGCAGAATCAGGGTGCTCTGAGCAGAGCGTGGATAGGTCACACAGTAGTTAACTATGATTGTCGCTGTATTCACAAAACATCTTAAGGCTAAAAATAGCTCATAACTCGCCTATTTTGGAGAAAGTCTTAAATTTGGGAGTCCTAAAATTTGCTCTAACAGTATTTCATAAAGCGTTTTAGCAGTAATACAAGCTAAATCTGTGAAAGGTTAGGAGTAGTGTAGAGGACTCCCAAGTCACTAAGACCAAGACACAAACTATTCCTAAAACGGCTGTTGCCAGCAATCTGCCTCAGAATATAAACATTTTAGAAACATTTGACAATAATGATCTTTTAAAAAGGTATCATCTTTGGTTTTGGAGGTTGGAGGTTACCCCGACAAATCTTCCTTTGATTATATCCTTATAAACGTAAAAGAAAATAAATAAATCCAACTTTTGTTTTAACAAAAGTTCTTACAAATTTTTAAAAAGTAGCCTTAACATATAATTTTAAGTAGGAGAAGTCAGTTTAAAAGTTTTGTTTACCTTACTTAGATACTCAAGTATTTGTTCACAACATATTCAAATGTTCTCCCAACTTTCCAGATTGAGCCATCTGAACAAACAATTTTACATTGAACAATACTGCACCAGTTCCCAGCATTGCAGCTTGAAAACATTAATTATTCTTCAAATATTATCGTTTTACACTTTACTGGGTTAATTTATGCTGCAGCTGTCACTGTCAGTTAGCTGTCATGTGTATCAGAGTTCATATTTTTACTGATTTAAAATTTGTTGATCCTCACCATGATCATGAATTGTGTACCGGGGAACTTTATACAGTATGTGCATCTCATTGCAACTTAATACATTTGTCATACATCAGCATAAATTTTTGCCTTTAGTTAAGAGGCAGATATTACCCACTTTATACAGCAGGCTTTGAAAATAATGATAAATATAAAAAACACTATTGTTAAAGAGGATTAGCATTGCTAAATAATCTTTAGTTGATCTGACAGATCTTTGAAAATTCAATAGACTGACTTTTATTCATTAGATGAGCTAAAGGTTTTAAGTTGTTGGTTGCTTGAGTTAACTTAAGTTGAGTGTGATAGGTTGCCTTATTTTGAGATAGGTCAAGGTTTTTTTTTTTTACAGTGAAGACTTGGAACAATATGTACTGATAAAAAAAATGCACTATAAGAACAGGCACATGCATTGAAGACAGCAAAAGAACAGGCTAGATCATTTTTAAAACCTGAATGGATTATCCCTGGAGATCATGCCGTACTTCAGGCTGAGAACTCTGATGATGGTCTGTACCTCAGCCAGGTAAATTATCGTCTCGCCAAGGACCTGTCCCATTATTTAAATAAATTCAGTGAATCAGTGTACAGAAGAAGCCGACTCACAAAATACTCATGAAAGAGACAGAAAACTTGAAGATGGCAAAGTCTTTGTTGGAGATAACAGGCTTGCAACCAGGCTTTCCAGCAAACATCAGGCTCATGGGGTTCACAGGGATGTTTGCAAAATCATTATAAACAACAAAGACAAAGTTCTTATCAGCAGTGCATTCTGGGAAAACAAGACATTAAAAAAAAATTATACATATAAATCTAAGTTAGGTAGTAAACTAGTGCTGTCAAATGATTAATCACATCCCAAAAAGTTTTTATTTACATAATGTATGAATACTGTGTATATTTATGCATATATAAATTCACACACATACAGTATATATTTTGAAAATATTTACATGTGCATATTTATATTCATATGATTTTTATTTTATACACATTTAATATGTAAACATAACTTTTTTTATAAATATATCCACGTGTGTGTATTTATATACATAAATATACACTGTACATGAACATTATTTAAACAAAAACTTTTATTTTGAATGTGATTACTTGTTTGACAGCACTACAGTATAACATATCACATCCATGAAAAGGTAGACATGTACCTCAATATGCTTTCTCAGATTTTATGGCAAACTTTTAAAGTCAGAAATTTATTCCATGAAATTTATAACTGAAGCTGAAATGTGCTTGTTGCATGAAAACAAACCTCATTGGTTCTCACACAGATGCATACGTTTGAGCTTCTGTTTACTGCATTTAATGCATGCAAGATAAAATAAAAATGCAAAAATGTGACAGATATTTTTAGGGTGCTGCTTTTTCCTCCGAAATTTAATCAAGTAAAAGTGCAAGTATCATATTTGGGTAATTTTGGAGATTTTTTTTTATTCAAGTATTTTACAGCCCTAAGAATGTGTGTGCATTAAGTGGACCGACCTAAAATCTGCAGGATTTGAGGTACTTATGATAACACTATGTGAACTGACTTGCCTTATAGACTTAAGTTTCTTGAATATTTAGTTTCAGAAGTAGATGAAGTAGATGAGGACATACCATCCATGGAATAACAGCAGACTGAGGTCTCTGCATCAAAACAGCATCCTTTAGCCAGGCACCTGTCTTGCATTACACCCGAGGTGACACGCAACACTTTCTGATCGGCAGAGATGCTGCAGCCTTAAAAGAAATCACAGCTTACTTTGAGAATGACCAACACTTTGGCAAATTAGTGGCTAATTCATCTGAATTCATATAGTCTCATTTGTATGTTCAATCTGTGCACAATCTGCTCCCTAAAAACCATGCATTTTCATATGATTCACGTTCACCAGTGGGGCTGGAGAAGCACAGCAGTTTTAGAGCAGCAGTGAGCTGTGTGAGTGGGATTGAGGTTCACCTCCAGGTTTGCTGTTGAGCAGCAGAGGGCCTGCTGGAGGCATGGCAGCTGATGCCTGGGACGGTTGTGTCGGGGGGAGTCATTTGATCTGACTGCACTCTCAGCTGTTTTAGGGAAACAGTGAGTGGTTTTGCATCACCAGACACTGTAGCGATATCCAACTGTCCAGCTACATTTGGATAGAGGACCCTCTGACCATCCTAAAAAGACAAAACAATCATAAAGCTGTGCATGTGTTTTTTTTTTTTTTTTTTTTTTTTTTTAACAGATGCTTGAAGGAGATGGGTTAAAATAAGCAGGCTTGGAAATCAAATGAATAAGGTCGCAGATTTGTCTAAGAGGTGGAACAAGTCATTATACTGTATTTGGATGAAACAAACATTTTTCTTTGGAACACCATGCACTGACCTATTTTGGGATAGGATCATGAATGTGTATAACAGATTAAACAGATTGTTAATTCATCCTCATGTCATTCTAAACCTATAAGAATATCTTCCCTTTTGATGGTCAATAGGATCCAAACAACATTGACTTTTACTGTACACTCTAAAAAGTGCTGGGTGAAATACAACCCAGTGCTGGGTGAAATATGGACAAACCCAGCAATATTTTTTTTTTTTTTTGACCCAGCGGCTGGGTTAAATGTTTAACCCAATCTTCTGGGTAGTAACCCAAATGCTGGGACGAAAAAAATTGCTGCTTGTCCATATTTTACCCAGCACTGGGTTGTATTTAACCCAGCATTTTATAGTGTGTATAGATTTTTGTACAGGTTTGAAAAGACATAAGGGTAAGTAAAGGACTGTTGCTTTAATAACTGACTTGAAGTTAAATTTAGGAGTAGAAATCGATACCATTTGACATTAACTTGATTGCACAGATACTATTGAACTGAACTGAGCTGGACGATGACATCGCCGAACCAATGATGAACTGACTTTAACTGAAATTGAGCATTTACTGTTGTCCCTTCGCATTATTGACACACTGTTTTCCTATTTAATACTGTAAATCTGCTCTGACACAATCTGTATTGTTAAAAGTGCTATATAAAAAAAGGTGACTTGACTTAAAATGACTCCATAACACGGCTGTAATTCTGTTTCAGCTATTAAAATAGTTCAGTTTTGTATGTAATGGCAAAGTGATTATATTTTGTTTTGTTTTTTGTATTAAGTTAATTTAGAAAAACATTTGGAGCATTTTTGTTTGTTAAATATAAGTTTTTGTTTTTTAAAGTAATGACCAAGCGGCCAGCGGTGAATGAGCATATGTTTGATTAATTTAGCCTTCTAAAATCATCACGACTTGCCTAAAATAAAATCTATAGATATAAAACAGTTAAAGCATATAACAATGTTTAAACATTTAACCTAGATAAATGTGCTCTATATCCAATAGTTTGCGCGGAGAGTGGAAGCTAAAGCGCACTAGCAGGACATGGAGGCGCCAGTGCGATTGCTTGCATTTTTTTCAGTGGATACGCCGTCATTTTTGCTCATAAAGGTAAGACTCAAGTAATACACCATTCGTAACTGTAAAGGGTCTACTTTTTTGTGTGCACTCACAATATCAACAAAATGATGTGCTTTTATAAAGTAAAGAAAACAAACATGATGCATTTTCTGCCGTCTCATCTTGAACAGGAGTGCTTCACAAAAATAAACCAAAACTCAGTGAATACTGTACATGCCTCACAGACATGTTAAATATATCTATTTTAAGCTTTAAATTAATACTTAACGAAATAAAACAAATCAAAAACAAGAAAAAAAACTACTTCATTATAATCATAATCCGTAAAGATGCACTTCTCTCTAAAGGTGCGTCTAATGAGGAGATGTCGAGTCAGGATCTGAAATTTCATCCTTGCGACACCAACTCAGAAATTATTAGTAATTAATTCAAATATCTCCTTTCTGTTTTTCCATTTGCTGTAATTACTTTTGCCAATGCTTTGCGGCAAGCTTAAGCCTATTGCGTGCATTTGAACGCAGAACTGTTCAGCTGCACTGACGGCATACACCATACTGCAGCTGCTGCGGGACACTAAACACCGTCGAGCCGCTCTTGACAGTCATGGCAGCACGGTCTGGTGTTTCCACCGGCATAGCATTTTTTCATCTCTAATTGATGGATGTCTCAAATATAAAAATAAGGAGAAGCCTACAACAAGCTTGAGGCCCAGCCCACCTCTGAATTATGACGTGAAAATTGGCCTGAAGCCCAGCCCGAGGGGCGTGAAAAAGTCGGGGCCGTCAGACCCGTGGGCTGAAATGCAGGGCTCTAAATTTTGGTTACATCAGAAATAAGTTTCTCAGTTATGAGGAGAATAAGAAACTGGCTCTGATCTAGCACACACAGAATGATTTGACTGAAAATTTGTCAGAAGAGATAAAAGAAAAATAGTGGTCATCTATGCAATTCGGAAAAAGAGGTTTTCTACTTTTTCTAAGAGGAGAGCTTTTCTCCTTTTTTTTTTTTTTTACTTATTGTACAGCAGTTATTGTTCATTCTAAATGTATATTTAATGTAGAATATGTGTAAATAAATACATGAAATGTAGAACATATAAAAAGTGCTCTTGGCTTGTCTGCCAGTGGGTGCCCCACCACGCATAAAAGTGAAATTCCTCTGTTTATCAATTTGCACTGGCTACCAATAGCTGCTCGCATAAAATTCAAGGCATTGCTGTTTGCCTACAAAACCACCACTGGCTCTGCACCCCTTTACCTAAATTCATTACTCCAGACTTATGTGCCCTCTAGAAGCTTGTGTTCTGCAAGTGAACGGTACATTATTGTTCATCCCAAAGAGGCACAAAATCACTTTCACAGACTTTTAAATTAACTGTTCCCTGCTGGTGGAATGAGCTGCCCAACTCAATCCCAGCAGCTGAGTCCTTATCCATCTTCAAGAATCGGCTAAAAACACATCTCTTCCATCTTTATTTGACCCTCTAACTCTAGCACTCTCTATTCTAATTCTATTCTTTATTAAAAACTAACACTAATTTCTTCTAGTGTAGATGCTCTTCTCTATTTGTTTTCTTTTTATTTATTATAGAATTAAAAAAAACAACAACCATGCTACGTGTACTGCATTAAGCTAACTGAGACTTGTCATAGCACTTGCATATTCCTGCTCTTTTGATTACTTCATTTTAAGTCGCTTTGGATAAAAGTGTCTGCTAAATGACTAAATCTAAATGTAATGTACATGTATAACTTCATTAAAACCCCCAGGTGACATGACAGCCAGTGTAGTCAACATCCAAAACATTACTGCTGTGGTCTTGTGTCAGAGATTAACCACAGACCATTGGGCCCCAAGCACAGAATGAATTACTGAAGCACCTGGAAATGATTACACACATTTTGACAACAGAAACTGACATGTTAATTAAACATGCATGCATGCATGAAAACACAAATTGCTGAACATACTACTACTTACCAAAAATCTTAACCTGACTGAGAGAGACAGCTGGCAAACTCACTTTCAAAGTATCATTGTTACAGTAAACTCCCAGCTTTGACTTTATCAGCTGTCCACTGTCTTGAACTGCCACTTCTGAGTGATCAGCTTCACCACGAAAATAATCATTATCATTGTCATCTATGATTGAAAAAGGACCTAAAGTAGATATTGGCGTTTTGACAGTACCAACACACTGCAACACAAAACCAGTATTAACGTGTTCACGCCCTGCCGAGACGTGTGTGCCAGCAGAGCACGGATCAAAAATAAAGAGCAGCTCTGCAGAAACCAGAGCATTAAAGTGTCGGAGAGAATCTGACTCATAACACCAAGGTTTTTAAATTTAATCACTCATAACACCTGTCTCCAGCAGTTTGGGCATGATTACGCAGAATATTAATAAGGTCACTAGACAAAAAGCCAGCGCCTTTAAACACCCGCTCGACCTCATGAGAACTGTCCATGCCTGTATGAGGAAGAAGAAGAAATAATGAATTTGCAGAGCTGAAGTATTTAACTATGTCTTAAATGCTGTTCGCCACCTGCTTCACACAAATAATTAGGCTATATTTAATGGATGTCTTAAAGAAAACATATAGAGAATATATTATTGAAATTATCAACATAATTAATATAACAACAAACAACACAAAAATAACATTTAAACTTTTTTTGTTTTTGTTTTAATATGTGCAATTCTGAGCTAATGTGTTTCTAAAATATTTTCTATCATCCAAATTATTCGTATATTCCTAAATTATGCGCTCTACTTGGAATCAACCCCTTGGTGAATTATGTAAAACTATGTATGAGTCTATGTATTATGAAAGAAGTATGTTTGAGAATTGTTATTTATTTATTTATCTTTCCTTTCTCGCAACCCCTTTAAATGGTTAAATATATAGACGGACATTTCATGTATGACGCTTCAATTTTTATATGCATATTATAGTTCCCCACTTGAGTTTGTAAATTGATAGTGTTCAATAAAAACTAAAGAAAGAAGTAAATTATGCGCGCTATGATGTGCGCCTGTGCAGTAAGCGGCGCTGTTTCTCGCAGCCGCTCATAGATCCTCTTCACTGAAGAAATACATCACTATGGCGTCTAGGGAACATAACTCATCGCGTTAATAGAAACTGTTTGTGATTACTGTCGTATTATTTATTAAGAAGTTCAAACCGGTGAGTGGTAATGCAGGTGTTTATACAATTGGCTCGTTCAGTGCGACTATAATGATCAAAGACTTAACACTGAGCTCACATCTAAACAGTTTACACGAGCCTGATATTAATTGTGAACATCGTTATTAATCATCGGTGACTAAAACGTATTGAAATAATATGATTGCAATGAAAAGCTAATAAAAAAAAAAATTAACCAGTACGTCACAGATGTTCAACGTGTGCCAAATCCTTTGTTTTTTAAGATTAACTGTTTTTTCCAAGGCATTGTTAGATGCCAGTGTGTCTTGTCCTAGCTATGCAAAGATTTTATTTCAAAAACAGTATCATAGCTATTAAACTATATCTCGTTATAATGTTAAATCTGTATTTAGCCTCAGAATGATCTCAAAGTAAAAAGAGGTGCTAAAGTCTTAAATTATTATAATCTTAATTCAAGTGATGAAGGCTTTTGAAAGTGACATTATTCAGTCTTGAGTACTACTGTAATGTTACCCTGCCTGCTTTAAATGTTTGAAAATGATTAACAGTTGAAAACATTATAATTTAAGAAAAGTAATCAAATGTATTCAGTTACATTACTTTAAGTAATTTAAATAGTTGCACTACTTATTACATTTTAAATAGGGTAACTTGTAATTTGTAACCTATTACATTTCCAAAGTGGTCTGAATGCTGTGTGCGCTGATGTTTTCTGCAGGTCAGTATGAGCGCTGAAGCTGCGGACCGCGAGGCGGTGAGCGGCAGTCGACCCTGCACCCCGCCGCAGGCCTCCTGGTTCGAGTTTCTGTTGGATCCATCGCTACTGGAGCAGCACCTGCGGGGCCTTCATCCAGGTATCTGTCTTGTGCCCCAGAGTCACCATCAAGTGCACCAAGCCATATCCTGATTTCTACTGTAGTTCGACTGACAGATGCATTGCCAAAACACAGTGTTAGGGCTCTTTCATGATAACTGTAAAATATTTCCGGGTCAGTTTATGAAATGGTGATGACACATAAACAAAATGTCAGGAAAACAAACAAATCCTGGACCACAAAGTAGTCATAAGGTTCAGTTTTTTGAAACTGAGATTTATACATCATCTGAAAGTTGAATAAACTGATGTATGGTTTGTTAGTATAGGACAACAGCGTTTGAAAATCTGGAATCTGAGGGTGCAAAAAAAAAAATGCAGAAAATCCCCTTTAAAGTTGTTTACATGAAGTTCTTAGCAATGCATATTACTAATCAAAAATTAAGTTTTGATATATTTACAGTAGCAAATTTACTAAATATCTTCATGGAACATGATCTTTACTTAATATCCTAATGATTTTTGGCATAAAGGAAAAATCTATAATTTTGACCCATACAATGTATTGTTGGTTATCGCTACAAATATACCCCAGCGACTTAAGACTGGTTTAGTACTCGAGGGTCACATATTGACTGAAGTAAATATAAGTATTTTTCTAAGGCTGAGGTTATGCCAGAGGACTGTCCTTGTAATAAGTGTGCTGTATATTATTTTAAATTTAGCTTGGTAACATGTCTTCATAATCTCTTGATGGATAAATCTGAATGTGCTGATTCACTGGTACATGTGTCACATTACAGAAGTAAAATCGGCTGCAAATGCTTTTCCATGAGTTCTTAGTTTCCTGAGATAAGCTTCAGAATTAAGTTTTAAATGCTTTTTCACAGATCCGTCTCCCGTTCAGCTCATCGTTCAGTTTCTTGAGCAAGCCTCCAAACCGTCTGTGAATGAGCAGAACCAGGTTCAGCCGCCAGCGGACAACCGAAGGAACCGCACACTGAAGCTGATGGCACTCAAAGTTGCTGCACACCTGACATGGGATCTGAACCTGCTAGAGAAAGGGTGAGTGATGATAAAACATATTAATACTGAAATAAATACGGATTTTCTCTGTCACCTGAAATAAATGTATTATTAGCAACCACCCAGAGTACCCAGACCTGCCAACCTGTATGCATTTTTGACCTCAAAGTACGTTGGTTTAAATAATCTCTGTGCGTTTATTTGTCTCCTCACTGGCTCTGTTTGTGTGTGTGCGTGAGTCTGTACGCTGAGATGAGGAAATGCCTCCCTGCTTAACCTGCATTTGAAAAAGCAACACACACCAAACCACTTTCCTTGTGATGAGAAGCATCTCTGCTGTCCAATAAAAGAACACAACATCAGTCGAGTGTTTGAAATAACTTCCTTTTGTGATCTGATGTGGCTTTTTATCACAGAATGACACTGAAATATATATTCAGTACTGTAAAAAAAGCCTATGTCACACAGATAAGCTAACCCATTTACACAGTCTAGTGTTTATATATTTCTTTTTTCAGTTACACAGGTGCATCTTAATAAATTAGAATGTTGTGGAAAAGTTAATTTATTTCAGTAATTCAACTCAAATTGTGAAACTTGTGTATTAAATAAATACAATGCATTACAATCACAATAATTGTGATGATTTTAGCTCACATTTAAACCCCCCCCCCCCCCCCCCCCCCCAAAAAAAACCCTGTGTCCCGTCTCGTAAACCTAGTGGTACTCAATTTTTTTCCAAAGGTTGGCAGGTCTGGATTACCACATTACAACACACAGCCTTTGCACAGGCAAACTCCACACACATTCTCTTATGAAAATGTAAAAATTGTGTTGGACAATTGGACATAATAAATAAAATGTGGATATTCAAGGAATTACATGATTACTGATTTCTTCTTTTTGTCTTTCTGTTTGATTGACAGTTTGACCATCCCTGTTCTTAATATGTTATTGAATGAGTTTCTGTGCGTCAGTCGTGTTCCTCCTGGAGTTAAGCATGTAGATCTGGATTTGTCAACCCTGCCGCCAACCACAGCCATGGCTGTGCTCATCTACAACAGATGGTCAGTGTGACAGTGCAACTGTGTCATAGTTTATGCCGGTTTAGTTAAACTTTGTAATTTCTGTGGCTGTGTCTCCTTTCAAACGTCCTCCGAAGATCGCATTTGCCGGCCACATACATCATTGAGGCTGTCTCAATTCAGAAAAGTTCCCATTACATTCTTAAGTTAAAAAGAAATGACAGTAGATGATGCCTCATGAGGATTACAGTCAATTTTGTAATGATTGCTTCTCTG
The DNA here is from genome assembly GCA_024542945.1 of allo-octoploid hybrid of Carassius auratus x Cyprinus carpio. Taxonomy (NCBI): domain Eukaryota; kingdom Metazoa; phylum Chordata; class Actinopteri; order Cypriniformes; species allo-octoploid hybrid of Carassius auratus x Cyprinus carpio. The sequence goes on along the minus strand of CM045062.1, from coordinate 26,552,364 downwards.
AAATGAGACCTCCTCAGTGCTGTATGTGGCCTACAAAGTCACAGTCTTTGAAATGAGAGAAGGTTTATGGAGGAAAAAAAAAAAAAAATTAAACATAAACTCATCTCAACTTTGTTTCTAAAGCACTTTCAAAAACAACAATGGCCGTTGTACATGAAAAAGAAAAGAAAATAAAAAACAAATACATATAACCCAAATACATAGAATTTAGACATTTATTAAAAGCCATAGAAAATAAAAACTTAACATCCTCTGAAATGACAAGGAGATTTTTTTTAATGACAGCGGAAGCTCATTCTATAGTCTAGGAGCTGCCACGGAAAAAGCTTTCTCCTCTACATTTCAAGCACAATTGAGGAACCGTCAGACACAGTTGATCCTTGGAGCGAAGAGATCTCAAAGGTTGATGTAGACTAATCAAATCAGAAACATACTCTGGTGCCAAGCTATGGAGAGATTTAAAAACATACTTTATACTGGATTCTGTATCGAATCGGTAACCAATACAATGAAACCAATACAGGGGTTATGTGGTCTCTTTTTTTGGCACCAGTTAAAAGCCTAGCAGCTGAGTTCTGAACCAGCTGCAGGTGAGAGAGGGAGGCCTGACTCACACCCAGATACAAAGTGTTGCAATAATCCAAACGAGAAGACACAAAGGCATAAACAACCTTCTCCAAATCACTGAAAGAGAGGATAGACTTTAACTTAGCTATAGATCTAAGGTAAAAAAAAAAAAAAAAAAACTATTTTTAACAACAGCATTTATTTGGCGATTGAATTTAAGCTCAGAGTCAAAAATAAAGCCAAGGCTTTTAACAAAGGAAAGTTTATTCCCAGGAAGCAGTAACAGATTGTCATTAGAAACCATACCACATCCTTTCTGGCCAAAAACAATAAACTCTGACTTGTCCTCATTCAATTGGAGAAAGTTGTTTGCCAACCAACTCTTCACATCAGCCAAACAGTTATACAAAGACTCAAGAGAAGATTGCTCTCCATATTTTATAGGGAAATAAATTTGAGAATCATCAGCATACAGATAGTAATTTATACCGTGCTTATCAAATATCTTTCCTAATGAAAGCAAATAAAGGGAAAACAAAACGGTCCCAAAATCGAGCCCTAAGGAACCCCACACGTTAATGGTACAACAGAAGAAGAACAGTTTCCCAAACTGACTGAAATGGTTCTACCCTTAAGATACGAGGAAAACCAGTCCAAGGCTATACCTTGGATATCCACTTGGTCTTTGAGACGATCAATAAGGATATCATGATCAACCATGTCGAAGGCAGCACTGTGATCCAGCAGTAGAAGACAACATGACTACCCGAATCTACATCTAATAAAATATAATTTGAAACCCTCATTAAAGCAGACTCTCTACTCTGACCAGCTCTGAAACCTGATTTAAATCTATCGAAAATATTATTACTAACTAAAAAAACATTCAGTTGTACAAACACAAATCTTCTCTAATATCTTTGAAATAAAAGATAGTTTTGAAATAAGACGAAAATTATTCATATCTAAGGCATCAAGATTCACTTTCTTAAGAAGATAGATAAAAACAGTCACTGGCTTAGTTTCTGAAAGAGTTAACCATTTGAACTACTTGGTAGAAATGAATTTCTCACTCATTTAAACAGGGACTTGCTGCCACCTATTGGTGGTTTTAGATTCATGTTGAGTATCTTTTTTTTTTTTTTTTAAACATTTCATTTTTCAATATTCATTAAAAACAACTATTAATCAGTTATTATCATTATACAATGTTGAATCAAAATGTTTATTCCTTTCTTAACTCAATAATGACTTTAAATGATATTTTGGCTGAAAATTTCTCAGCCAAAACTGATGTGTGATTAATTTGCGATTAATTATATTGATTATTGGCACATCATATTATACCATGGGGCTGTTAAATGCTTGATTCTGTTCTAATGTGTGCAATTATTTTCCAGTAAATGCACAGCAATGTTAGAGTTCCATATCACTTTCCCAAATTATTTAAGCAGTTTCAAAGGCCCCTGTACATCCTACAATAACAAATAAACCAAAACCCGGAAAGATACTGATTAAGTCATCCAATAGCAATAACAATAGGATAAAAATGACAAATTCCATTTTTCCAACTAATTTACCTTTTATTATCAATGGAAAGCATGCTTTCTTCCACTCTTTCTCTCTGCATGCACACTTGCACACAGACAGATACACACACACACACACAGAAACCTGTTTACACTTTTTGATAAAATAGTTTGCAACTGAAAAGCCACATTTCATTTCTCAGTGGTGAGGTGATAGCTTCACTGCAGTTTGTCACAGTTTCGATATTAGTAAAACTGTTGAGAGCTGCACAAACTCATGTAATTCACACCCACTTAATCTCTTTCTTTCTCTTTCACTCCAATAACTGCGTTAGTCTGAATGTGAATGGCTCAAGCCTCCATTAATAGCTCTTAAATTATGTTTTGGAATTAGCAATGGAGGCTTGGGAAGAGATGCATAAGAAATTAGTCCTACACACACGAGCGTACTCACAAGTCTCTGTGTTGTAACCATGGACACAAGCATAATAATTGACTCCATTGGTCTGTTGAACTATTAAAAAACACACACACACACACACACACACACACACACACACACACCTGAGATGTAATTGCCTCTCTGCTGTACATCTTGACTATATCTATATCTATAATGCAAAATTGCTTTTGTCGATTTCTAATAAAAATTAAGAAGACAACAAAGAAATTATATTTTTTTTTTTACTGTTGCTTAAATTGTAGTGTTTGTCTTGCTGTGTTAACAATGTAATATGATCTTTGTCTCAATAGGGCCATTCGTACCATTGTGTTGAGCAGCTTTCCAGAGAAACAGACCAAACCTGGACCACATCAGCTGAATATGTAAGGAAGGAATAACAGGGGTGTCAGTGTTTTGTGTTGTGAGTTGTTGAAGTGCTAATAGTGTTTTGTGCTCTGTAGGATGAGTTTGGTGCAGCAGGAAAAAGAACTGACAGAGAACATACTGAGTGTGGTATGATTGAAATTAGTGCTTTTATATACTGATATCTGATTGCTCCAGCTTTGGGTTGTAAAACAATAATAAAACAAAAGGAGAGTTTCACACAATATTGCAATTAGTGGAACAGATTAACAGCAAAAGAAGCAGTGAGACATAATACAATGCCACAAAACTTCCCTACTTCATGTTGATTACAGTTTGATTAAGTACAAAGGATTGATGTGCTTTATTGTTTCCTACATCAGTGTCTGATGTCACTCTTCAAAATGCAATTTTTGTTCTCTAAGAAAGCTCATAATAGCTCTGTCACTTGTTTAATGATGTGCTCCTCAGCTCAGAGAGCAGGCCACAGACTCTATCACTGTGTTAGAAGGAGCCCTGAACATTAAAAAAGACTTCTACATCCACACGCTTCGAACCCTAGACCTGCTAGCTGCTGATCCCAGTACAGCCAATGGAGAGACTGAGTCCTCCACCGCAGGACTGCGCATCAGCGCCGATCACCTGCACTGTCAGGTGTGTCCTACAAGGAAATAAATCACACTATCTAACTGTGCTGGAATCCTCTTATTTGTCATGTGAAAATCTGTTCTGTTATTAAAGGAATAGTTCACTCAAAAATGAAAATTTGCTGAAATTTTACTCACCCTCAGGCCATTTAAGAAGTAGATGCGTTTGTTTCTTAATTCGAAAAAGAAATGGAGATATGTAGCATTCCATCACTTGCTTCACTTGCTTGAATGGGTGCCGTCAGAATGAGACTCCAAACAGCTGATACAAACAACACAATAATCCACAGAACTCCAGTCTATCAATTAATGTTTTGTGAAGCCAAAAGCTGTTCAATTTTTTTAACGAAATAAATCATTAAGATGTTTTTAACTTTAAACTTTTGCCTCCAGCTAAAATCTATAATCCATAATTTTGCTTTCACCAGTGAAAAATCATCAGGAGAGGAATATGCACAGATCAAACAACATTTGCAAACTTAAAGAGAGACTTGTTCAGTGAGGCAACCGTTATTATGGACTCGCATTTTCATTTCAAGTGACAGTTTAAAGAATATATGAAGAGTCGTGTGGATTATTGTGATGTTTTATTGCTCCAAACCTGTTCCCATGAAGAAACAAACTCTTCTAAATCTTGGATGGCCTGAGGGTGAGGGTATTTCCAGGAAATTTTTATTTTTGGGTTAATTCCTCCTTTAAAAGTGAGCTATAATTAATATCTGGCAGGTGCATTACGATTTAGGAGGCATTTACTTTCAGCAAGGTTGTTCTGACCCTTCAGTGTACGAGAAAGCCAAGGAACACTTCAGAAAAGCACGAGAACTGCTCACAAAGGTGAGTCGTTATTAAATTAAAATAACACTTCACTCAAAAAAGTACATGTTGTCATTATATACTCACCTTCATGACCAATGCTGTATTGACCAATCAGCATCCAGGACTGTAGTAATCTTTTGAGATAATCCAACTGTGTTTTTCAGTCATGACATTGTTTTTGCCGCTGTGTCTGATGGCAGCTAGATTCCTCTGCATCTCTCTGTTGTGTGGATGAGCAGCGGTTGGCTGGATACTGGAGCGCCTGCAAAACCCTCACTGAAACCTCAGACCCCGGCGAGAGCCAGAACACCCCGTACGGCCAGATCAGCTGCTTCATGAGGAACCATGATTATGGGGTCAGCAACTCTCACTACCATTAAATAGTGCTCTACTTATTGATTAAAAAACCTTTACGATTGCAAGACAAAAATTAAAACAGCTCTCCTGAATTTTAGTTCGAGCCTTCCTTACAAACTTTCCACAGATTTATAGTATATTGCATTTTTAGTAAGTCTCATGATGATTTACTAATTAAGTCTAAGTGAGCAGTTTTATCTGATGTATCAAGTCATGTGGTAATCATACTTTTTTATTCAATAAGAATGTCTTGGTCATTTTTTTCAGTGTATAGAGCTTTTCACAAAACACATAGTTTTAAAGCAGCTTTACAGAAATTCATAATGCTATAATACCTTTATATATTCTATTATTCTGCATCTGTTTTATGTATTCAAATTAATCATCCTATTAATAATACCCGATAGTTCACATTTAGCAGTTTAGAGCTGAGCTATATGATAGTTTGGTTCCAATATAAATGATGTACCAGTTGATATTTGCTGTATTGTATGTGGCACTTTATGTGAGTGTACTGTACAGTATGTATGTGGGAAAAAATTACATATACATACAGTAGATGTGAATTGAAGTTAGTAATTTGTTAAAATCAAAATTTGATGTTGAATAATGGAGAAAAAATCTTAGGACATTTGTCTCAAACTCAATTCCTGGAGGGCCAGATCTCTGCACAGTCATTCTCTGTGAGGTTTATTAAACCAACCTGCTGGTTTGGTCTGGTCAGAGATGAACTGGCTCCCTGACTGAGCCTGGTTTCTCCCAAGGTTTTTTCTCCTTTCTGTCACCGATGGAGATTTGGTGAATTCAATGATGAACTGGCTTTAACTGAAAATTGAGTGTTTACTATTGTCCTTTTTTTTGACACACTATTTTCTTATTTGATACTGTAAAGCTGCTTTGACAATCTATATTGTTAAAAGCGCTATATAAATAAAGGTGACATGACCTGAGTAGAAGACTGAATAGATGCAGACACTGATCGTAGAGATGCCCCTTGCACAGGGCTCTACTCTTATTTTTGTGCTCCTAACTTAAACAAAAAAAAAATAAATTAGGAGCACAGTCAAAAATTTTGTAGCACGTTCTAATCAATAATCCAACATTTGATCAAAAATTAGCCTTCCCATTACGAGGTAATATTTGACTCCTACAGTGGAATTTAATTTTTACCTTTGTAATGGTATTTTTCTAACTTTATTAAAAGAATGTTATATTTTATGTCAAATTTTGAATAATGAGTAGAATAATAAGAAGTTACTAATTAAATTAAATCAGTATTAAAATTAATTTGTACAGAGGTGGCACAGAAAAACATAAAAGTGGTCTGTAGGTGTATTTTCAGACATTTAATGAGGATCAGAGGTGGCATGAGTGCAATTAAAACCATAAATTCATGTTAAAGATTAATGTTTAAAAAAAAATTTATATAGAAATATTAAGTGATTTAAAGAACTGAAAAGATTAAAGACTAAAACTGACAGCAGGTGGCGGCAAGTCACTGATTTTATCACTGAATCATTCATTCAGTTGATTCATTCGAACGGCTGATTCATTCAGGAATGAAGCAAGTGACAGTATTTATGAATAGTTAATCATGAATCACTGACTCACTAGATTCGTTTAAAAATGCAGTTCATTCATAAAGAGATACCGCTGTGTTTGAATGGAGATGTGCAGCGGCTGAGCTGTGACTTTGTTTCAAACTATTTTCGACGACGAAATAGAGCAAAATCAGACATATTTGTTATAGTCAGACAATGTAAGTCACTAAATATTAACTTCTTGTCTATTGAACTATTGTATTAAATCAGTATCACATTTACAAACTCCCTTAAAAATCATTAAAAGCTGTCACTCATCTTAGCTCATCGCGATCTCACATTTATAATCAACAAAGCTCTCTACACTGCACAATGAATCTTTTATTTACACCGTCTACACTTTGGTTATGAAAGGATTCATAAGATATGTCTGTGATACATTGCTCAATGCTGCAAAAACACGTAGAAACCTTTGTAGCTCCCCTCAGTGATCACAATCACAAATATGATGAAGATCTGGTCAGTCGCACTGGTGCTCCTAAATATTTTTTCATAGTTGCACATAGTAGTTTTGAAATGGTCGCACTGCATCAAAGAGCAACATCAAGCCAGGACAGAGCTGGATCTGCTGGATATGTATCCTAAGGATAGGAAGAAATGCAAAATGCTCGATCATACCCTAGATCATGGTAAATAATTTAGAGCAGACTTTTAGTATATGAGATGTTTTCAGTTCCATACAGAATATCAGTGAGGTATGAATTAAGTAGGTGTATGCTGGACTAATAAAAATAGGCCTTTAGTTTATGCATAAACTGAGAGTGTGTCTTTTGGAGTGAGTCCAACACAGTGACTGGTCTGTAGTTAAGGGGCCAAAGAATCAAACATAGCTGCCTGTAGTTTTCAAGTAATCCTGCAGAATTTGGTTAGACTTTTCAGTATTAAGGTCTTGAATGCATAAATGTGCTTTTTAGCATCAGAAACAGAGAGCATGTCTTAATGTAGCAACACTTATGAGGTGGAACAAGTCTTCTAATAACATTGGAAATATGATTGTCAAAGAACAGATTTCTATCAGACATAAGGTTCTTAACTGTGGAAGTCTGTGTTACAGTAAATCCATCAAAAACATTGTTTTATTGTCTTATGTTTAGAGGTTTTCATGCTAACTGATACACTCCTTTATTCAGCCAGAAGTAGGAAGTTACTGGCTATCCAGTCTTTGATATTACCAATGCACCTGCTAACTTGGAGAATTGAGGTAGTGCTGGAGAAGTATAAAGCTGAGTATCTTCTGCATAAGTGTAAACTCATGCCATGGTTCCTGACATCCTCTCCCAAGGGAAGCATATTCAAAGAGAATAGCAGAGGACCTAATACTGAACCCTGTGGTACTCCGTACCCCATCCCACAATTAACACAGACAAACTGGTAGCATTTGGATGGGAAACTCTTCACAGAAAACGGTTCTGCAGAAATTAACAGTTGGTTAGGGCAACACTACTACTAGACATAAATGGGAGATTTGAGATTGTTATACAATTAACCACTTCTCATGGGACTAGCTGGAGCTTTTTGATAAGGGTTTGATAACCCTTTTTGTTTTTGGTGTATGTTTGACCTCTTCAACATAGAGCATATTTCATACTCCACCCTGGCAGCACTTTCTGTCATAGCATACTGTTAATAAGAAATATTATACTGCTTATAAGAAACATTTATGGTTGGTAAAAGCTTGACATGATTGTGCAGTTGGTGGAATGTGAATTTGTATAACAGTAACCGTTACTGTCTCTGTTTTCTGTCTTCATGTTTTAGGCATTGATCGAGGCCTTCATCAGAGACAACGTCACACTCAGTCTACCCTACAGCTTCAGACATTCAATTCAGCTAGAGCTGTTGCACAAGCTTCAACAAGGGTGAGATGCTGTTTAGATCCTCAGAGGATGTTTGCATGTGTATTTAGGGTGTAAATCTTGCACCATCTATATCCACACAAATGTTCAGAGACTCATTCTTCAGTATGGAATGTGTTTCACGGAAGCCCTAAGAGGTGATGGATTATTATTTTTCTTTCTTATTTTCGATTGATCACTGCATAAGTTGTTTTCTTGTGAACATAGCTTAATTTTTATTGTGACCTCAATGAAAGCCTAGCAAGCAAAGGGCAACCATGCAGATCACAGCATTTGACAGTACAGTATAAAAGATCTGTGTACTATTGCTGTCATCCCTTTTCCCCTTTTTAAGCCAGAAATGAAATACAGACATTTCCCCTACACCCTTCTTTAATGGTTTAAAATAAGTAGATACAAACCTGTTTTCCTTCTACAAAATTCTTACAGAATTAATGTAACCAAACACTGTTTGTGTGTATGTGTGTTTTAAATGACAGGGACAGGGCTCTGGAGGAAGTTTGTCATAAACTATGTGTGTGTAACGCAGTGAGAGATGCACTGGAGGGTGGGGTCCTCAGTGTGTCCTTCCATCAGCTGCTCATCAAACCCAGCAAAAACACCATCAGTTTTCTGCTGGAGGTATAAACCCTTCTGCATCACTGAATCATATAAATTACACACTCTGTTCCTTTATTAAACTGATCTAGTTCACATGGTTTTCTGATTAAATAAAATGCTGTCTGTTGCTCTCTCCAGGTGTGCACAAGATCCCTGGATAAGGAGCACAGGTCTGAAACAAGCAAGAGGAAAATGGCCATTTTCATCAAGTGAGCACCCTTACATTTTTTTAAAAAAACTTTTCACCTTGCCAGACTGTCTTTTTCTTTGCTTTCACATGGTTTTTTTCACATGGTATTTCACACTTTTCAAGGGTAGATTTGTTTGAAGTGACTTTCACATGGGGGAGGGGAAATGCTGCAGCAGTCTGCATAAACAGGAACAATTTTTTTATATCATGTATCATCATTGGATTTTAGATTAAAGAAAAAGTTTGGGTTCCGTAAGACTTAATGTTTTTAAGGAAGTTCAGTGCTTATCTAATGCTTATCAAGTCTGCATTAATTTGATCAAAAATACAGAAAAAATGGTAATGTTTTGAAGTTTTGTTGATAATAATGATAATGTTGTTGAGAAATTGTTTTCCATATATATATTTTTTTTTCTTTTTGAAAGAAATTAATACTTTAATCAGCAAAAATATGTTAAATATGTTAATTTCTATTTTGAATAAGTGCTGTTCTTTTAAAAAATTTATTCAAAGAATCTTGAATAAAGTATCACAGGTTCCAAAAATATATATTAAACAGCACAACTGTTTCTAACATTGAAAATAAATCAACATATTTATCATGGGGTAGGGAAAATGTTGCAGCAGTTTGCATTAATAGGAACTACAATTTTTTTTTTCCTTTTTGTTTACTTAAATCATATAATTGGATTTTAGATTATGTATAATTTAAATAAATATATATATATTAGGTCCTGTAACTGTTTACCATTTTCTTGTGTTTGCTATTGTATTTTATTTTAAACTGTATCATTGTTTGAAATTACTATACTACAAAGATTCCATGATGTATAGCTGTTAATTTGTTTTCTTGTTTTCATTGTAGGACAGTTTGTAACAGGTTGGAAGATGTTTCTCTGGCCTTCATGGTCTCATCTCATAAACTCTTCATGGAACTTCTTCAAGATGAGGAGAAGAAGATCCTGATGGAGCAGATGAGGAAGAGCTCAGCCACAGTCAACCTCAGTGCCAAACCACTGCCCTCATTCTACGATATACCCGGTACATCCAGACGTTTAATCATGACCATATGAATTATATGAATATTTCGTCATCTGGAGAACTGTTCTTGCTGTTGGTTGAAGTGCTTTTTGTGTTTTGTTCTCACCAGCGTCTGCCAGTGTGAATATCAGTCAGCTTGAACAGCAGCTCATTTTGTCACTGGATCCTCGACACATCCGACAAATCCTCATCGAGCTGCATGGGATGGCCGAACGACCCTTCTGGAGGGTTAATAGTAAGGTCAGGAAAGACCATCAGAGGTCACATTATGATTTTAATGCCATTATGCCTCATTTTAAAGGTGCTTTAAGCAATTTTTGAAAAACGCTTTTGTCCGCAGTGTCAGACCAAGTCCCAAAACTCACTTGTAGCTAGGAAAGCATGATATTATCGGACTGATATTGTAATCGGCCGATAATGGCTTTAAATGTAAATATCGGCATTGACCCGATATGAAAAATTATGCCGATATGTCTTGCCAAAAAGAGGAATACCTTAACTCACATGTGCTAAGGGTGTGCTAGCGATTAGATCACATCAGCAGTGTGGCTAATTCTTGAAGCAAAGTTTTGTCTGGATGATGATTAGATTTACTCTTTTGGATCACTACATTTAAACTGAGAAAGCACGTACAGTTGGGTGAATGGTAGAGTCAACAGCATGTGCAGCGGCAGCCTCCCCCGGGTCCTAACTTCCATTCGGTAAGGAGTTTTAATCTGTAGGGGGCGCTGTTGGCCTACTTCTAATTAAATTAAAAGTAAACTAGACTACACAAATAACATTTAGACTGTGTTTCTGATTAAATAAAGCAGTAATAAAATAAAATAATGAGTATGTTTTGAATTTTTACAACTCTTTTGCTTTAGATTAGGGCTGGGCTGAATACCATTTTTTGAGCTTCGAAGCTACGGTAGTGATCAACACCGAATATTCAAAGCTTCGGAGGGAGGGGGCTAAACACAAATTCCTGACAGTAAACTGCTGCTGCATTCTATTTATGACCTACTGACACAAATTTCAGATGATTTTCAAATGTTGCTTTGTCGCGTCCAGTGTAGACAGACTTTAGCTGTTGTGGCGCGGCACAACACGACAACTGTCGCATCTGGTGTAGACACGGTGTAATAAAGGCAGGAATCTCTGTGTGTCTGTCTGTCCGTTTGCATTTTTATTATGTCGAGAACCGTTCATCCAGTCGACTTCATGCATGGCAAGTGTGTTGCTGTGGACCCAAGGTGTCGCATTTTGGTGGATTATGGACACGCGACACGTTATAATTAATAAAGTTTTAATAAACTACAGAACAGCGCGAACCGAAAGCGGTGTGCATCATGCAGGCAGGGCTTATATGTTCTGGGAATGGACACTGCTCTAGTGATACAAAACACACAGGTCTGTTAAGAGCAATAAATATAGACAAATTATTATTAGGCTGGGCTACTGTACCTTTTTCGCAAGTATTTTCCAAGCAAATTAAGCGCACGTTTTTATCATGTTTGAAATTACTGATGAACATCGCAGATAAAAGCAGCTCATTTTTCTTCTTTTTTTTTTCTTTATACAATATACTATAGGCGTACTGCTTACAGAAAATAGGTGATTTTTCAAACTTGATGTGCTGGTTTGATTTCAGGGGCAGCTGTGGCCTAATGGTTAGAGATTTGGACTTGGTGGAGGGAGTGAATGAACAGTGCTCTCTTCCACCCTCAATACCCATGGCTGAAGTGCCCTTGAGCAAGGCACTGAACCCCTAGTTGCTCCCCGGGCGCTGGATATATAGCTGCCCACTGCTCCGGGTGTGTGTTCACAGTGTGTTCACTTCTCACTGCTGTGTGTGTGCACTTGGATGGGATAAATGCAGAGCACCAATTCCGAGTATGGTTTACCATACTTGGCAAATGTCACGACTTTCACTTTCACTTTCAGTTGTGGTAGGCCAGTTTCAAATCGCATATTTGGCACACTGTCTTTCTTGTCCTCACTCAATTTAAAGTGCTCCCACACAGCTGAGGTCCTCTGCATGTCTGTCTTCTTTACCAGATGAAATGAATCATGATGTTCATGATGTTCACTCATGGGCGATTCATATTCAAGCAAATGAGAACCGTTTCACGGGGGATGCCAGAATTAAAAAAAAAAAAAAAAAAAAAAAAGAATATTCAAATTTCAGAATTGAAAATCGAATGCCAACCCACTGAAGGAATATTTGAATAATCAAATATTCTGGTCCAGCCCTACTTTAGACCATCAACAAATGTTAAATCTTAAAATAAAGTCTTTCTGGGAAAAAAATGCAGTGATGGATCTATAGTTTATATATACTTATTTTCAGAGCTTCAATGTACTGTCAAAAAACCTTCATTATTGTTTATTTAATTCTAACTTGTCAGTTCTCAAAAATAAGAAAGGATAGTTGTTGACATTGTGATTTGCAACTTCTTTTTTATTCTTGCAACTGTATTTTTTCCTGTAGTGGGAGGTTCCTGTTGACTATGTAAACGTCATACTAGCAATAAAAGACAACCTGACACGAGACCTGGTGTACATCCTTATGGCCAAGGGTCTGCACTGCATCAGTATAAAGGTGTGTATCTGAGCAAGACTCACTTCCACATGATTCAGTATGCGTATATTCACACCAGAAAGACGGTTTTGGAAAGAAAGCTGCTAAAGGGACAAAAGCAATGTTCATGTTGATTGCACTATTTTAGTGATGTGCCTGGAACACAGTCATCTAGATCAATAAACAGCTTTACCTACACCTTTGCGTTACTTTAGTAATCTAATCATTTAGTTATCTAATCATAAGTAAAGTAATTGTGCACATGCACATTTTTTAAAGATCTGTAAGAATATGTGCTTACATGCCCACTGAAGATGCATCCTACTACAGAAACCCAAATGTGTTAAACTGCTTTCACTTAATCCCTTAAATGCTTTCTGCAAAAGCCCTGAAATGCATAAAATTGCTTGTTGTATTCCTCAGCTGTAGGTTGCTTTGAAAAGAAGCGTCTGTCAAATGAATAAATGTAAATGTACCACTTTTGCAAATTCTTTGCACCAAAAAAGCTCCAGTATTTTTAAAAATTTACATTTTTCATCCTTATATTCATTTTCTGAAAAACAGAAGTGAAAGGGGCGTTACCTGTTAAAGAAATGCATCGCACTGTATCCAAGACTTCCTTTACAACATGTAATGTGTTTTTCTGAGATTAAGTCCAAAAGAAACCAGCGATTTCTCATTTCAAATAAGTACTTTTATAATTTGCATTCTTGTGGTTCTGGGTGCCACATTTTTGTAATTCCCTTTAAAAAACGGAGGCAGTTCATTTTAATTTAGCTGCGATTAATTTCTGGGAAATATTTATTTTATGTTAGTCTGTTTTTACAAAGCGGCACGTGATAAAAGTTTTGATTTTGTCATTCAGCTTTTTTTTTGGTCTCTTTGGCTGCTGCAGGATTTTGCACACGCTCGTCAGCTGTTCACAGCGTGCCTGGAGCTGGTGACAGAGTTTTCTCCTAAGCTGCGTCAGGTCATGCTCAACGAGCTGCTGTTGATGGAGGTCAGAGGTCACGAGGCAGGCGCTGCCGAAGGCAACATGGAGAGACCTCCACCTGACCTGGTCAGCAGGGTCCGCGGATATCTGGAGATGAGGATACATGGTATTAAGTCAGCTGTAAATACAGGAGGTCTGATGGTTTTTAGCTTAAAATAAACCAGAGCAAGGTCTTTCACACTCACTTCTGGCAATTTAATTACATTGTACAAAGAAATAAATGAATCTGACCTTGGATCAAATATCTACACAGTTGTTGTTAGACTTAGACCATTAAGATTAAGGTATTTTCTATTATAATAACAATAAATTATGCATAATTGAATACAAGTAACCCTAAACCCTAACTATATAGTAAGTATATGTAGTTAATTAATATTACTCAGTACTTAAATGTATAATTACACTGTAACAAGGACACCTTAAAATAAAGTGTACCTTATTTTGTAATTAAATTACATAATTTAATTACATGTAACTAGTTACTTCGCAACACTGCTCAGGATGTGATGAAATCGTGCAGGAAAAGTTAATGGGTTGCCTTTATTCTTTGATAAATTAAGCACTTTTGAGTTTATGTGCTTATTCTTGATAAAACCATATGAAGTGGAATTGATATTTTAGTGTAGGATGCTATAATTCGTTACTATGTTCTCCACGGCCACAGATCTCCCTCTGCGTCAGATCGTCGGGGAGGAGTGTGTCGTGTTCATGCTCAACTGGAGGGAGAACGAGTATCTGACGCTGCAGGTGCCACAGTCTCTGGTCAACAGCAACCCGTATATCAAGGTATCTGCACTCTCCCCACAAACACGCCTGTGCTTCATTGCAGTGAATAGTGTGAAAATCTTAAGGGTCTTAAAAATAGGTTTCTTTTTCTTAATGCAAAATATATATTTTTTTTATAATTTACACATTTTCTTAATTTTTGACTCTGAAATGTTGAAGAGAGAATCTCGATGCGATGGAGAATCGATTATTTCCAACACCCTCCAGATCAGCTCTTCTTGTGTGCTGTTGTTCATGCAGCTAGGGCAGCTGATAGCGTCCACCTGTAAGGAGCTGCCAGGACCCAAAGAGAGCAGACGCACGGCGAAGGAGCTCTGGGAGGTGGTGGTGCAGATCTGCAGTGTTTCCAGCCAGCACAAACGCTCCAGTGACGGTCGGGTGAGCCTTCTCAAACAGAGAGAGTCCTCGATGGGCATCCTGCCGCGGTGAGACACAGGGACCGCTTCATTGAACATACAACTCTAAAACCTGCCTTAGATGACGTCAACATTTTTTAAAAACTTTCTGGTCTGCTTTCTTAAGCCAACTTCAAAGTTTGTCATGATGAACTTTTTTTTTCTCTATGTCATGTTAACACATTGTTATATTTTCTTTTGTTTGTGCTTTAGGAGCAAATTCATGACTTTTATGAAAAAACTACGGGTAAGTATAAAAAAAAGTACAAAGCATAATGTAAAAGTCTATGGCATCATAAAGAGAGCTTCCAGTATTAATCTGCAATATGATTTTGGGTTGCAGGAGCCGCTGGTTTTGACAACGCTCATCTCTTTGTTTGTGCGGCTGCACAATATTGTACGAGTATGTGCTATCAGTGTAGAGGAAACACTTTTCTAGATTGTAGGTGTTTTGGTTTACTGTAAAATGACTTAAAATAAACTAGTCAAGTATGTGAACAATAACAATAGAATAGGTATTAAATTGGGAAAATCTTGTTTCTGTGGATTGATTCCAGGTCATTATTCATATGATTTTTTTTTTTATTTCTCAGGATGATATAGTGAATGAAGTGACAGCTGAGCATATCTCCATATGGCCTTCATCTCTTGCCAAGTACGTCACAAATACCATTAGATGAAGAAATGCTCCTATGTTAAAATCTGTGTAAATGATGGTGTAATCTTGGTTTCATATGTTCTGATGATGATGGTGGTATTGATGCAGTTTACAGTCGGTGGATGTTGAAGCCGTGGTGGTCACGTTGAAGGAATTGGTGAACTATGCTCTCAGCCTCAACCCCAACAATCAGTCGTGGCTCTGCACGCAGGCCGACATTTACTTTGGTAAGTTGAAGCTGTGTATTTATCTATTGTATATTGTACAGATGCTGGTCATATAATTAGAATATCATCAAAAGTTGATTTATTTCACTAATTCCATTCAAAAAGTGAAACTTGTATATTATATTCATTCATTACACACAGACTGATATATTTCAAATGTTTATTTCTTTTAATTTTGATGATTATAACTGACAGCTAAAGAAAATCCCAAATTCAGTATCTCAGAAAATTAGAATATCGTGAAAAGGTTCAATATTGAAGACACCTGGTGCCACACTCTAATCAGCTAATTAACTCAAAATTATATGATTATATGACCAGCACCTGTATATATCACTCATACTGCAGAGGTCCAACACTGAGTTTTTTTTTTCCAGGAACATGATTTGTGTAACACTTTTAACAATAAACATTGTTTCGCAGCAGCTTTACAGAGTTTTGTGACGTTAATGCTAAATTGTCTATACTCACCAGTTTATAGTATATATCCCTTTATGAGTGTATGTATGTATGTGGTTATTTTTGTTGTAGTTGTAAGCTAGGCTAATTAATTTTTGATCTGATATGGAGGCCTAATTACCATTTGGTGATGTGTACCCTGCCGCAAGCGGTTCAACTTAAAATTAAATTAAAATTCATGATATAATACTTAAATGTACTCAAAGTCTGATGTAACTAAAACATACAAAAGTATCAAATATTTGCAATATTTTGTTTTCATAAAAAAGTAACTACTATAGAAAATAAAGTTTAATTCCTGAATAAATGTTTTAACATTTATACAATTAAAAACTCTTGGCCCAAGTCTGTTAGATGCACGATATTTCATAGAGATGAGTTCATAGAGATGCATTGTTTGGTAATCTTTTTAAAGTTTCAAGTAAAATATTTTTTTTAAATAGTTTTTAATGGTTAAATTTCAGTTTTAAATAGGCCCAAATGCTAAAAGAATCCCCTATTTACAGTACTTGCAAAATTTTGCCGTAACAGGTGAAAAACAAACTTCATTCACAGCACTACAGTTTGTTTTTACGTACTAAACTCGTCTTTACTTTTCTCTTATTTTTTCTTCCTTTGTTCTTTCAGTGACCAACCAGTATTCTGCAGCGATGCACTATTACTTGCAGGCAGGGACCGTGTGCTCCGATTACTTCACTAAACCGGTTCCTCCTGACGTCTACACCGACCAGGTTCTGGAAATCTGCAGAACAACCTTATGAACAAATCAAGAGAATGCTTTTATTTCTACTTTTGGCTTGTTAGTAAAGTGTCCTGTAGAGATCATGTAACGTTGGGATACTATCAGGACTGACACGCGCTGAATGTTTCTGCAGGTCCTGAAGAGAATGATCAAGTGTTGCTCGCTGTTGAACTGTCACACTCAGGTAACAAACCGATTCATGAGTCTCGTCCCAGAGGATTGCACTGCGTCATTCGTGATGTTATTGTGTGCACTCTGCAGGTGGCTGTTCTCTGCCAGTTTCTGAGGGAAGTCGACTACATGACTGCATTCAAAGCTCTACAAGAGCAAAACAGGTGAACTCACAATGCATGCTGCATCAATACCTGCTTTACAAAGTCAGAAATGATCTCTTATGGGGGTTTTTCTCCATTCCATCAGTCATGACTCTATGGATTCGTTCTATGATTACATCTGGGATGTGACGATACTGGAATATCTGACATGTATCCTTTTTAAAGAAGACCCAATCTCAGACCAGCACGAGTCCGCTGTTATCAGTCTTGAGCTCTACTTTTGCAAATGTATTAATAAAAAGATTTGAATAAGCCTTTATTCAGCACATCTGATGTTCTCCATCCATTGTTTTACCATAACTTTTGCCTTTAGACATTCATCATAAACGAGGAGAGAGTGACAAAAGACAAGTTGCGGTAAGCTGAACCATTTATCTGTTGATTCAAGAATCAGTTACGCTACATTGAGTGTCTCAAGACATTTATTGCAGATACTGCAGAAATGCAATCTAACAATATGTACCAATATTTAATTTCAGTGCAGTTTCAAAGCAAGATTTGTACAAAAGTTGCTTAATTTTCAGATGGAACTATTAGCCATCACAAATGAAACTAAATTAGCTCAGTACATAGATGTGAAGCTAATGACGGTTAATCTCTTTGAACACAGATCAAGGCCATCGGACAGACAGAGTTAAACTCCAGTAATCCAGAGGAAGTCCTGCAGCTTGCAGCGCAAAAAAGGAAGAAGAAATTCCTACAGGCCTTGGCTAAACTCTACTTTTAATTTCATTCCAAAAGAGTGTTTTTTTTACTGGGGAAAACTATTTTCAAATAAATATGCCTATGCTAATTTATGTTGTGTCCTATTTTAAAAATATACAAATGTATACATACAAATGCACAATTTAATGCCTTTGGTAAAGTTGAAATGAGCAAACGTAAACTTCTTACATTCTATATACAAATGAACACAATGCTGTATAATAAAGAACATTGGGCTGACAGGAAATTTTATATTTTCATGAATCACATTTTAGGAAGTCATCATTTGAAAAAAAAACATAAAAATAAAATAGAAAATGTACAAAAATACTACACTAGCAATACTGAGGCCTGCTCTTATTTTTGCACTATATTTATAAGTATAAGAGAAATATAATAATCACAGGCAATCCTAAGTTGCCTATTCAGAATATAAAACAGTGCTGTTTCTTGAAGTCTATTTTGTTACTTAAATAGCAGTTTAAGCCCTGTGCACACAGTACATATTACATTTAATGACCTGAGCTCGAGATAAAGTCTAGAACTAGAGTGACAGTAAAAATCACAGTACACTGGTCCTGCTGATTGAACACTAGTGTTAGCTGGGTTTCTCAGCGCTGCTGGGTGGTGTTGGTGGGAACAAGGGCTCCAGGCTTTTTGACTGCTTCTCCTGAGCCTCTTTCTGTAAATGAGAACATGACATCGATTAAAAAACGGTTAAATGCACCTGGCTGAAACAATGCCACAGCAGAACCAAATGAGCACAACATGCTCATAAATGTTCCTCATTCCACTTCTGAACTTCCACATCCGTCGATTGCTCTGATCTCAATGATTAATATTAGTTAAGCACTAGACTCACCAGCATGCAGAGGTAGTCCACGTGTGTCTGAATGTTGTGTCTGTCCTCAGACGGCACTTGAACAAATTCTCTCAGCCTTGCATTCTCATAACACATCGTGATCTCCACGAAAGGAGCCATCCAGTTCACACAGGTCTCAATGGCCTCCCACTTCAGTCCTGTGTGGAGGACAAACACTTCGTCTGATCTACACTGAGACACATGCTCAAAACTACTACTCTTTATGCTTTGCCCAGTAATATAAACTACATAAATACAATGCAAATTTTGATGCAGTTATTTTTTTAAATGTATGTTTGCCATGAGAATGTGTGCCCTTTATGTGTACAACCAAACGTCCAAGTATCGCTAAGTTATGTTACCAGACCTTATTTTACTCATGAACTAAAAAACCCTGTAATAAAAACACACAGGAAAATCCTTATGGAAAGGGTATGACACTGGCTAGTTTGACACTACATTATGCGGTTCTTTAAATGTTGTCTTTAATGTTTAATTGTTTGTTTCATTGCTCTTTTGTTGATTTTGATTGCTTCTATTGTCTTCATTTGTAAGTCGCTTTGGATAAAAGCGTCTGCTAAATGACTTAATGTAAATGAAAGTGATGTGACATACAGCCAAGTATGGTGACCCATACTCAGAATTCGTGCTCTGCATTTAACCCATCCAAAGTGCACACACACAGCAGTGAACACACACACACACCCGGAGCAGTGGGCAGCCATTTATGCTGCGGCGCCCGGGGAGCAGTTGGGGGCTCGGTCTTGGGGACCTTGCTCAAGGGCACCTCAGTCGTGGTATTGCTAGCACGAGACTCGAACCCACAACCTTAGGGTTAGGAGTCAAACTCTCTAACCACTAGGCCACGACTTCCCCCAAATGTAATGTGTTCCTCAATTAGTTTTCGCTGAGGGCATAATTCTGCCAACAATACCAAGCCAAGGGCCACTGAACTATAAATATAGAATTATAGGTCATATAATTAGAATATCATCAAAAAGTTGATTTAAGAAAGACGACCATTGACACCTTGCACAAGGAGGGAGAGACACAAAAGGTCATTGCAAAAGAGGCTGGCTGTTCACAGATCTCTGTGTCCAAGCACATTAATAGAGAGGCAAAGGGAAGGAAAAGATGTGGTAGAAAAAAGTGTACAAGCAATAGGGATAACCGCACACTGGAGAGGATTGTGAAACAAATCCCATTCAAAAATGTGGGGGAGATTCACAAAGAGTGGACTGCAGCTGGAGTCAGTGCTTCAAGAACCGCTACGCACAGACGTATGCAAGACATGGGTTTCAGCTGTCGCATTCCTTGTGTCAAGCCACTCTTGAATAGCAGACAGCGTCAGAAGCGTCTCGCCTGGGCTAAAGACAAAAAGGACTGGACTGCTGCTGAGTGGTCCAAAGTTATGTTCTCTGATGTAAGTAAATTTTGCATTTCCTTTGGAAATCAGGGTCCCAGAGTCTGGAGGAAGAGAGGAGAGGCACACAATCCATGCTGCTTGAGGTCCAGTGTAAAGTTTCCACAGTCCGTGATGGTTTGGGGTGCCATGTCATCCGCTGGTGTTGGTCCACTGTGTTTTCTGAGGTCCAAGGTCAACGCAGCCGTATACCAGGAAGTTTTAGATCACTTCAGGCTTCCTGCTGCTGACCAACTTTATGGAGATGCAGATTTCATTTTCCAACAGGACTTGGCACCTGCACACAGTGCCAAAGCTACCAGTAGCTGGTTTAAGGACCATGGTATCCCTGTTCTTAATTGGCCAGCAAACTCGCCTGACCTTAACCCCATAGAAAATCTATGGGGTATTGTGAAGAGGAAGATGCGATATGCCAGACCCAAGAATGCAGAAGAGCTGAAGGCCACTATCAGAGCAACCTGGGCTCTCATAACACCTGAGCAGTGCCACAGACTGATCGACTCCATGCCACGCCGCATTGCTGCAGTAATTCAGGCAAAAGGAGCCCCAACTAAGTATTGAGTGCTGTACATGCTCATACTTTTCATGTTCATACTTTTCAGTTGGCCAAGATTTCTAAAAATCCTTTCTTTGTATTGGTCTTAAGTAATATTCAAATTTTCTGAGATACTGAATTTGGGATTTTCCTTAGTTGTCAGTTATAATCATCAAAATTAAAATAAACATTTGAAATATATCAGTCTGTGTGTAATGAATGAATATAAATATACAAGTTTCACTTTTTGAATGGAATTAGTGAAATAAATCAACTTTTTGATGATATTCTAATTATATGACCAGCACCTGTACACTGTACAAAAAGCATTGCAAATCATTTGAACGTTGTGTCAGTATGTTATTAATAGAACGAGTCAGCAGTTTACTGTCGAAGATTTGTCATGTCGCGCTGCATCCAGTGTTATGATTATAATGGGTTCTATTGTGTTTTATTTCGTAGCGCCGCTCGCGTCCAGTGTGTAGACACAATGTAAGTTAATGTAGCTTTTTGATGCTGCATTTGAATTTTCATGCCACATTATTTGAAATTAGCGCGGGCCAAATTTTTTCTCTCTCGGGCCGCCTATTGAGGAACCCTGGTTTACACCCTGCACACAATGTGGGCACATGCATATTTAGCTGCTTCAAATTGGTTTAGATGATCAAAAAAATTACACTAGCTAACAGTTTTAGAAACGTGAAGAGGTTATATAACAGTAGACCTTGCTAATTAAAATCTTACCCGATACTTTTTGGACGACATCAGCTGACATAAAGTGGCTAAAAGCAGCCGCTGCTAAGACTCCATATTTAAAGTCCAAAGAGTTGATATCAAGGATGCACAAATCTAAGAGCTAAAACAAACACAAAAAGCATATTAAAATTTTCAAGATTTTATAATGTAATAGTTTATAATGGTGTGGGGAAAGTGTGTGTACCTGTGTGATCTGAATGTAGGTTTCCTGAGAAAACTGAGGCTCTAATAGATTGGTAACGTCATAGAGCGATGCGATCTGAATGTAGAGTTTTATCCACGAGAGCACAGTCTCCGGACAAAGATCCCAGTTCAGCGCCTGTTGAGTACATAAAGACATGTTTAAACAACACACATATCCACAACAAAAAGGTAAATACTTTCTCATTTTTTTTTTTTATGCTCCCGGTTTTCAGCTTTCTATATTGAGTAAAAGTAGGGGACATTCGTGCAAGTAAATAATTGTTTGAAAAAAAAAATATATATATATAAATAAAAAAAAATGTATGTAATCTGAATGAGATTTGCCAAAAAATTATAAAAATAAAGATGTATAAAATGCAACAGACAAATAAAAAAAATCTGAAGCCCAATTTTATCCATTTCAGTGTAATCACATGCTAAATTGTATATATTGTTTTCAACATATGTTGCTTTTTTATCTATTTATCAATGTTTTGACATTTTATTGATGAAACTGATTCATGAATTTCTGTAATGATTTTTGCACCCTCTCTCTCTCCCGTCAGCAGAACCAGAAATGATTTCTCTGTCCACACCTTCAACATGATCAGCTCCATCTGCAGGATCTCCTCCTCCAGACACGCTCCGTCAGACACAAAAGCCAACTCGGTGATTTTTGGAGGATATATTTCCTATAAGAACAAGGAACATGCAGTGTTTTGCAGTGATTTATTTCGTATGCAGACAGTGACTCCAGTGTAGTTTAAAAAAAATTAGACCTATTTATTTTTGACACACTATGCATTGGTTAACATCACAACTTGTACATTAATCAGGCATGAGATTAAAAAAAGTAAATACATTGTTTTAAGTTTATATATAAAAAAATCTCATCCCTGGTTAATACTGAATTCAGCTGCCATACAGTTACAGGTGTTTTGACCTTTGAGCACAGGTCACCTAATTAGCCTTATGATATAATATAATGTTTTTGTTTTTTCTCTAGTGTTCAACGTGAAGCTGTTTTTGCACTGATGTCAGACTGTTTATGTGTTACAAATAATTTAATGTTGACCAGATGTAATACAATTTCAAGTGTAATGTGATGTTCATCGTTTATATCGAGCAGACAGTTTTTAAACACTTGTATACCTCTATTTTGGAGGAGATGAACAGAGCCGTGATTCCTATGAGCTGCAGTTGATCCTTCTGCACGTCACTCTGGGACAACATGTACCTGTCAAAGAAGTCCTGAGCCAGGTAGAAGGTCTGTCTGTGAAGTGTGTACGATTCACATACCTAAAGAGAGAGAAAAGACAAAGAATTTAAATATATTTTTCCACAACCAGTTATCGACTCTAGTTGACTAGTCAATTAGTGAATCATCTTGTGATGCTTTTAGTTTTTTTTGCTTTAACGAGCGATTAGTCTAGGGGGTTGACCTCATTGCTATAGATTAGGTATCTTTTTATGAGCATGCTCTTTAAAATCGCCCAAAGTTGGTTAGTAGAGAAGCGTAGCAGGCAGACAGTGGGAAAGAGAAATGTATAACTATTTTAAGACACACTTAGACATTAATAACTTAATCGTGAATATGCATTGCAGTACATCCACCCAATAATCTTGAATATGGCTGTTAGAATAATTCAAGCCCAGGATGTTTGTGTCTGTGAAGTCAGGGCCACTTTTACCTCTAATACACATCTGTATAATTTGCTTAACAGGCACGCGTGCTTCCCACATCTATTCATTAGTGACTATTTTGTTTTTGGTCTCATCTGCCAGTTTATGAACTGAATAGAAATGTGGTGAACTATATTCAAGTATCCTAGGAACTACTGTCTGAACGAATATTTTCACATGCTCCTTCCCTTCTATGTTGCATGAAAAATTATAATATGTAATGTAATAATTAGGGGTGTGCCCGAAGCAGACTACCATCGGAATGGCACGGATAATGGCTTCAAAAACGAATAACAGACAAGGAATAATTCTGCATGAATATTCGGCTGAGGCTGGCACAGTCTGGTGTTTGCTAGATAACAGCTGAGCCAGGTGATCAGCGCAATACTATACACAGACCTCTAAAGACATGCAATAGTGTGAAGTGAAGTGAATGAATGTAAACTTTATGAATGAAAAGAGTGCAAATCAAACGCCACATTGCTGTTGCCTCTCCGTGCATCTCTCAGAAATCAGAGCTTTGCAAGAGTAATATCACCTATAATAATACATCATATGCGTTCTATTATATATTTAAAAGGCAATGATTTAAACCTTAGGCTACGATATGAAATGAATGAATGGAATAAGCACAGCGCACTCACCAATCAAACAGCTGCGTTGCGTGTCTCAGTCTCTCAACAACCAAACCAGTTCTCTCTCAAGAGAAGACTAATAATCAGCTTAGATACAGATACATTTTCTATTTGGCCTACATGTTTGCATCTTTATCTTTTGCTGGTTTGTGTGGCACATGCACATTTGTTTAGTTAAGTTCACAAAAAGACTTGCTTAAAGAGGTCTGCGTAATGAAAATGGGCGCACTGAATTAATTCAGTCGTGTTCAAATGATCACTGAACGTTTGTCATGACATCTCTCTGCTTGCACGATAAATATTATTTTAGAAATTAATAATTATTTTAGTTTAACACAACATACTTGTTCAGTGATAACTATGAAAAAAGATAAGATAGTCATAACGGTCTTATCAAGTAACTGTACGACGTTGTATCCGAATGTGAAAATTTTTGCGATTGTAACGGATACAAATACAGATACAAATACTGGCTGTTACATGAAAATTTAAATATGTAATGTCATAATTATAAAGTTTTGACAATTTACATATGTAATTGTTGCATAAGTCTATGAATTATATATATATACACATTTATTGATAAGAACTATTCATGTCTTTTCATTTACAGTAGCATGAACCACGAGCAGTCGAGTAACTCAAGTATTTTTTAAATAAGAAATCGACTAGCAGAAATCAGTAGTCGTGCAACCCTCTAGAATTTAGACATTATAGAAAATGCCAATCCATGAGTGAGATGATAATATAAAATGTAATAAATATATATAATATAATAAATTAAACATTACCTTGTCATAGTGTTTTATAATTTATATAGATAACTGTTATATATGCCAATAAAATAAATATAATAACCATATTAGAATAATATATTACCTCATTTATTACTTATATTAGCGCTTCATCATTAACATATCATATAACATATATATATATATATAGGCTATATTACATATTGTAATATTATATAATGTTGTGCGCTATCTGTCATGCCCACTGAAGGCTCGTCAGTAGATCATGCGCTGATCATGCATGCACTGATAGCGCTGAAGTGAACTAACCCTGGAATATAACCTGCTTTTATTCACAATAGAATATAGATAACATATCAAATGTTGAAAGTGAGACATTTTGAAATGTCATGCCAAATATTGGCTCATTTTGGATTTCATGAGAGCTACACATTCCAAAAAAGTTGGGACAGGTATCAATAAGAGGCCGGAAAAGTTAAATGTACATATAAGGAACAGCTAGAGGACCAATTTGCAACTTATTAGGTCAATTGGCAACATGCTTGGGTATAAAAAGAGCCTCTCAGAGTGGCAGTGTCTCTCAGAAGTCAAGATGGGCAGAGGATCACCAATTCCCCTAATGTTGCGGCGAAAAATAGTGGAGCAATATCAGAAAGGAGTTTCTCAGAGAAAAATTGCAAAGAGTTTGAAGTTATCATCATCTACAGTGCATAATATCATCCAAAGATTCAGAGAATCTGGAACAATCTCTGTGCGTAAGGGTCAAGGCCGGAAAACCATACTGGATGCCTGTGATCTTCGGGCCCTTACACAGCACTGCATCACATACAGGAATGCTACTGTAATGGAAATCACAACATGGGCTCAGAAATACTTCCAGAAAACATTGTCGGTGAACACAATCCACCGTGCCATTCACCGTTGCCGGCTAAAACTCTATAGGTCAAAAAAGAAGCCATATCTTAACATGATCCAGAAGCGCAGGCGTTTTCTCTGGGCCAGGGCTCATTTAAAATGGACTGTGGCAACGTGGAAAACTGTTCTGTGGTCAGACGAATCAAAATTTGAAGTTCTTTTTGGAAAACTGGGACGCCATGTCATCCGGACTAAAGAGGACAAGGACAACCCAAGTTGTTATCAGCGCTCAGTTCAGAAGCCTGCATCTCTGATGGTATGGGGTTGCATGAGTGAGTGTGGCATGGGCAGCTTAAACATCTGGAAAGGCACCATCAATGCTGAAAGGTGTATCCAAGTTCTAGAACAACATATGCTCCCATCCAGACGTCGTCTCTTTCAGGGAAGACCTTGCATTTTCCAACATGACAATGCCAGACCACATACTGCATCAATTACAACATCATGGCTGCGTAGAAGAAGGATCTGGATACTGAAATGGCCAGCCTGAAGTCCAGATCTTTCACCCATAGAAAACATTTGGTGCATCATAAAGTGGAAGATGAGAAAAAGGAAGACCTAAGACAGTTGAGCAACTAGAAGCCTGTATTAGACAAGAATGGGACAACATTCCTATTCCTAAACTTGAGCTACTTGTCTCCTCAGTCCCCAGACGTTTGCAGACTGTTATAAACAGAAGAGGGGATGCCACACAGTGGTAAACATGGCCTTGCCCCAACTTTTTTGAGATGTGTTGATGCCATCAACTTATTTTTCCCTTAAAATGATACATTTTCTCAGTTTAAACATTTGATATGTCATCTATGTTGTATTCTGAATAAAAAACTTCCACATCATTGCATTCTGTTTTTATTCACAATTTGTACAGTGTCACAACTTTTTTGGAATCAGGTTTGTATTATATAGGTACAGTGTATTTATTGTGTTCATATTGTATTGCAAAACACTTCTGCTGCTATTGAGGTGGGATATACTGTATAAGAGTAGGGACAGGTTTGGTGGTATGGGTAGGTTTAACGGTGGGTAAAGGTGTAATTATACATGTACATTACAGAAATTAATTACAGTTGTTATATCATGCAGGTCTTTATATATATATATATATATATATATATATATATATATATATATATATATATATATGTATATATATATAGTACAATGTAAAAACATGTATGTACACAATAAGTGCACTGTATCAATGGATTCATTTAAATGTAAGTGCATAGTAGTTAAGGCCACCTAATATATAAAGCGGACTAAAAAAAGTTATTATCACTGTCTATAACTAACTCTCACATCAACAATGTTGTTAAGGCAATCTATACAGTGAAACATTATAAAGGGAATCTAGTGTGAAGAGCAGATTGTGTGACAGTACCTCCATGAGCCAGTCGAGCAGCATGGATCTCATTTTGGGCCGCAGTGACGGGTGTCTGTCTAAACTGCTCTTGCTGTGTTTGTATTTTCTCTCTTTACTCAGCATTTTCCTCCAAACGTCCTCTGAGCTGCCCCAACTTCCCCAAAACAAAACAGAACAGAAATATAGACTTCAGACAATGTATCAGTAAAAAACAGGATACAGAAAAATATATGACTGTAATCATCCTCATACCCTCAATGAAAGACTTGGAGGGACAAGGACTATTTTTAATATAACTCCGAATGGATTTGTCTGAAAGAAGAAAGCCATATCCACTTAGGATGCTTCAAGGGTGAGTAAAACACAGGCTAATTTTAATTTTTGGGTGAACTAACCCTTTAACATTATATATATATATATATATACACACACACACACACTCGCATGCATATACATAAATACATACATATATACAGTATGTATGTATGTGTATATATATATATATGTATATATTAGGGCTGGGAAAGTTAACGCGTTATTGTCATGTAAATGCATTAATTGATTAACGCCGACAATTATTTTATCATGCGTTTAACACAGTTTTTATTATTATGAAAGTCTGTTGCTCACCCGCTCTGAATACACAAACAGACAATTCATGGGTCACAGGAAGGTGGGATGTTGATCAGTACTGGCTTGGGATGGGCGTCATCATGTGTCTCAACCAATGAGAGCATCTGAGACTGCAGCAGCGCTCACAGCTTCATAAGTGGTAAATAGGAAGTTTACGATAGCACGTGAAGATGGCAGAGAGGCACTCTCGCTCAGCACAGTGAAGTGCAAAGTTTTGTTAATTTTGTGGTTTATTATTTTGAGTCGTATGGGACACAAACACGTCCCTCTCAAAATATATTGCTTTACAGATCTGTCCCTCTTACCGCTCAGAGTGGCACACTAGTCAAAGAAACTGGGATTTGGGGGTCAAACGCGCTTGGACACGGTTAAGATAGCCTAGTGTGATATTATACTCTTGCATCCCGCACACACGATTCTCTACCCGCGCATCAAGTGTTGTCCCGCGCCGCACTCTGATGCGTTGCGGTTTCTACACGGAAGGTGCCTGTTGAAATGTAATGATCGAGGCTCTGGACTCTGAGCATAACTTGTTTTTCTTTATACTATGGGGCCGTTGAATGCTTGAATCTGATTGGCTGACAAACGTTCTGAGCGTGCAATTATTTTCAGGGAAATGCACGGCGAACGTAGTTTCAGACAGCTCTCTCGACCACATTACAGTTCCATATCACTTCGCATAGTAAAACTGTAATAACAGAAATTACAGGACTAACAAAAACAACAACATGACAGACGATTTTCCAAAAGTAAATACTAGGGGTATGACGAGACACTTATCCCACAAGACGAGACGAGACACGAGACTGGGTTCACGAGAACGAGATGAGACAAGATTTTTTGACTTTTTTTTAAAGAAATCCTCAATTACTAAATATATAGGGGAAAGTAGTCTTAAATTCAACTGAAAACACAAAATGCAAAAAAAATATGAAATCAACTTTATGAAGTTGATAAATGAAATTAAACTTCTATTTTAAATCTACATAATATAATATATCTATTATATGCAGCAATAAACAACATGTAAACTAGAGCTGCACCATTCTGGATAAATTGAGAATCATGTTTTTATATATATATAAATTAGAGATCACGATTATCTCACAATTCTGAAGAAAAAATAGTAATAAAATAATTTACTAGTGGTTTTGACAAAATGTTCATTGCCTCAATTCATAAAGACTTGTTTCACTATTGGAATCTCCTGAATGAATGATTCAATGACAAATACAGGCATTTCTCTATTACATTTACATTTAGTCATTTAGCAGACACTTTTATCCAAAGCGACCTACAAATGAGGTCAATGGAAGCAATCAAAACTAACAAAAGAGCAATGATATACAAGCGCTGTGACAAGTCTCAGTTAGCTTAATGCAGTACATGTAGCAAGGATTTAAAAAAAAATATAATAAATAAAAAGAAAACAGAATACAAAAAGAATAGAGAGCTAGTCTTAGTATTTTTTTTGTAGGAAAACAAGACAGTTAGTAAATGAATAAAGTGCAAGTCTAAAAGGGACACGTTTTTTAATAGAATTAGAATAGAATAGAATAGAGAGTGCTAGAATTAGAGGGTCAAATAAAGATGGAAGAGCTGTGTTTTAGCCGATTCTATTATGATCTCAAATGCTTAAAAACTCCTTGTGCGTCAGTCACTACTAGAGGTGGCACAAAACTTTGTATAATGCTCCGCAATTTTTAGTGGCACATGCCACAGTCCACTGAAAATCAGATGTTCCTCTGAGCATAGCAGCATGTGCCTTCTGTGCGTACGATGCCATGTAATGCTACTTCTGCCTCTCTGTCATTTTGCAGTTGTTCTGTGATGAATTTCACACAATGTGGTCACAATGTAATTTCACTACAGGAACACACCTGAGTGTTGGCAGTGGAGATGGCTGTGCATCTGGAGTTTGATCAGACGAGTCAGACACAACTTCATTCACGCTGCTCAGATTAATCTGCCTCCTAACATTCTGAACAGACAACACATTTACATAAATATCAAAATATAAAGATGAAACCATGTACTACACATTAGACAAATGCACAATTTATACATAACATCACTGATCTTACCTACAGACTACCTACAGTGTCTTAACAAGTACGTAACTGTAATTTGCACCTAAATAAGTCTGAGTGTCATTGCATTAGATACAAAAGTTGTGTCTGAAAAATAAGCACTTGTCAAACAAAATGTTTGTTAAATCTGAAATGATAAAATAGACGTAATGTTGAAAATGAAAAATGTTGAAACTGTATGTTGTTGTTGTGATGATCTTCATCTGTGGTTCCTCTGCTACAACTTGTGAACTTAAGGAGAACCAACGTAATACATCCAATAAAAATCACAGAAACACCATGCTCAGAAAAGTGAAATTATTTATGAGGAAAGTTCCTGTTGCATTTTGTCTGCAGATGACACTTGCTTATTGTTTTGTATATAATGCAATAGCATTCTGACATTTTTAATTGTGACTCATATTTTCAAATACTTTTTGAGGCCACTGTACATGTATTTTATTTATATGAAATACCTGAGAGTGATTTAACTTTTTTATTGATTTTCTCCTCTTGTTGCACTGCAAAAAAAAAAAAAATAATAATAATAATAATAATAATAGTCAAACATTACAACTGATTGACAAACATGCACAAACAGTAACACATACACACTGACCAAATACGAAATAAACAAACATAAACTGTACTTACCTCTTTCTTTACTCTTGCTATCTTGTGTGTGTTTCCATTCACAGATCTAGCTTGCCGGCATCCACTAAAAGACACAGGGAGAGAAGAAAATTGGTCAGGTTATGCTACCAAATGTTCCCACAAGCATGATAAACCTGGAATTACCAATATTACGGGAAGTAGCCAATGGTCATAATAGCTTAATAAACATACACAAAAATATCGCAAACGAAAAGGTAAAACTGGTAATATGAACGGTTTGTGTCAGGGTTATGCTTGCGTCTTTGGGAATAGAAAATATTATGATCTCAGTATAAAAACAGTAAAAAGTCTGCTATGACAGCAAACACAACTGTAATTACACTAAAATCACAGTAATAACACTGTTCTTACCTTCTTCTGGCCATTATCTTCGTATGCAAGTAAGATGCAAGTTCTTATGTATCTTGCCTTCTTCAGAAGCAGATGGCCTATCATGGAAATATCATGCTGCATTATTTGATTTCATGATA
This sequence comes from allo-octoploid hybrid of Carassius auratus x Cyprinus carpio, assembly GCA_024542945.1. NCBI lineage: Eukaryota > Metazoa > Chordata > Actinopteri > Cypriniformes > allo-octoploid hybrid of Carassius auratus x Cyprinus carpio. Next base: position 26,521,531 of record CM045062.1, on the reverse strand, counting down.
AATCTGTTTCCGGGAAAATAGTACAGCAAATGCACCGCCAGTGTTCGACAACAAAAATAACTTGCATCACGCTCAGGTCTAAAGTCATATATAGTCACTTTACTAACAACCATAAACATTTAATCGCAGTTGGATGTGTTTTATCTATCAATACTGCTGCGCGATAAATTACTAACGTTATCTGGCTGAATGGGACGTGCGAATTTAGTAAACATCTAATGCATTATAAATGCATGACACATAACTTTATAATTCTGAATGACAAAGTCATGTTCATATTTTATATGAGGTTATTTCTTAATTCGATACTTTCCTCCACAACTTTAGCCTGTTAGCATTGCCCATACAAGACATAATTTAGCTAAATATTATGTAAAGCTAACAGTAAATTAAATTATAATGTTAGAACTAAACAAAGCTGGAGTGCAATTGTATAAATAAAAAATAAGTACTAAAGTCGGTGTATTCGAGAGCTGCTGCACGACCACAAAATGCATGCACTGTATATTTAAATACAAATAATGAGTTTGTAAAAATGACATCGCACTTCTTACCGGAGCAAGTTGGTTTTCTGAGTCTCGCGCCGGCGCCAAGGCTCGTGAGCGCGCGCGCATGCGCTCGTGCGTGTGATCCTCGCGCACTTCTGTGCTACACTTTTCCTGTTTGACTACATTTGTTATTTTGGGCCGTTTTTTCATAGGAACAAGAACACGTCACTTATTTGCATATTCATAGCTATAATTAAATATCTATGAATATTTAGCTTCAATATTTGAAACATCCATTTTAAAGAATTGTTTAGTCTTTCGATTTCCAGCCATGTTTTACGCCCAAACCGCTGTTTATTTTATCACTCGGACTGAGAAAATAATAAGAAGATAATACGCATCTGTTATTCTTTGAACGTACTTTGAACCTACATTTTTGTTAACGTTTCTTTCATTGTAGGATTTCTTCTGCATTTCTAATGCATTTCCTGGAGCTCAAAATCAAGCTGACCAATGGGAGCGCTTGTGCTGCCACGTGCGCCTCGTGAGAATGTAAACACACGTGTGTGGAGTTAATGCACTGTGTGCTCCACACGCTATACTTTAGTTTTATTTTCTAAGATGTAATATTTTTATTAGTGCTGTCAAATGATTAATCGCATCCAAACCAAGTTTTCGTTTACATAATATTTCGTTTACTGTGTACTGTATATATTTATTATGTATACATAAATACACACAGACATACAGTTTATATCTTTCGAATATTTACACACACACACACAAACAAACATATTTAATATATAAACATAACAAATCAAGTCAAGTCACCTTTATTTATATAGCGCTTTAAACAAAAAAGATTGCGTCAAAGCAACTGAACAACATTAATTAGGAAAACAGTGTGTCAGTAATGCAAAATAACAGTTAAAGGCAGTTCATCATTGAATTCAGTGATGTCATCATGCAGCTCAGTTCAGTTTAAATAGTATCTGTGCAATAATTTGCAATCAAGTCAACGATATCGCTGTAAATGAAGTGTCCCCAACTAAGCAAGCCAGAGGCGACAGCGGCAAGGAACCAAAACTTCATCTGTGACAGAATGGAGAAAAAACCTTGGGAGAAACCAGGCTCAGTCGGGGGGCCAGTTCTCCTCTGACCAGACGAAACCAACAGTTCAATTCCAGGCTGCAGCAAAGTCAGATTGTGCAGAAGAATCATCTGTTTCCTGTGGTCTTGTCCCGGTGGTCGTCTGAGACAAGGTCTTTACAGGGGATCTGTCTCTGGGGCTCTAGTTGTCCTGGTCTCCGCTGTCTTTCAGGGCTGTAGAGGTCCTTTCTAGGTGCTGATCCACCATCTGGGCTGACTGCAGTGACCCTCTGATCTGGATACAGACTGGATCTATGGCTATGGTGACCTCGGAATAAGAGAGAAACAGACTAATATTAGCGTAGATGCCATTCTTCTAACGATGTAGCAAGTACATCGGGTGTTATGGGAAGTGTTCCCGGTTCCGGTTTAACTAATTAATGCAGCCTAAAAATCCTTTAATGGATTTGGATATTAGAAGCGTATTAGTGTGCTATGTGTAAGCCAGGTTAAAGAGATGGGTCTTTAATCTAGATTTAAACTGCAAGAGTGTGTCTGCCTCCCGAACAATGTTAGGTAGGTTATTCCAGAGTTTGGGCGCTAAATAGGAAAAGGATCTGCCGCCCGCAGTTGACTTTGATATATAAACATAACAAATCAAGTCAAGTCACCTTTATTTATATAGCGCTTTAAACAAAAAAGATTGCGTCAAAGCAACTGAACAACATTAATTAGGAAAACAGTGTGTCAGTAATGCAAAATAACAGTTAAAGGCAGTTCATCATTGAATTCAGTGATGTCATCATGCAGCTCAGTTCAGTTTAAATAGTATCTGTGCAATAATTTGCAATCAAGTCAACGATATCGCTGTAAATGAAGTGTCCCCAACTAAGCAAGCCAGAGGCGACAGCGGCAAGGAACCAAAACTTCATCTGTGACAGAATGGAGAAAAAACCTTGGGAGAAACCAGGCTCAGTCGGGGGGCCAGTTCTCCTCTGACCAGACGAAACCAACAGTTCAATTCCAGGCTGCAGCAAAGTCAGATTGTGCAGAAGAATCATCTGTTTCCTGTGGTCTTGTCCCGGTGGTCGTCTGAGACAAGGTCTTTACAGGGGATCTGTCTCTGGGGCTCTAGTTGTCCTGGTCTCCGCTGTCTTTCAGGGCTGTAGAGGTCCTTTCTAGGTGCTGATCCACCATCTGGGCTGACTGCAGTGACCCTCTGATCTGGATACAGACTGGATCTATGGCTATGGTGACCTCGGAATAAGAGAGAAACAGACTAATATTAGCGTAGATGCCATTCTTCTAACGATGTAGCAAGTACATCGGGTGTTATGGGAAGTGTTCCCGGTTCCGGTTTAACTAATTAATGCAGCCTAAAAATCCTTTAATGGATTTGGATATTAGAAGCGTATTAGTGTGCTATGTGTAAGCCAGGTTAAAGAGATGGGTCTTTAATCTAGATTTAAACTGCAAGAGTGTGTCTGCCTCCCGAACAATGTTAGGTAGGTTATTCCAGAGTTTGGGCGCTAAATAGGAAAAGGATCTGCCGCCCGCAGTTGACTTTGATATTCTAGGTATTATCAAATTGCCAGAGTTTTGTAACAAGAGCTCGTTCAAACCACGTGCTTAAACCATTCAGGGCTTTATAAGTAATAAGAAAGATTTTAAAATCTATACAATGTTTGATAGGGAGCCAGTGCAGTGTTGACAGAACCGGGCTAATATGATCATACTTCCTGGTTCTAGTAAGAACTCTAGCTGCTGCATTTTGGACTAACTGGAGTTTGTTTACTAAGCGTGCAGAACAACCACCCAATAAAGCATTACAATAATCTAACCTTGAGGTCATAAACGCATGGATTAACATTTCTGCATTTGACATTGAGAGCATAGGCCGTAATTTAGATATATTTTTGAGATGGAAAAATGCAGTTTTACAAATGCTAGAAACATGCATTTCTAAGGAAAGATTGCTATCAAATAGCACACCTAGGTTCCTAACTGATAACGAAGAATTGACAGAGCAGCCATCAAGTCTTAGACAGCGTTCTAGGTTATTACATGCAGAACTTTTAGGTCCTATAATTAACACCTTTAGCAGTAAGAAATTACTCGTCATCCAGTTTTTTATATCGACTATGCATTCTGTTAGTTTTTCAAATTGGTATGTTTCGCCGGACCGCGAAGAAATATAGGGCTGAGTATCATCAGCATAAAGGTGAAAGCTAACACCATGTTGCCTGATGATATTTCCCAAGGGTAACATGTAAAGCGTGAAGAGTAACGGCCCTAGTACTGAGCCTTGAGGTACTCCATACTGCACTTGTGATCGATATGACACCTCTTCATTCACTGCTACGAATCGATGGCGGTCATATAAGTACGATTTAAACCATGCTAATGTACTTCCATTAATGCCAACAAAGTGTTCTAGTCTATGCAAAAGAATGGTGTGGTCAATAGTGTCGAACGCAGCACTAAGATCCAATAGCACTAATAGAGAGATACAACCACGATCAGATGATAAGAGCAGGTCATTTGTAACTCTAAGGAGAGCAGTCTCAGTACTATGATACGGTCTAAATCCTGACTGGAAATCCTCACAGATGCCATTTTTCTCTAAGAAGGAATATAATTGTGAGGATACTACCTTTTCTAGTATCTTGGAAAGAAAAGGGAGATTTGAGATTGGTCTATAATTAACTAGTTCTTTGGGGTCAAGTTGTGTTTTTTTGATGAGAGGCTTAATAACGGCCAGTTTGAAGGTTTTGGGGACATATCCTAATGACAATGAGGAATTAATAATAGTCAGAAGAGGATCTATGACTTCTGGAAGCACCTCTTTTAGGAGCTTAGATGGAATAGGGTCTAACATACATGTTGTTGGTTTATATGATTTAACAAGTTTATACAATTCTTCCTCTCCTACAGTAGAGAATGAGTGGAACTGTTCCTCAGGGGATCTGACGGCTGCATGGTTACAATTTTATCTCTAATCTCTAATAGTAATAGTAGTAGTTCATAAAGTCATTACTGCTGTGATGTTAGGAAATGTCAACACTTGTTGATGCTTTATTTTTCGTTAATTTAGCCACTGTATTGAATAAATACCTGGGATTATGTTTGTTTTCTTCTAAAAGAGACGAAAAGTAATCAGATCTAGCAGTTTTTAATGCTTTTCTGTAGGATAGGTTACTTTACCTCCAAGCAATACGAAATACCTCTAGTTTTGTTTTCCTCCAGCTGCGCTCCATTTTCTGGGCTGCTCTCTTTAGGGTGCGAGTGTGCTCATTATACCACGGTGTCAGACTGTTTTCCTTAACCTTCCTTAAGCGTAAAGGAGCAATAATATGTATTTAATATGCTAGAAAAGAGAGAGTCCATAGTTTCTGTTACATCATAAAGTTGTTCTGAGGTTTTGGATATGCTAAGGAATTGGGATACATCAGGAAGATTACTTACAAAGCAGTCTTTTGTGGTAGAAGTGATGGTTCTACCATACTTGTAACAAGAAGTAGAATTTACAGTTTTAGCTATATGAAGTTTGCACAAAACTAAATAATGATCTGAGATATCATCGCTTGGCTGCATAATTTCAACACCATCAACATCAATTCCATGTGACAGTATTAAATCTAGAGTATGATTTCGACAATGAGTAGGTCCTGAGATGTGTTGTCTAACCCCAATAGAGTTCAGAATGTCTATAAATGCTGATCCCAATGTATCTTTTTCATTATCAACATGGATATTAAAATCACCAACAATTAAAACTTTATCTGCAGCCAGCACTAACTCGGATGTAAAATCAGTAAACCCTTTAATAAAGTCTGTATGGTACCCTAGTGGCCTGTATACAGTAGCCAGTACAAACATCACAGGGAATTTATCATTAACATTTGTTTCTCTAGATAATGTTATATGAAGCACTAATACTTCAAACGAGTTATACCTGATCTGCCCTCTGAGAAATCCTGAAAACATTGTTATAAATTGAAGCAACACCTCCCCCTTTACCTTTTGGACGTGGCTCATGTTTATAACAGTATTCTTGGGGTGTAGACTCATTTAAAATAATGTAAAGTGCCCCTATTATGGGTTATGAAAGGTTCATAATTAGGTTTTGGGAGTCCCCAATAACAAGATGACATGCATGCAAGGTCATTTTCTTATAATATGCATTTATGTTTACCTTATTTGCTCAACAACTCCCAAGCGATTTGCTCAAAGATTCATTTTTCCAAACCCCTCCTTTGCATGACGCTAATCCGCGGTGATTGGTCTCATTTTATTTTTTTATCATACCTGTAATGCCTGATAAAGCAGCGTTTGTGAGCACAGTGCTGCTTTGTGTACAGTGTTACCGGGGAAACCACTATTTTACTGCTCCAAAAGCGGCATCTAGTGGCAAAGAATGAAACTGCATTTTCATTCAGACCAAAGCGAAAAGACCAACAAGTGGGCAGGCAATATGCTAATATTTCATGTTGATGTCAACATGAAACAGTTTGGGATTCATTTTAAAAACAACTTGTTTCAATGATTTAGAGTCGACTCTTTCTTTTGAGAGACAATGACTTTATACACGGTGCACTTTCAGATTTAAAACTTTGCAGGATGTTTTCATTCACATAGAGCTGTGTTACACACTGCATGAAAGGTAATTTTCAAAAATCCATAAAAGGGGCACTTTAAATATATACATGCATGTGTGTTTGTATTTAAATTTACATAATAAATATACACAGTAAACACAAATATATCATGTAAAAAAAAAAACACTTTATTTTGGATGCGATTAATCGCAATTACTCACTTGACAGCATTAATTTTTATATATTATCGTCTCACATCCAGGCCAGTTACACAAAGCAATTAAGTTATTAATAATTTTGACAGAAAACTTTTTCAGACGATTAGGAAAATTGATGTTGTCCTGAGTACATCCACTCTTATTTTGTTACAAATTATACTATCAGCGCACTTGAAAGGGGTCAGACGTTGCTAAAAAGAACATAATGTTGTGTATTTGGTGTAATGCAATGTGCAATGTGTACATAATGTACATTAATGTTTCTCCTCTATGCTCCTCCTTGCTGTAACGCGTCGATTTTTACAAAGCTCTGAAAAGCGAGGTGTGCTCTGATTGGCCAGCGATCCAGTGGGGACATAATATCTGATTATAATGACTTATACTGTCTTTTTACGCATTGCGTTGTGATTCGTGCTCCGTAAACATAAAACTATGTCTGCATTTGTGATTGGAGAAACGACAAACAACAAGCTCTAACAGTTACTCTACACTGCTCAAAACTCGCGTTTGAATCATTAGTCGCAAATTCTATAAATATAAAAAATGTACTTACAGGCTGTGAGTCAAAAGCGCCAGTCTGTCCTTTCAAAGTTGTAACTGCCCCACTTTATAGAACAGCGTTTGATCACAGACCCATTGTAGGCTACTCTGAAGGTTCAGGAAACAGTCCTCCATAAGATGCATCACACAGCGTCACACACTGTGAGCTTGAGAAAGGAACGGCCTGCGGATTCGATGTGACGGACCACATGTGACGGCCCCGGGCTGGACTCCGCTTCATCCACGGTGAAAGCCAATCCAGCGATCCACAGCACAAAGTTGATGTATTTCCTCAGTGACCAGCACGGATCAGCTCTAGGCATGACAAAGTGGATATTGTCCTCTTTTGGAAGCCCAAACAAAGTAGTTTTGCTTTCACAACGAAACACAGCGCCTTCACGACATGGTGGCGCGGCAACAACAATACTACAGCGAGAATAAAAGTTACACCTTCTTTCTTTGCGTGAACATTAGGGCGGTGTTATGCAAATCTTCCCACACAGTGATGTAGACATGTGGGGGCATGTTTAAATGAGTAGTTTTAGGAGGGTGTGGACGAGTCTTAACTTTTATAAAAAATATCTCCTTGGATTTGAGACTTTAGTCTTTGTGTTACAGGTTTACTCTGGTTGTGTTTTGTTGTTCTCAGTGAAGACAATGTGGTTGGAGGAGGTCTCAGGATGTTTTATTCTGAAGAAGCAGGTTTGCAGAAACATACAGAGCACAATTAAACTTTTTTGGGGATACACCTCTCTCCCTTTCAGTCTGCCCATACAGCATGGAGAAAGCAGCACTCTCATTTGAAGAGCGAGAGAAAGCACAACCGACCCCCTCTGCAGCATATGTGCTTCTAAAGATGGCGCTGTTGGCCAATCGCACGAGGTATCATGTGTCACCAATATGTGCCCCATATAAGACAATATTCTGCATGAACGGTTCCCACTAGAATTAATTATGTACAATTATGCCCCATTATAACTCCAAAAACAAGTGTGAAGCACAAAAAATAATATAAGTTTTGATGAAGTTCATTAACAATATTCATATTTTGTAATATTTGAACCAGCTACATTTGCAACTTTACAGATCTTCTTTATGCACCAAGAGCTCGTAACACTCCAAAGAAAATAGATTTTTCAAATGTAAATGAACTGAACAGTTTTGAGTGAGTGAGTGAGTAAGTGAGTGAGTGAGTGAGTGATACTATCTTTATTATGGATGTTGGTTCGCAGTGAGTTCAGAGTTTTAATGTAAGTTTATTTTCAAGATCTGAGTTAAAATTTCTATTGTTAATTTCACTAAGGCAATAAAAATCACGCAAAATAATAATCAAACTTACATTAGACACTTTTAATAGTGAATAAAGCACATAATCATTACCTATGAGTATTACTGTCATATTTTGTATTTTGTTCCTGCCGCGACGTCACAGAAAATAAAAACCATTATAGAAGATATTTTTTTTTATCGCGTCGCGTCGCGTCACGTCGCGTCTGGTCGGGACCTACAGTCTATAACCATAGATAATGCTAATGTTTTTATTTTGAATTTAGCAATGACACATTACCTTACACACGGTGTTACAGTTTGACCCCCCCCCCCCCCCCCCCCCAAAAAAATAAAATAAAAAAAAAACACAAAAACAAAAAACTAAAATATTAATTATGACAGATCTAATAATTGAATCTGAAATAAGGGAAAGTGGAGAGAAGAGATCCAATCTGGAGATGAGCAGGAACAGTTGATTTGCATGAATATTTATCTTGTGACCATCTTTTGGCAGAATTCGTCCCTCTGTGAAAAATAATTGAGGAACCCTGGTTTACATGGAATGTGTGGTTTCAAAAAAAAGAAGAAGAAGAAGAAGAAAGGCAGACAATACAAGAAGTGTCACTTCCTCTTTGTGATTCAGAGAGTGAAAGCACAGCAGTACTGAACACAACCATCATCCAACTCATGGAGAATGGAGACCTTAAAGATCATAACCATCATCCAAACTGTTGCTTTAATACAAGGTATCTATCTATCTATCTATCTATCTATCTATCTATCTATCTATCTATCTATCATTGAAATGTTTGGGATCAGTAAGGATTTTCAATCATTCTGAAAGAAGATTATGTTCACAAAGGCTGCATTTATTTAATCAAAAACAGCCACAGACAGTAATATTGTTAAATATTACTGCAGTTTTAAATAACTATTTTATGTTTACAAAATTATTTTTGTCTTGGTAAATATCCATTATCAGCAGCTAGTAAGAAATCATAATATGTTGGTTTGGTACTATAAATGTTCTTATTAATATCACAGCTGAAAATGATTGCTCTGCTTAATGATCTGTGAAAAACCGCTAGTGTCTTTCCAGGATTTTTTTAATGAAAAAAACAAAAACAAAACAAAAGCATGTATTTAAAGTCTTTTGTACAATTTTATCTTTTTTTTATATGTCATTTTATATTAAGGTAATGTGTCATTGCTAAATTAAAAATAAAAACATTATCTTTCAAAACAGAAAAGCAATAAAATAATCAAACAGTGTTATAAATAAATAAAACTCATTTAATATCTATTGTTATAGGGCTTTCTCTTCATTAGCTCTATGGAAGTCTCTGCCTTCTGAGAATAGGCGAGTGAAATCTGTTTGTGTCTGAAAATCTTCCCTTAAAACATACTTGTTTTAGGGTAGATTTATTCCATCATTTTGTGATTGATTAATTTTATTTTATTCTGTTCATCATTTCTGTTTGTTTTATTTTATTTGTATTGCGTATCTGAATTAACTTCTTTTTGATGAATGCATTTCTTTTATATGTTCATATTTCTCTTTTGTTTTATCATATTCTTGCAATGCGCTTTGAGATTTAATTTTAAAGGTGCTATAGAGAATAAAGATTGTGATTATTATTATTATCATTATCTATTTAAACCATGGCCATATGCACGGTTTTAAAAATACCAAGGGCCGATAACTAAGTCCTTTTGGGGAGTTTGGGGCCCCCTGAAAAAAAAAATAAAGATAAAAAGATTTCCTTGATCTACATATGTGTGTTTTAAGACGTCTGAAGGGATAACCATAGGTTTTTATTTTTTTTATTTTTTATTTTCATGTCTGTGTCTGCGAAAAAAAAAGGAAACATGAAAATTATGACAGATTTGAAAAATAGCATTTGGTTGTAGAGTAAGACAATTTGAATATCAGCCCGTTGATATACAAAGGTTGCAGTTACTTTCTTGTCAAAAACAGAAAATGAAAGGAATAAATAAGGAGATGTATAAAGAAAAATAATTACATTTTAATTTAATATCATAAATGACTGTCGAGTCACAGCCTATAAACACACTTGCCATTTAGAAGCCACATATGATATTTACATGCTTCTCAAAAGATCAAACAAACAATCAAAAAAAAAAAGAAAAAAAAAATCTCAGTCAAAGATCATCCACATAATGACACACAGCATTACGAATCAAGAGCAGATTAACTGTTAAACTGGGTCATTTTTTTGTAAATTCAGAAATTATTTTGTCTTATAAACGTGCTATGTGAAAGATCTTATTCAAGGCAATACTAAAAAACAACAAACAATTTTTACGATCCCCTTATTTTGTTAAAATTATTTTCATGTTGCAGATTCTGTAGGATGTATGTAAGCGTTATATAATTAACCATTCAGTTGTCATGTAATGTAGTTTAGTTTAAGGGTTTCGGTTGACGCACAGAATAAAACTTTATCAGAAACACTGAGCTGTCAGCTGCACTTGTGTTTTATGGAAAATCAATGATCTGGCAGTTACTGGAACACGGTGCAACAAAACCATGTGATTTTTCATTAAATACTTTCTCTGGTGAATATATTATTCCACCTATGTAATATAGAGGCAACAACTGATCAAGAACGTAAAGTTTTTTGCCTTTTTTTTTCAGGATACGACAGTCTCATCTCTACCGAGCCTCCAAAGGTCACAGTTAATGTGAAACGTGAGTTATTTGCTTAACTAATAGTGTATGTCATACTGATATTCATGGCTTTTTTTTCTTTTAGTTTACATGTGCAATACTCGTTTTTTACTCTGTTGACTTCTGAATGTTGCGATGCAAAGATTAAGAGCATTGTCAAAAATATTTTACATAATTTGTAACCCCTTTGAATAGTTTGACAGGATGTTGCGGCGACACACTTGTTCAGCCGGTGCACATTTGCTCACTTCCAGTGTTTTTCTCTTTGTTGCACTGAAACAGGTGGCACATCAAACAGGCTGAGTGTGAGATGTCAGATTATGTTGAGCTCCATGCTATTGTTACTATCTGAACACCATTATGGTTTGTAATGTGTATAAAATGCAGCATTGTGCTGTATTGCTTTAACTGGGTTCAATATGTTTGTGCACTCATGTAACAACATTTGATATCCGTTTGATATTTTATGTTAGATGTATTTCTGAGAGATTTTTACTCAAAGTTAAATGCCATTCACATACTTGATGCTTCTATAATGTGATGTATTTCAGAAGCAGGTTATTTTAATTTGATGCATTGGGGATTAATTGGATATCACTTAACTGCAAGATCAAATGCTAAAAAATGTTTGGGTTGGTTAACATTATCCAGTTAGTCTTTACATTCTTAGAGTCAATAGAAAAGGAGCAAAGACAGAGCTAAGTTATTACATTTTGATTAAACATTACAGAGGCCATTTTTTCTTTGGAATTATAGACACCAAAGATTAGTTAAAAGACCAGTAGCATGCACTGAAAAATATTAATGGTACATTTTCTTGTATTCTCTGTTGTGTCACAAGCAGATCAGGGATCTGGCTCGTGCTCCGGGACCCTCAGCAACTCTCCAGTTATAGCAATGGAGGATATTAACCATCTCTCCTCTCAGATCTGTCTGTCTCTGGGATGTGGTGATGTGTATAAATTTGGGGCATATGATGCAGAATTCAACAGTACCTGTCTCACAGGCTGCCGTTATCATGACTCTGAGCTAAGCAGCTGCAGTCAGACTGTAAGAAGCAACTGCAAGAGGCTTTCTGAGGTCATTTGCGGTAAGCACCGGTGGGATGTGAAATAGAACATGTAATGTCTGTAGGCTGGAATGCATTGCATGAAACTGTATGTGCTTCTGTTTGAAATGTAGTTTAAATAAATTACTAAAATAAAAATAATGATAATAAATTAGATTTATTGATTATTTAGCTAATATTTCAATGAAGAACTACATTTACAATGTTGTAACATTTTTTACAAATATTTATTTATTTTTTTAAATATATGTTTATTTATTTATTTGTGACCCTGGACCACAAAACCAGTCTTAAGTTGCACGGGTATGTTTGTAGCAATTACCAAAAAATACATTGTATGTGTCAAAATTATCAATTTTTCTTTTATGCCAAAAATCATTAGGATATTAATTAAAGATCATATCCCATGAAGATATTTTGTAAATTTCCTACCATAAATATATCAAAACGTAATTTTTAATTAGTAATATACATTGCTAAGGACTTAATTTGGACAACTTTAAAGGCGATTTTCTCAATATTTAGATTTTTTGCACTGTCAGATTCCAGATTTTCAAATAGTTGTATCTTGGCCAAATATTGTCCTATTCTAACAAACTATACATCAATGGAAAGCTTATTTATTCACCTTTCAGATGACATATACATCTCAATCAAAACATTGACACTTAAGACTGGTTTTGTGGTCCAGATTCACATTTATTTTAAGAGAATGGCATTTTTGCATCTTATTAAATTCTTGAATTTGAAACTCTGATTATGTTCTTTTACACGCAGGTTCTCCCTTTGTGGCTCAAATATCTAGCCCATGTTCCTGGACTATCAAATCCCCAGACCCGAAATCTTCTGTCTCTCTGACTGAAGACACTGTCCACATTGTGTCCCGTGAGGTATGCCGTGAGCTTGGCTGTGGACAGGTCTACAGTCTCAGTCAGAGCAGAGCGGGATTGAACACAACCTGTTTCACAAACTGTGTTTATCACAACAATCAGCTGAAGAACTGTAGTGAGGTTACTAACTCCAATTGCTCAGTCCTTTCTGAAGTTAAATGTGGTAAGTCGGTACATTTTCCATTATCATGTTATAGTTATGAAATCAGTGACAACATATTTATTTAAAGAAATGTTTTGGGTTCAGTACAAGTTAAGTTCTGCTGGCAGCATCTGTGACATGATGTAAGTTATCACAGAAAATCTTTTCTACGTGTGCCTCAATTTGTGAAAACCAAAATTAAAAATATATAAATTAATATTAATATTTAAAAATATTTAAATATATAAAAAAAACATTTAAAAATATATGTTGTGCTATATATTTTAATCCAAGAATATACATTCACGTATGGCACATTTGAAGAAAAACTTCATTTGTTGTCTATAACGTATGAACATTTAACACATTTGAATACAAATGCGAAAAACATGCTTTACAATGTAAAAAAATAAATAACTATATATAATTTGCATTTAGCCTAGGCTACTGTAAGATTGGAAATATATTTTTTGAAATACATATTTAAATATATTTTGGTACTGTATATAGGGGTTGAAACTAAATTGGTATATTTTCTATTTCAAAAATATATTTCATTGAGCTTCACTTTTTATATATTTTACATATGATTACATATTTTTGGCATATATTTAAAATATATTTTGGTCACACTATATATATATATATATATATATATATATATATATATATATATACATATATATATATATATATATATATATATACATATATACATATATATACATATATATACATATATACATATATACATATACATATATATATATATATATATATATATACATATATATATATATATATATATATATATATTTGCCATATGGGACACTGCTAAAATACACACTATTTTGAAATCATATTATAACTTACACATTACACATGTGAAGCTAATGTGATAAAATGTCTGTGCAAAATGACATGCAGTTTTTCTGTTCCACCGTGTAAAGCCGAAAAACCCTTTATGTTTACAGCCCTTGAGTGTATCATGTAAAGTAAACGGGATAGTGCACCCAAAAATTACAAATCTGTCATCATTTACTCACCCTCGATTTAATCCAAACCTGTTTGAATTGCTTTGTTCCGCTGAACACTAAAGATCTTTTGAAGAATGTATGTAGCCAAACAGTTTCTGGTTCCCTCTGAACAGAAATTTTGCAAATTTTGAGCTTTCATTTGAGGGTATTTTCATCAAAATTGGAGGAAAGGTTAAGGAATTACAGCTGTTTCATATGTACCTCCCCCTTTTTCAAGGGACCATAAGTAATTGGACAGTTGACTCAAAAGCTGTTTCACAGACAGATGGCTATTCCTTCATTATATCTTCATCAATTAAGCAGGTAAAAGTTCTGGAGTTGATTCTAATTGTGATGGCATGAGCATGCATGGCTTCCAGTGGCACTGGGTTACTGCTGTTTAGTGATGATGTGACAGAAGACAGAAGCAGCTGGATGAATTCTGTGAAGTGTGTAGGGATATACTCTCTGCCCAGATTCAGTCAAATGCAAAGTTGATTGGAAGATGCTTCATAGTACAAATGGACAATGACTCAAAACATACAGCAAAAGCACCTCGGGAGTTTTTGAAGGTAAAAAGTAGAATATTCTGCAATGGCCAAGTCAATCGAACATTTAATTTATGATTATATTTATTTGTCCAATTACATTTGAGCCCCTGAAAATGAGGGCATTGTGTATAAAAATGGTTGTAATTCCTAAGAATTTTACGTTATACTGTTCAACCCCTTGAATTAAAGCGTAAAGTCTGTTCTTCAATTTCAACTTGATTGTTTAATTTTTAATTCTGTTCTGTTGGCATACAACAGTGTCAGTGTCCAAATTAGGTGCTAGATAGATAGATAGATAGATAGATAGATAGATAGATAGATAGATCTTCTGTTATGTTAAGGTTTGGCACAACTTGAGTTAGTTTGGACTCATTGTTCCTGTCTTATTGGTTGTGGTTGTTCATTTGATTTCATCAATATGTTCAGGTGTGTGTGTCGTTAACTCCCTTACTGAAGTTCAGTTCTCTTTGGCTGCCTTCCAGTTCACTTTTAGACACGCACTTGCAAAATTCATAAGCACTTCCCCACCAACATTTTGAAGTGCGTTCCACTTTGTGAAGTGGACGAGGGAGGTTTATATGGACAGACCCTTGATTCCTCGATTTTGACCGAGAGAGTGAGTCTGCTTCATATGCACACTTCAGGCCGCTCTGTAGTCCACAATACAACACGACTATGACATCATCGCAGATCATGTTATATATATATATTATATATATATTCAATTCAATTCAAGTTTATTTGTATAGCGCTTTTTATGATACAAATAATTGCAAAGCAACTTTACAGAAAATTAAGTTTCTACAATATTTAGTACTAGCTTATCAGTGGTGACTGTCAGTTTATGTGCATATGGGAGAAATTTTCGGAGAAATTAATACAAGACATAGTCAACCAGACGATGAACACTATTAACAGCAATTATTATAATGCAGTATGTAGCAATATTTGGTAGTTCTGTATGTTGTTTCAGGGTTAGCATCATCTGAGGTCCTCTGAGGGGTTGGCATCATCTCTTCTCAGGTGTTCTGGATCCAGACTGGAGCTTGTGTAAATCCTAGTTACCACGGGATGTAAATCCCCTGGCAAAAC
Organism: allo-octoploid hybrid of Carassius auratus x Cyprinus carpio; assembly: GCA_024542945.1. Taxonomy (NCBI): domain Eukaryota; kingdom Metazoa; phylum Chordata; class Actinopteri; order Cypriniformes; species allo-octoploid hybrid of Carassius auratus x Cyprinus carpio. The sequence continues at coordinate 26,505,877 of CM045062.1, read as the reverse complement.
AGAGAAACAAATAGAGACATAATTAGCATAGCTGCTGTTCCAACCAAGTATAATTAATTAGTTTAACACAAGCTAAAGAATAAGAATGCGCATTTAATCAGATACAACTGCAGTTACAAATTATGAGATGCATTATTTGAATGCTTGGCGAAAGAGATGTGTTTTTAATCTAGATTTAAACAGAGAGAGTGTGTCTGAACCCCGAACATTATCAGGAAGGCTATTCCAGAGTTTGGGAGCCAAATGCAAAAAAGCTCTTCCTCCTTTAGTGGACTTTGCTATCCTAGGTACTATCAAAAGTCCAGCGTTTTGTGACCTTAGGGAGCGTGATGGGTTGTAGCGTGGTAGAAGACTAGTTAGGTACGCAGGAGCTAAACCATTAAGGGCCTTATAGGTAAGTTATAATAATTTGTAACTGATACGGAACTTAATAGGTAGCCAGTGCAGAGACTGTAAAATTGGGGTGATATGATCATATTTTCTTGACCTGGTAAGAACTCTAGCCGCTGCATTTTGCAAAAGTGAACTGGAACCCAGCCTTTGTGTTTTGATGGTTGGGTCTTGTCCCTGTGAAGTTGTGTTGGATGTTCTGTCGGAATTAACCTGTGGAGTATTAAAGCCAGTTCACTTTCATCTTCTTTGTACGTTTTGTCTCTCACCTCACAACCTGTGACAGAAAGACCTGACCCAAAAAGTAGAAAGTATCAGCATTTTGCAGCATTTAAGTCACGTTTCTGTTCTGTTTTCAGTTTGTGTTTGTTCAGTGACATGACCACTGTTTTTTTAGTTTGGAGAGTTTGAGAATTTGCTTCCCCTAAGCCTGCCCGATTCTGTCGCCCAGCCTCCCTCTCTCCAAAGGGTTCATATGATGCTTTTTTTAAAGATCATTATCTTGTGTATTTGGTGTAACAGAATATATCAGTGATACACAGCATGCACGATACAAGGAAATGATCGGTAACATCATCACTTTGAGGTACGATATCTATATCTGTAAGATCGATTCCATGCCATATATATATATATATATATATATATATATATATATATATATATATATATATATATATATATATATATATATATATATATATATATATATATATATATAGCAGATTCTAAGTGATCAAAAGCTTAGGACGTTCCAGTTCAACCCATTCCAAAGGTTCCACCGGAAGTGGCCACTCATGTAATGTAGTCAATGACATACATCCGAGTAAATGAGACAGAGGGAAGTTAGTGAGTGAAGGGCATAAAAAAAGTGAACTGGAACCCAGCGAATATGCAATATGAATTGTGTGAAAACTTATTATGTCTGTTCAATCTGTTTAATCTCAGCGAACTTTCATGAGGGTTTTACACATGCAGTAAGGTGAATTTAATGTTTTCCGACTTTTCAGTGTGGATGAGAAACTTTTGGAAAATGCTAATGTAGATGGAGAGTGCTTTGAAACGAAAATGCTGCTTATCTGGTAATGTAGACATGGCCTTAAGTTCAGTTCTCTTTGTGTTTGATGGTCGGGTCTATCTCTTTAACTCAACTATCCCTTTAACTTCACACTACACACTCAAGGGCTGTTAACATAAACTCAACTTACAGAAATTAAGCTGATAACACATAACCAGAAGTTCCTAGAAAAGTAGTCCCAAACTGAAAATAAATAATTAAACAATGTCACTTCAAATAGCAAACATTTTTTTATGGAAAAATTATTAGTACACTTTAACGACAATTCAAGCTGCACATTTCTACTTTCTTCATAAACATCGTTTTAGTTTATGTGTGAAGGTTTCTGTATTTCTGTATCATGTAAATATTATCTTTATTGTCTAAATGTCACAAATGTTTCTTCAGGCAATGCTGTCGTTCGGTTGGAGGGGGGCGGTCATCGCTGCGGGGGCCGTGTGGAGGTGTGGAGGGGCTCCTGGGGCACAGTGTGTGATGATGGATGGGATATGGAGGAGGCACATGTGGTCTGTGCACAGCTAGGCTGCGGGTACGCTGTGTCTGTCAGTGGGCAGGGTGAACCATACGGCCAGGGCACAGGCCTCATACACATGGATGAGCTCAACTGCACTGGAAAAGAGAGGAGCTTATGGGAATGTCCGGCGATTACGAATGGACACGATTGTGGACATAAGGAGGATGCAGGTGTGGTTTGCTCAGGTACGTGACGATGTGTGTGAGTTATAAGTGACACCTCAAATTATGTTAATTAGAGACTTCAGTACAGATGCATCCATATTTCAGCCAATAATCTTCTATCTAAACATAGATCTGATATAATTTCTCTCACTCCTAAATTTAACTGAGAGGTTAATAAAGTCATGCCATAATCCTTAAAATTAAAACAAAATGTGACCCTGAACCACAAAACCACTCATATGGATCATTTTTTTTTAAATTGGGATTTCTACATCATCTGAAAGTTGGATTGGGACAATATTCGACTGAGATATAACCATTTGAAAATCTGGAATCTGAGGGTGCAAAAAAAGCTAAATATTTTGATATATTTATGGTAGGAAATTTACAAAATATCTTCATGGAACATGATCTTTAATTAATATCCTAATGATTTATGGCATAAAAGAAAAATAGATAATTTTGACCCATATGTATTGTTGGCTATTGCTGGGAGAAGTCGTGGCCTAGTGGTTAGAGAGTTTGACTCCTAACCCTAAGGTTCTCGTGCCGGCAATACAACTATTGAGTCCAGGGTCACAAATAATATCCCAGATTTCTTTTTACCAGCACGTTTCCTAGTTCAGTCTTAAACTAGAATTGCTCAGACTCCTCTCCCGTAAAGTACCTACCTGTATTTTCCATCATTGATTTTCTTTGTTGTTCTGCTTGTTGTGATCTCAATACGTATTTGTTCCCTGGTTGGACAGTCCTGCAAAGATATCCTCCATTTTCACAAAGCTAAATGTTCCAGTCTTGTTATTATTTTGTTACTCACCTGTTCGTCCTGCAAACCTTCAATAAAGTATGTGCATTTGGGTTCACATTCAGTGTCTGCATTATCTGACAATGTCATGGTATATAGTGTCAAAGGCAGCACTTACATCTAAAAAATCATACATTTTTGATACCACTCTTAGTTGGGCAGCCTTGTACATTTTAGCTAATAAAATATTATTTCCTCTTCAAAACTTGTTGCTTGATCCCAACTGCAGAATCACAAAAACTGTTACGGTAAAAAAAGCCAACCAAACAGATCAAACTGGTCTGTGTTAAAGGTGACAATGATGTATTGTTTGTGTATAGTTGATTTTGTGATTTACATGTTTTTCTCATTGCATGTGTCTGTTCACACATCTTCTCTTATTTTAATGAAGAATACAAGGCTCTGCGACTGACAGGAGGTCTGGACCGATGCTCTGGGAGAGTGGAGGTCCATCGCAATGGTAGCTGGGGGACAGTGTGTGACGCATCCTGGCAGAAGGAAGAAGGCAAAATGGCCTGTAATATGCTGAACTGTGGAGAGGTCAAACAATTCACGGCTTTTGACCCAGGCTTCGAGCATAAAAATGGATCACTCTGGTATTTTTTCTGTACGCAGGGTACCACAGACCTGTGGCATTGTACAGAGCTCATTAATAATAAGTTTGCGTGCCGGGACTCAAAAGCAGCTGGGCTGATTTGCAATAGTAAGTAACATGTTTTGTGTTTTTAAATGTCACATATAACATTTTAATAGCTAAAACAATAGTATTCCTAAAAAAAACATATATATATATATATATATATATATATATATATATATATATATATATATATATATATATATATATATATATATATATATATATATATATATATATATATTTTCTTCAGTAAAACACTAAAATAATTTCTAAAAATCTTAACAAAGTGACCATCAGAGTGACCATGTCTGTCAAGCTTCAATGAGAAAAGAAAAAGAAAAAAAAAGTATACCACACAGCTCATATACTACTGCCTTGTCGAAATACACAAACTTGCAGTCTTGGCCACTTGAGAGTGCGTGCGCGCGACAGGAAGTATGTGCGCAAGACCACATACATGTTCAGATCTTAAAAGCGCAATGCCCTTAATGCACACTAAATCTCGAATACTGGTATTCAAGGCTTAATGTATCCTATCATGCATCATGTTGTGGAAATAAATCGCAAGACTTTTTGCCAAGATCGCGAGAGTTCACGGAAACCTTTCCAGTGTAAATTAAATATTAATAATAATTAGATATTACATATAATTTGGTAGTGAAACAAAGTGCTACATGTTTTGTTGGTGCGAAGGTGAGTAGCCTATATTTATTTTGTACATCATTTGCAATTGCTTTTTATAATTTAATTAGAAGCACCAGAAATTAAAGTGAGTCCCATCAGGTAATGAATAGTTGTAAACACACTTGTGGTCTTCATCCTCACTTGAACACTTGGGCCAAATACAGGAAGTACGTCATAGACTGCAAGTGTGGGTATTTGGACAAGGGTTCGGCAACCTTTTGGGCATTGAGGTGCCATTTTTAATTCTTCTGGTTAACCACTGTGCCAATACACCCCCCCCCCCCCCTTAAATGCATGCTGTTTTTATACAGTGCATAAACAATCTTTTCATTTGTTTATCATGCAAATAGTTTTGGAATAATTTTTTCATAAAAAGTTAAGCTTTTCAAAACTTTCTTTATTTTAACGTTTTAATTACACTTTGAATAACAAATTTACAATTTGACCCAACTGTGTGTGTGTGAGACAAGGTCAATTGTGCATTGAAACACTCAGTTTAATGACCGTTCTATATCAATGCGCTACTTTAATTGATACACACACACACACACACACACATGTTTGTTTTTGTGAAAAGTGGGGACATCCCATAGACGTAATGGTTTTTATACTGTACGAACTGTATATTCTATCGCCCTACAACAACCCTACACCTAACCCTACCCCTTACAGGAAACTTTGTGCATTTTTACTTTCTCAAAAAAACTAATACTGTATGGTTTATAAGCGGTTTGAAAAATGGGGACATGGGTTATGTCCTCATAAGTCACCCTCTCCTTGTAATACCTGTGTCATACCCATGTCATTATACAAAGTTGTGTCCTGATATGTCACAAAAACAAACACACACACACACACACACACACACACACACACACACACACTCGAAGATCGTAGATCGCACTGTGCACACAAAAACATTCAGTAGCTCAGAAACTTGTTGTCAACGCTGCCTGTGACTTATTAATCGAAACTCAAACTGTACATTATATTTCTCTGAAACGAAGATGTAAAATCACTGTTTTTTAAGTAACTAAACTCAGCTTCAGTGTGTGAAGAGAGAAACACAGACACAGGTAATTCACACATGCAACTTTAATCTCTCTGTCTCTCTTTCTCTCTCGAAATGGCCATATTTGAGAAAAAAATTGTCATGCTACATCACTGGATATAGCTGTTGTCATTTAATATTTCGACTAATATTTTTTTATTTGATTGGCCATCTCAATTTTTTTGTCATTGACGAGCACTGTTAGACTGCTGAGGCACTGATCTGAAGTATCTTTAATGCGCAGCATTCGTGAGAAATCCGGAGTTTTCCCTATTGCTCACATGTCAGTGATTATCCCTCTGCGTGACATAGGTTGCCATCCCCTGTACCCTGTATTTAGAGCCTTCTGAAGCTTTACACACTCATTTTTCACCATTTTCCCCCTTTTTTGGAGCTCTTAAACCAAATTTTGCACCATGTGAGATCTAACTCCATTGTAGTTTGCACTTATATTCCATTTTAATTACTAAATAATTACATATACCTTATGAAAACTGTAAGGCTGCTTGTTTACACAGAAGCGAAGCAGCTACAGAGCTGCTTTTAACTCTAGACTCTAAAGTGAGTTTGGAGCAGTACAGAGGTAGTTCAGAGAAGCCCTGTGTGAAACAGCTTTAAGATACACATTTCTTCTTTTCCAGATTCTCTTGGTCTGCCTGTTCCCACCAGTCCACAACCAACCTCAGCACCAGCAACCACAGGTGATCCTGAGCCTTTCTAACAACACTAAAGCTGAGGCTGATTCAAAAGCAATATTTGTAAAGTTCCCCTTATTTAATAGATTGCAAAATTAATCCACTACAATCACAGTTAGGCTGTGCAGAGAAAAAAAAATACATTTGAAGAAAGACAAGTTAACTTTAAAATTAGACAACGTTTATGGCTGGCTGTGTTTATGCAAATGTTGTGTAATTTAAGGCAAAGCATCACTCTTCCATCATGTCTCTGGCTCTTTCTTTCATCCAGTGACTATGACAATGGAAAGACCACCTGGATTCTTCCCAACTACAGAGCAACTGGGGTGTTTTGTTCTTGCTTTCTTTCTTTTGATTGCAGTTATCACAAATATCCTCTTGTGTCATCATAATAAAAAGAAGAAAGGTGGGTGCAAACCTACAGACCAGCACGACTACGCACAACTCTTTCAGTGAACTGTTGGCAGAAAATCTTGTGGACCCATCAATACCTTTATTTAGATGAATCTCACAAACCCTGTCAGGAGCATGTCCATAATCAACAGCAAAATGAATAAATAAAAAATAAGAAATGACATTTTACACAATTCAATTCGAACACCATTAAAATTTACAACTGAGCCAGTTGTGTGTGTTTCCCCTCATTGTGGTTAGCTGCTGTGGCCCAGAAGAGATACATGAACCTGCAGGCCCCGGCCGAAGCAGAGGAAAACAACTACAGAGATTCTGTGCATCTCGTCAAAGTCACAAACAACAGCGGTTATGCTGAGGGTGAGTGTGTTTTACTCTGTGCTGTTGTTACGCAGATGACAGATGCTCTACGTTTGTTTTCTGTATTTGTGAATTGTTTTCTCTGTGCCCTTGTAGTCCCAGTATCTCCTCAACGTATCTGGGCTCAGAGTAGCATTGAGAGTGGATCGTATGACACAGACTATGAGCAACATGACATCAGTCCGGAAACAGCTTTTCCTTTATCCACTTTTCAAAGTTAGTCATTGTTAAGTGTTATGGACAATACTGAGAAAGCAGGAGAGAGCCGGGATGGTTGTAGGCATGGAGATAAAGTTACTTTCAATAGCAAATTGTGTTACTCACTTAAAAGAGTAACTAGTTACATAAAGTCGTGCATATTTTTACTGGTGTAAAGACCCTTTCACAATAGACATGATATGAAAAGACAAAACAATATATGGCCAATATATGGCCTTTTCTCAACCATATACTATAGATTTATTAAATATATTTTTCTTTGAGCTCACCATGTAATTTATATTTTGATGAATGTCAAAAAAACAGGCATTGAAAAGAACAGAAAATATTTCAGAATCATCATTGGCCAGTAAAAAGCATAAAAAAAGTATTTATATAAAAACTTCAGCCGCACTCACAAAAATAGTTTTATTTTTTGCATTTTATTTTACATTGATCACAGATAGGACATGTAAAGTAAATCGCTAAAAAGAAGACTATTTTTGTGTGGATCATGGTTTTATATACTATGTAATCTAATAGATTGATGCACCAAAATAAAATATTAGGTAGGTGACAAAGGAGCACGGTGCAAACGACTTTGTAAATATAATAATTTTGATTTAAAATTAAAATAAGACAAGCCTAAATTGATGCAAAGAGAATAAATTGTTCATAATAAACATACGTTTTAAGAATAACATTGTGTTTAAGAATAATGCACTTTCTTAAAGTCACCAGTGAAGACACCAGGAGCCAGAGAAACAGAAGCTTTTATTTTTTTTTACTATTCAGTTCAGAAACGTTGGATTAGCTGGGAAAATGCATGATCGTCTAAGGTTAGTCTGTGTCTGCCAGCTGTTTATTCAGCGGTAACACCGAAATAAGATAACATATTATACTGTATATTAACATTACACAATAGTTAACACTAAAAGTGCACTACTTCTAAAATGGTTTAAAATCTTGGCTTATGTAAATTTCTATATATACCAAATATTTCTTAACTAACGCTATTTAGTGTCAATAAGAACATGATCTAAGAATGAATATAACAAAGCATTACAAATCTCAAAGTCATAATCTCTATCATATACAGCAATATTATCATAATAGCTCATGGTGATGTCTTTGATTAAAGATTTCAGGGGGGCATGGTTTAAAAAAATATTGTTTGTACAGATGAATAACTTACAATAGGCCTAAATACTGCAACATTCAATAATTTACAGAGGTTAAAGCAAAATTTGTTACAACCATCCCTGGTCTCACCTAATGTATGTCAGAACAAAGTGTTTTAAAATTCATGACATGAGATAAAACTGAAAACACGTAAGCAGTACTGTAAGGAGACTTATCTATTCTTTCTCCTCTAGACTCAATGCGATACAGTGCAGATGGTAAAAGGCCTGCTGCGAGGGTCACAAACCTGAACAGTGTGACGGAGGAAGGTAGGAAGGGAAAGGTTTCACTTTGTTTTATTTCTGTTTTATTTCTATTATCTAGTATAACTTCAACATGAATTCAAAATTCAATTCACTTTAAGGTCATTCGAAAAAATCTTTCATCAAAATAACATTTCATAAGGTCACCAATTAATTTCATTCATAAGCCTTATGAGCTGTAGGTAAACATATTTGTCCTGTCCATTACTGAAGGGTTTGAGCACAGGAGTTGACTCAAGTGCTAAAATAATTGATTCATGTTAAAGTATAACATTGTTGATAAATAGTCTTAACATACTAGCATAGGCCGATAACAGATCATCCGAATGTATTTACAGTTTTTTTTTCAACAAAATCTTCACTTGTTGCACAGTTTCTGAAAGCTGACACTCAAACAGCAGAAGCACATACCAGATCTGCAAAAGCATACACTAGCCTTTGACTTCAAACCATTTCCTTTCATAAAACACTTTTTGCAAAACACAGCACACAATTCTCTGTGTAACACACACAAATCTAACAGGAATTAAAATTATGGCAAAGGTGTTTGCAAATATTTTCTTTTGAGATGTGTTTGTGATATTTTGTGATAACATAGTGCCTCATTTTGCGAGATGTGAGACATTTTGTATTGTGTGTGTGCAGTTTTTGGATTTGTGTGTAAAGTTTTGAAAAAAAAAAATAAAAGAGGCAGAGTTTTGAAAATGTGTGTAAGCAGTTGAAAAAGATTGTAAACACTGTTTGGTCTCAGCTGTCCCGGCAGAGGCCACAGTGGGAGGATACCAGCAAATCTCTGATCATAATGCACAGCAGATGCGTGGATCTGCTATAAGTGGTGAGAACTGTTTATAACAAACCATTGACTGAAGAGAGATGTCTTTAAAGGGTTAGTTCACCCAAAAATTAAAATTATGTCATTAATGACTCACCCTCATGTCGTTCCAAACCCGTAAGACCTCCGTTCATCTTCGGTACACAGTTTAAGATATTTTAGATTTAGTCCGAGAGCTTTCTGTCCCTCCATTGAAAATGTATGTACGGTATACTGTCCACGTCCAGAAAGGTAATAAAAACATCATCAAAGCAGTCCATGTGACATCAGAGGGTCCGTTAGAATTTGTTGAAGCATCGAAAATACATTTTGGTCCAAAAATAACAAAAATTAAGATTATATTCAGCATTGTCTTCTCTTCCGGGTCTGTTGTGAGTGCATTCACAATACTGCAGTGACACCGCTGACGTACGACAATGAGAAGACAATGCTGAATAAAGTTGTAATTTTTGTTATTTTTGGACCAAAATGTATTTTCGATGCTTCAACAAATTCTAACTGACCCTCTGATGTCACATGGACTACTTTGATGATGTTTTTATTACCTTTCTGGACATGGACAGTATACCGTACATATGTACATACCGTATCATTAATGACATAATTTTAATTTTTGGGTGAACTAACCCTTTAATATTATGAATTAAATTACATATAAAAGTCTTTGATTAGGCTACAATGAGTATTCTCATCACCTTTCGCACAGTGGACTCGTTTGAGTCATCCTGCACCTCGTCAGGAGAAAGCTATGAAAACACAGGCACAAACGCACAGGACCCGTGCTCACAGGAGTCTGCTGAATGTTATGAAAATACAGAGGACCTTCTACAAACCGCAGGTATTAAACATCCCAAGCTTTTCATTCTCTTTTAAAAAGAATTAAAAGAATTAAGCAATATCATACAAGCAAGATTGCTGTTGTGTGTGTATCTATATCTATATCTATATATATATATATATATATATATATATATATATATATATATATATATATATATATTACAGTTACAGTTTATTTTAAGGTGTCCTTATTACTTTGTAATTACACAAACAATTACTGAGTAATACTAATTAACCACACATAGTACTATAGGTTTGTTGTGAGGAATGGTGAAGACTCAGGTGCAGAGTTAGATGGACTTTAGTTTAAAATTTCTTAACAATAACAAACAAAAACTACCCTATATAGTTAAAGGCAGGGCAAAGCTGAATAGGACATGGAACGCACAAGACTGGGAACAATAGAAGATGATTTGGAAGTGAGGAGGCTAACAAGGGAAGACAGTTGGGACAAATTAAACTAATGTGATAACAAGAAGGCAGGGTCAAGTCTACACAAGGCACATAAATAATAGGAGCCATGCACTCACTCCAGACATGAGAATACAAGAACAGGTAGCCAGTGAAAACAAATGTGCTCAAGTGAAACAACACACAAGCACATGAAACGTGGATGAAGAACCTCACAAAAAACCTGGAGCATGAATATCTTGATCCTGACACTGAACTGAAACAGACAGAAGTGTCAGAATCCCCCAGAACACCACTAGCTCTCTGCTCTGTATAAAGCACCAATGTGTGGCAATATCTCTGAATCTTTATTCTTAGGATCGTTGACTTCGCACCACTTAAGTGGATTGTGAACTCACCAAAATATCATCATATGTGTTTAGCCGAACAAAATATGTATGTATATGTACACACATTTAAAAGAAGGCTGTGAAAATAGAATTGAAAATGGGGGAAAATCTCATTATGAAATAAATATTTTTATCAAATACACGTTGGACACAATTATTGGCACCCCTATAAATTCTTATGAATAAAATATCTGTGAAGTATATTCCCATTCATATTCACAATTTTGAGCACACCAGGGTGATTATGAACCTGAAATTATCCAGCCATGGCTTCCTGTTTCACAGGAATATAAATAGGAGGGAAAACAGACCCCACATTCCCTTAATCACCCATCACAATGAGAAAAAACAAATAATATATTTCTGATGTGCAGCAAAAGATAATTGAGCTTCACAAATTAGAAAGTGACTTTAAGAACAGAGCTAGAGCAGTGAAAATCCCCATTTCCACAATCAGGGCAATAATTAAGAATTTCCAATCAACATAAAATGTTACAAATCTGCCTGGAAGAAGACGTGTGTCTATAACGTCCTAATGTGCGGTGAGAAGGAGAGTTTGAGTAGCTAAAGACTCTCCAAGGACCACAGCTGGAGAACTGCAGAAAATAGTTGAGTCTCAGGGTCAGAAAACCTTTAAAAAATATCATACAGCACCTTCACCGCATGTTTTTTGGGAGGTTTTCAAGAAAATAAATAAATAAATAAAAGAAAGTGCTCTCATCCAAAAACAACCCAAGCATATTCAGCTGTCAGACACAACTGGAACTTTAAACAGGACTGGCTTCTATGGTCAGATGTACCTGAAAAATAGCTTTTTAGCAGCAATCACTCAGGATGGGTTTGGTGAACACAGGGATAAAAAGTACCCCGTGTGTACAATGAAATATACTGCTGTATTTTTGATGTTGTGGGCCTATATTTCTGCTGGAGGTCCTGGGCATCTTGTTTAGATACATGGCATCTTTGATTCTATCAAATACCAACAGATAAAAAATCAAAAAGTGACTGACTCTGTTAGAAATCTTATAATGGGCCATGTTTGGATCTTCCATCTGGACAATAATCTAAAAACAAACCATAAAAGCAACACAAAAATGGGTAATTGGGCACAAAACCGAGCTTCTGCTATGGCCATTCCAGTCCTCTGACCTGAACCCTATAGACAAGGAGTGTGCTGAACTGAAGAGAAGCACCACCAACATGGAGCTGGGAATATGAAGGGTCTGGAGAGATTCTGGATGAAGGAAATGTCTCTGATCTTTTGTCAGGTGTTCTCCAAACTCATCAGGCATTATAGGAGAAAACTCAGAGCTGTTATTTTGGCAAATGGATATTTCAAAAAGTATTGAATAAAAGGGTACCGTTAATTGTGGCCAATGAGAAAAACATTTTATTGCATAATGATATTTCCCCCATTTTAAATTCTTATCCTCCAATGAAAGGTTAGATTTTTGTGAATTTTTAAAATAAAAGATCAGAAGGATTAACAATGCAGATTTATTTTCACAGCCTTCTTTGATCATATTTACCATGGTACCAACTTCTGACCACGTGTGTACATATAGTGGTTTAAAACTTGGTGACTATTTTGGCTGAATAGGAAAGACGCATATATTTTATATATCTAAAATCCCAAAAGATTTGCATTATTCTATTTGTACTATTTCAGGGGAGATTAATATTTTTTTTTAAAAGAGGTTACACTTCAAAAATGACCAACCAACAGCAAATGGATGGGGTAAATAAGAACCTAAAATTGACTAAAAGGAACATCATTTGCTAGGGATTTGCTTGCTGTTCTTATGAATTACTCTGAACCAACCCCACCAAAAAAAAAAAAAAAAAAAACTTTTTGAAAAGCTTAGGAGGGTTACAAGAAAAACTGATCCTTAAAGATTTTGAAGTAGTTGCCTGTTGTTTCTGAGGACTGTAGATATACATAAGTTTATATACAACATATGTATCGTATATATAACAGTTTTCCAAATTTTACTCAGATAATTCAGATGTCTTGAAGCAGGGATCCGGAAGGTCATTCCTGGGCCCCAACACAGATCCTCCCTTCAGTTACCAAGGTGTGTGTCTACCAGCAGCAATTAATATACATTTACACGTCAAACTGATGTATTACTGGTTTGTTGAAATGTTTCACAGCGGTCCATTCAGTTTACTGTTTGCAGCATACAAACCTCTTTACCTCAAACCATGAGTTTTTGGTAATGTTTTGATTTTGTTGCACTAATATGTCATTTTCTTGGTTTATCTTTCATTGTCAGACCTAGATAAAGAGGGTGGCAGCAGAGAGGACTCCCCGTTGTACTCTCCCGTCAGCTATGATAATGAGGCAGTCTCTTCAGAAAGTGACTATGATGACATTGGCAATTATTTGCAACAACCTAGTCACTTACATTAGCTACAGACTGTGATGTGGCTACATTTACACTTACACAAATAATGGTGATGTATAATGTATGATGAAATAATCACAGCGATGCAATAGAAGAACCATTTTTGGTTCCACAAAGAACCATTCAGTCAAAGGTTCTTTAAAGAACTGTCTCTTTCTTAACTTTTTATAATCTGAAGAACCTTTTTTTGTGAAACAGAAAGGTTCTTCAGATGTTAAAGGTTCTTTTTGGAACCATTTAGACAAAAAAGGTTCTTCTGTGGCATCATGAAGCACCTTTATTTTTCAGAGTGTACATTGAGAAATATTCTGACTGAACTACAAGTACAGTATTAGAAACCATACCTGAGAATCATTTTACAGTATATCATTCTTCTTTCAGACCTTTCAGTCTTTTCAGTGTTATTTCTTTGTTCATTCATATCTGCTTCTACATAGTACAATTAAACTTTATCATAAATGTTTAAGCAAATTTTAGCATCACTGTAGGTACATTAAGTCCATACCAGTGTAAAAAGTACAAATATTTACATATACAAATGCTTTTATCTGAATTTCTAAATGCTTACAAGGACATATTAATCAAAGGCGCTCTTTTAGAATCATTATCTGAGGCTAAAAGCAGCATCTGCAGCTGATGACATGCAAATAAAATGTTTTGATTATGACTGAATCTGTCTTTGTAAAAAAAAAAACTTAAGCGATTGATCTGATGTTATTGTTATTTTGTGTATTAGCACAATGTACTCTCATTATAACATTGAGTGTCCTTTTATTTTGTTCTAACTGGATGCCTCTTGGAAAGCAGACCTCTGGAACCTGAACAGAAAAAAATACTTTTGCTCAGAATATTTTGCTCAGAATTAGTCAAAATAAAAATTATCCCTGGCTGGGGTTAAGACAAACATTCAGGAGACATTAAAGGGTTAGTTCACCCAAAAATGAAAATTAGCCCATAAATTACTCACCCTCAAGGCATCCTATTTAAAATGTAATAATCACTTTAATGTAGATTGCGCAATGTAAAACACATAGATTCGCTACAGGAGGCCTTTGTTCACTCCCTGGAGCTGTGTGAGACACTTTTTTTTATGGATGGGCGCTTTTTATTTAACTTCTTTCGTACTGATGCATGCAATACTCGCTGAGTGCCATAAAACTGCTTGGAAGATCAAAGACAATTTTTAATATAACTCCACCTGGATTTGTCTGAATGAAGAAAGTCATATACAGGATGCCTTTTTGTAAAGGTTTATACACCCACCTGTATGGACTAATTTTATTTTTTTGGGTAAACTAACCCTTTAATATTGTTTTTAGCATGTTAGGCATAAGATTAACCCTTGTGTGGTCCTTATTTGTGTGCCACACTCATGTTTCTTACGTTCAAAACCGTACACCTGAAAATGTGGTAGAAATCTGGGTTATATGAAGCGACGGGAACACTTTTTGTAAGCGAAGAAAACAAAAATAACGACTTTATTCAACAATTCCTTTGTCAACAGTCTCCTCTGTGTCTCTCCATATCTGCGTATGCTTTTCTGTATCATCGGCGCCACAAGGATGCAGTGTTTTCTTTCAAATCAAAGCTAAATACACGTAGAAAGAGTGCATCCTTGTGGCACGGATGATACAGAAGAGCATACGCAGATATGGAGAGACACAGAGGAGACTGTTGACAAAGGAATTGTTGAATAAAGTCGTTATTTTTGTTTTCTTCGCTTACAAAAAGTGTATAACCCAGATTGCACGTCTGATGGCAGATGGAGTATTCTGACCACGACTTTCATACTTTCCTGGACCTTGACACTGTTATTTACTTGGCAGTCTATGGGACAGTCACAGGCCTCCCGGTTTTCATCCAAAATATCTAAAATTGTGTTCCGAAGACGAACAAAGCTTTTATGGGTTTGGAACGACATGGGGGTAAGTGACTAATGACAAAACTTTCATTTTGGGGTGGAGTATCCCTTTAAAGCATCATGGCAAAGCATTGAAGTGGACTAGTCGACTAATTGATTAGTCTGTGCAACCCCTGTTATGTACATGATGAGGTAAGTATTGATTAAGTTTAACAGCATAGAAGATTGGTACCAAGTCTTTGTTAGTACTAGTTGGAATATTTGTTAAATCCAGTTTAACATTTTTTTTTTTTTTTTTGTACAGCAGATAACTGTTTTAAAGGGGGTACATTATCAATGTCAACATTTGTGTTGTATATTTAAAGTTCATATTTTTTACAGACAGAAAGTCCTAACAAGTCTTTTTTATAATTTTTTTTTATTATTGCATATGAACATATTTAACAAGAGAAATACAACTTTGCATATAAATGCCATTAGTACACAAGATTACAAGTAAAAAAAATAATAATAGCCAGATGAAGAAAACATAAAATAAATAAATAAAACAACTAAAATACAGTACAGTACAGTGAAGACGGTACAGTTTACTTGTCTATTTCAAATTTACAGATAATGTTAGAAGTCCTCAGAGCTTTTTTGCTTTACATTTATATACCATATTACAGTATTGTTTAAATTCGTTGACCTCTTCATTTTGTGTATATGAAACTTCCCCATTACAACCAGTAGCTGAATAATATACACTTTATCCTTTTCTATCCAACATACAGTATATCACTATATCAGACCCACCCAGTTTAACAGCTGTATTAAGTTTTTTTGTAATGAAATTCTCAACATCAACCCAAAATATCTTTGTATAGATGCAATGAAAAAATAAATGATTTTTTTTCTTTTTCATTACTACAAAATTCACAGGAGTAGTCAATATTTGATTTAAAACGTTCCAATACATGTTTCACTGAATAAATTATATGCAATAGTTTATACGAAACTTCCTTTACTTTGTTATTAACAAAGAATTTATCAACCATTCTCCAAGCATTACACCAATTTAAGTCTCCGACCTAACAAGTCTTTTCTGCCGAAATTGTAAAGTGCGTGACGCTGCACGACGACGACCGTTGTGCTATTGGTTGAAATGCCGGCGCCTCAGATTCTGAGGCATCTGATTGGTCGGGTGGAGCTGTATGGGCATCTGATTGGTCGAATGGAGCTATGGAGGCGTGTCGCCATGCGGATGGTGTAGCCGAACAGACGCCGCGGCTGTTTGTTATTGAATGAAAATCGTTTTTATGTGGCGATATTCCTACTCAGCACACGGAAAAAAAAGTTTATATGCTTTAATAATTTGTTAACTTATTTAGACTTTATTAGCATGTAATTACGCGCCTTTTAACCTATTTCAATATTTATGTGCTAGTTACAACTCTTAGTTAAAGCTCTAGGCCTTGAACAGGCGCCGGTGGTCGATTTTAACAATAGCCGAGGAACAGTCACGTAGTAGCGGACACACATGAGACGAGCCCGCAGAAACTTACCTCCATTACAGCAGTAAACAAACAAAAGAAACGAACAGAAACCACAGGAACCCAGCCCGGATGGTGCCCGGAGTTTGAAGCGTTTGCAGATCACATATGGACAGTTCCTGATTGTTTTTCTGGGCTCACACAATAGAAAATGTCTAACGGTGCAGCAGGGAGCGGGGGCTTAACCTGGGTGGTAAGTCGTATATGATTACTAACGTAGTAATTCATGTATTATTACGCAAAGACATCGCACATTACGTATTATAACCGCTTTGTGTCCGCATACATGTGCTTTAGCCTCATTTAGCTCAGCACGAATGAGCTCGCGGACTCATCTGCATCTCTCTATTATTCATCCGGTGCACAAAATATAGCATCTGTTTTAAATACCGCACATTAATCTTCATTTTGTGTATTAAGATGATGCTTTGTGAAGCTCTTGATGGTGATGTGGAGGAAAGTTCTTTTGTGTTGATTCTCATCAGCTGTGTCTCTCCACTGATTTCAACTTTTTCCTCTTTGTTAGAGTCAGACTTACAGATCTGATGTTTTTAGGGACACAGACCATTGCTTTATTACAGCCAAAGCCCAAGGTGCTTAAACAGGGACAGGGTGGAAGGGTTTATTTGAAATTGATCTGTATTTAAAACCACTCAAAGCCACAACAAAAGAGCAGCCCACAGGGAGACACAAGTTTATTACAAGAGCTGATCCCAGACCTGTACTAATGCTTTGTTACACATTAGTTACTGGATTTGCTTGTTAGTTTGTCTGACTTTGTGAATATAATATTTTAATCATCTGTAATATTAGATTGCAGCCCTGGCCATCATCAAAAAGCTGTAATGTGATGTAAAGTTTATTATAACTCAATAAACGAGTGAGTCGAGTGTGCGGTGCCATTGCACTGGAATTTCTCACAAATTAATTCAGCTCAGAGACTTATGAAGCCCTGACCTTACACGGCTTGTGGAGTGAGTTCAGCAAACTTAAACAGACAGAAAGACACATTTACAGAGAGTGTCCATAATGCACATCTTATACTCAGAATGGTTGTAATGCAGCGGTAAATTCACTACATCTGGATGATTCACCGCATATTTCGGTCACCCTCTGTTTCTGTAAAATAATTACAACGTCAAAGGAAGCAAAAAGTTGATTTGATAGCCGCAGACAAGTTTAACAAAGTTGCATGTATGGATGTATCTAACAACAGACCCTCTTTGACAAGAACAATGGTGCGAAAAAAGAGGAAGTGAACGGCCGGGGAGACGCGGGGAAGAGTGAGGCGGTCAAGAAAGAGAGCTCGAAGAAGATGTCCGTGGAGAGGATCTACCAGAAGAAGACGCAGCTCGAGCACATCCTCCTCCGTCCAGACACCTACATCGGCTCGGTGGAGCCCGTCACTCAGGTGAGAGAGAAAGATTGAGGTTAGAGATCTGAAGTTTAGACTGAGTGGCATGAAAAGGGAAATATGAATCCAACCTTTTAATGCGAAAATCATTTTGCTAACTGTAGTAGAGTCGGTGTTGAAGTTAATGTTGTAAACCGACTGATTTCTGAGAAGTTTCAATGCCATCAGGTGCTTTTAATTTCTTTACATAACATTCAGGTGTTTGTATGTTTTGTAGCAAATGTGGGTTTTTGATGAAGAAATCGGAATGAACTTGAGGGAGATCACATTCGTCCCTGGATTATATAAAATCTTTGACGAGATCCTTGGTAAGAATACAGTTTTATTTCATTGTACAGTATTATTTATTAAACTTGTGTTTGTAGCAGACGCGGTTGTATTTTTGCAATATGTTTAAGATCCTCTTTTTACCATTCATGTTGTGGAAAATGGCTGTATTTGCTGCAGTCTTGTAAAAACTTTTGAGAGAATTATGAATTCTATTGCTGATAAATGCAGTTTTATTTTTAATAGCAGAGTTAAACTATAAAACTGCATCCATAACAAGCGATGACATCAAAATCACTAGCACTAAAAATATAGATGTCTTCGCTTGTTATTAGGGATGCACCGATCATGATTTTTCATGGCCGATTCCGATACCGATTTCCGTTTTTTTTTTCCTTTAAGCAACAAACAAGAAAGAAGGAAAATATTCATAAACAAGATGTTTATTTGGTATTTAATAGGCCAAACTGGCTTTTGAAAACAATAACCGTAACCATCTGAAATTAACGGCAGTAACTGCACAGTAAGTAGCCTACATTCAATACAAACATAGATGGTACAGACATCAGCATTTAGCTTTTGTTTTTGAATTGGGTTGAAACTACATAGAACTGGCCTTGAAAAGATTAACTGTAACCATGTGAAATTAAAGGCAACAACTCCACAGTTCTTCAATCCAAACAACACAATCAACACACATTCAAGAAGATGTTTCTTAATCAGCATTCAGTATTTGTTTTAGTTTTTAAATTTGGTTTTAAATAAAAAAAAGGTCTTTACCAGTGAGACTAAATAAAAGAATGCTATATAAATAAATTATTCCAAAATGTTGGTGTTTCATTCGTCCAATTAAAAAAATAAAAAAATAGGGTAATTATTCACATCTGTATTTTTTTACTTGAGCCAATGAAAAATAAATAACTATTGGCTTAAGTTAAAAAAATATAGATGTGATTCATTACCCTAAAATGTTTTAATTGGATGAATGAAACACTTTTTTTCAGTGTGCTACAGCAGGTGATTTTTAAATCAAATTAAGTCAATGTAATTTTAAGGTAAAATAAAAAATAATCATCCTATACAGAACTGACGTTTACTTCTGGCTTTTCAAACGTGTATGCAAGTTCTACTTTACAAAAAAAAAAAAAAACGCATTTCAGTTTAGTCCGTTTCGTTTCTCATCCAACACGTGAGAAGTTGAGCTGAACATCCCTTCACTGTGTACGCTTGTGTAGGGCGCGGACAGGTACAGTACGCTCGCGCAGCTTCAGCGAGCGCAGGAAAGGAGCTCTTATTTGTGCGCCAGTACACCAGCGGCTGTTCGCTTCCTGCTATCTGTGCCTCAGACATGTAACTCTGCACTTCCAGTGCTGAACGGCTGCCCGTGTCCTGCGCACAGATTTCGAAATACTTCCAAACAAAAGACATGATAGCGAATGATTACAATGTAGTCTGTGCACGCAGGCGCACTTCTGGAAAAATCGTTCGAAAACAGACCAAAAACCGGCCGGTTCCGATTTATGGCCGGTCAACCCGGTGCATCCCTACTTGTTATAATGGTAGTTTTATATGTGCATGTGCTATTTTCAAAAATGATATGTGGATAATAAATATCATCCTCTAACCTCTGATTTTCTGTCCCATCAGTCAATGCAGCTGATAACAAACAGAGAGACAAGAACATGTCCACCATCAAAATCAACATTGACCCGTGAGTGCTGCTTTAAAAGTCTCATTCACATCTGCTGAGTAACGACTCTAAACGCTCTCGTATCAATTAAATGCTGGTGCTGACAGTTGGCAGTACTGCAGTGGCAAAATGTTGATGTGATTTTTGGGAGAGCGTGCAGTGGGTGTAATGATCTAATAAACACCCATGGCTGCTCACTTCACATTCACTTCACATCCATAACCACACACATACACACATGCTTTCATATGTGGTTTATAGTGTATTTGTAGTGCACTATTGGGGCCAGCGATATGACAAAAATTATTAGAGGGATTTTATTAATAAAATAACAATCTATTTCACAATACAGTTTTTTTTTTTTGTTAGATTCTCTTTGTTATTAAAAACAAGGACAAAGATGCAAACAACTAACAGGACAAATACAATATAAAAAAAAAAATGAAATCTACAACGCTTTAAGTTTTTCAGGTACAGTAGATCTATTTAACAGTAGCATTTGATCAAGATATGAATAATTAGAATAATAATTGAATACAAATTGTAAAACCATAAATTTTTAGTAATAGTACTTCATTTATAATAAAAACAGTATGGCATATATATAATACTTAATTACATTTTTTCTTCTTCTTCTTGCATCTTCTGTCTCTTTGGGGTGTAATGTCCTAACCTGTCCTCTCTGATCTAATAGAGAGTCCAACACCATCTCTGTGTGGAATAATGGGAAGGGAATTCCTGTGGTTGAACACAAAGATGAGAAGATGTTCGTGCCTGCGCTGATCTTTGGACATCTCCTCACCTCGAGCAACTATAATGACAATGAGAAGAAAGTCACAGGTAATGCATCTTCAGAAACTTCTCTGTGATGGATTAGTTTTTGTTGGTAGTGTTTTGCTCATTTTCGGCTCATTATTGAACTTGTTGTCTAAGTCACAGAACGGGCAAGCAGTATTTTATGCGATTTCTCCCTTTCATAGTTAAAATATAGTGTGTAGTATTAGTGTGCTAGGGAATCAAAAATAGTTAAAAATATATCAGTGTTTATGCCTTACATTGGCATTTTAAGCCTTGTTAAATCTTGATTTTTGCAGTTGTGACTCATGCTGTGCAGACAACATATTGAGACAGAAAAATGAACTATGACCTATTCGTCAACACGAGTCAGGTCAAAAAAGAGCCTTTTCACAAAACTGATGATGCATTTCATTGGTCATCAGCATTGTAAATCCTCAAGTTTTTCATATTTTGATATTTATATTTTGGCCAGAGTTGAGAACCCCTGCTTTGGTCTGTGCTGTTTCAGATGATGCATGAGACATTATAATGAGTGCCATTAAGTTCCATTAGAAACAAAGTCTCATCTTTCAGATTCTGTCCGTTTTATTTATCAGTTATACATCGCTTAATCGTTAACCTTACTACTTACTACAAAATGCATTTACCTTTACATAACGTTTACATTTAGTAATTTAACAGAAGCTTTTATCCAAAGCAACTTACAAATGAGGACAATAGAAGCAATCAAAACCAACAAAAGACCAAGAATATGCAAGTGCCATGAAAAGTCTCGGTTAGCATAACGCAGAACACATAGGAAGGTGTTGTTTTTTTATAATAAATAAAAAGAAAACAAGTAGATGGAATAGAAAAAGAACAGAGAAAGCTAGTGTTAGATGCCTTTTTTTAAATGAAAAAAGAAAACAAATAGATAAAATAGAATTAGAACAGAGAGTGCTAGAGTTAGAAGGTCAAGAAAAGTTTACTGCAGAGTTAGAAACTCCTAACTGTGATTATGCAAAAAGAGACTATGCTATATTTTTACCCTACCTGTCCACCGATGCAGAAGAAATCAACTCAAAGTGACAAAAAAGTGGATCTGAAGCAGTCAGTCTGCTAAATTCATCATTTCCACTTTAATCAATAGTTATATAATAAACACGGCGTCTTGCAGTACTGTAACCTGTGACGTCACAGAGTTGGTCGTTTTGCCATTCACATTTAGTAAGTTTGTGCTTGTTAGACAAGTTAAACCAGTCAAGTTTATTTGTATGGAGCCCTTAGCATGACATGCAAAGATATCAAGGCCACAAATTAATCTATACTCATTTTAGTGAAAGCATGGCCACATTGTACAAATTTGTTCCTCAATTTTATTTTAACAAGGTAAAGAATGAATGAAATGTGGCCACAAATGAAATTGTATTTACAGATTATTTAGTCGTCAGAGCAAATTGTTATTATTATTTTTATCTGATAACTGTTTTTTGCACGTTATGTGTGGGGCTCCATAGTACAGCACATTTCACACGCACTGTTCATTCATTTTCACTTTCCCCGGCAGTGCAACAGCCAACATAAATCTCTTTATTCTATTTTACAAAAAGTTGCTTTGTAGTATTTGGAGAAAACTTATGAGACAAGAGATGGGCTCTGTGCTGCTTGTGTCCCACAGTCCTTTCAAACTGCAGAACGAGGTTATCTTCTTACGTTTCCCTTTACATAGGTACTGTTAAAGGGGTCATATGATGCGATTTAAATTTTTCCTTTCTCTTTGGAGTGTTACAAGCTCTTGGTACATAAAGAAGATATGTAAAGTTGCAAAGACTAAAGTCTCAAATCCAAAAAGATATTCTTTATAAAAGTTAACAGTCAACCACACCCTCCTAAGATGGCTCATTCTAACACGCCCCCATATCTCTACGTCACTGTGTGGGAAGCTTTGCGTAACGCCGGCCAAATGTTCA
This sequence comes from allo-octoploid hybrid of Carassius auratus x Cyprinus carpio, assembly GCA_024542945.1. NCBI lineage: Eukaryota > Metazoa > Chordata > Actinopteri > Cypriniformes > allo-octoploid hybrid of Carassius auratus x Cyprinus carpio. Next base: position 26,483,051 of record CM045062.1, on the reverse strand, counting down.
CGCAAAGAAAGAAGGTGTAACTTTTATTCTCGCTGTAGTATTGTTGTTGCCGCGCCACCATGTCGTGAAGGCGCTGTGTTTCGTTGTGAAAGCAAAACTACTTTGTCTGGCCTTCCAAAAGAGGACGATATCTGCTTCGTCATGCCTAGAGCTGATCCGTGCTGGTCGCTGAGGAAATACATCAACTTAAGTTCACGCTGTGGATCACCGGATCGGCTTTCACCGTGAACGTTGGTTGCACTGGATGCAACAAATGCCTCATTTAAAATGGGTTTTAATTTTTTTGTCTAGTCGCTCTGGCCTGGCTGGACAGGGCATCACAGTATGGTGAGGGGCGTAACATTTCTGTCACAAACTTGAGGTATTCAGGCAATCACAACGTACTGGATAGCTGACCAATCAGAACACACCTCGCTTTTCAGAACGATGAGCTTTGTGAAAATCGTCGCATTTCAGAAAGGCAGGGCATAGAGGAGAAACAATAATGTACATTAAGTGGAAAATAATGTGTTTTTTTAACCTTAAACCGCATAAACACATTTTGTTACACCAAATACACAAAATAATGTTCTTTTTAGCAGCATCATATGACCCCTTTAAAGTTTTTAAGTGCAAGGTCACTGACAGTTTACATTTTTTTTTTAGATTTTCAGTCAGTCAGTGGAAGTTAAAAGCAGCGTGTAAGTGTATTTATTTCTTGTCTCAGATTTCAGTTCAGCTGGCGTCGCTAGGGAATGCTTGTTTTTTTTACTTTGCTGATATGTGCTGAAGCAGCATTTGGTCACACGCTTTATCGCGCACCTTGTTAGTGTCGTGAACTTGCTTTCCCCTTTGTTGTCATATATATATAAGGTTAGTTTACCGCAGCGGTGGTTGCGGCACCCCTCGTTTGAAGACAGAAGAGTGTAAACACCAGTGACTCTACCTGTGTGACTCCACCAAGCAAGGACACAGACAAGGGGCACAAGTGTCACTTTTATTTGTCCCCTTTCCTACAACTTGTTTCACTTTGGTTGCAGAATTTAATGACTGATTTTTACTGTCTTTGTTCAAATTCCTACTATTACTACCACTTGTAAACCACACATCAAAGCCTGTAGGCAGCGCAATCCTAACAACCTACACAATTTGCCTATGTCTGCTAATACATTTCTTTCTTTTTCTATTGGTCTCTGGAATTGTTTTGGATTTTGTTACATCTATTACTAGTCATTTAAGGCTTAACCTCATGGCCATGACAGAGACCTGGATCAATCCAGAGGACACTGTTACACCTGCAGCATTTTCTAATCATTTCTAATTTTCCCACACTCCCCATCTGACTGGAAGACTGGAAGTGGTGAAGGTACTGGTCTGCTTATCTCTAATGATTGGAAATTTATTCCTTTACCTTCTTTGGGTATAAATAACTCCTTTGAATCACATTCAGTTACTATTACCCATCCTCTTAAGATCCATTTTGTAATTGTTTATCGACACCCGGACCACTTGGTAACTTCTTGAAAGAATTAGATGTGTTGCTCTCAACCTTTCCTGAGGATGGTACTTCTCTAATTATGCTTGGAGACTTCAACATCCACCTAGATAAACCTCAGGCTGCAGACTTCCACACTCTGCTTACTTCTTTTGATCTCAACCGAGTGTCAACTACTGCTACTCACAAATCAGGCAACCAGCTGGACCTTATTTACAAACAATGCACTGCTCCACTGATCATGTACTGGTTACTCCACTGCACACTTCAGATCACTTCCTCCTCACACTTATACTCAACATGGTTCCTGACACAACACATACCCCTCCACATGTCATCTTTTGACGTAACCTACGCTCACGCTCACCCTCTTAGCTTTCTGCTGTGGTTTCATCTTCGCTTCCTCCCTTTAAACAGTTATCATCTCTTGATGCTAACAATGCTACTGGTGCTTTCTGCTCCACTCTTACATCTTATTTAGAAACCGTTTGCCCCTGTCTTCCAGACCTCCCCTTACCACCCCTTCTGCCACAAATCTTACCAGCAAACATACACTTATTCCTATCCTTCTCTCTGCTCTCTGAGGCAGAAGTCTCCAAACTAATCCTTTCCAGTTATCTTACTACCTGCCCGCTCGATCCTATTCTATCTCATTCAAGCCATTTCTCTTGCCATTTTTCCTGCACTCACTCACATCATTAACACATCTCTTCACACTGGTGTTTTTCCCCCACCATTTAAATAGACTCGTATAATCCCACTACTTAAGAAACCCACTTTTAACCCAGCTCTTTTAGAGAATTACAAACCGGTTTCCCTTCTTCCTTTCATTGCAAAAACACTTGAACAAGTTGTGTTTAACCAAGTCTTTTTCTTTCTCATACAGAAAAACCTCCTGGACAGCAACTATTCCTTTAGAAGTGGATATTCAAGCGAGACTACCTTGCTCTCGGTTGTTTAAGTCCTAAGACTGGCAAGAGCGGTTTCCAAATCTTCAGTAATTATCTTGCTGGATGTGTCCGCTGCTTTTGAAATGGTTAACCACCAGATCCTCCTGTCAACCCTATTGGCAAAGGGCATCTTAAGCCCTATTAACACGGGATTAGTATTATCTGGGGATCTTGTGTGATTTTGAAATTACTCCCCCACATTTGAATTTCATGTGGTGCATTCGCATGGGATAAGCGAAGCCTGTGATTTCACTCGAATTTACTGATTTATCTCCCAGATACCCAGATGTCAAGGCTTTCTATGGTCCAGATGGATTTAAAAAAGAGAAATTAATATAGTTTCTTGCGCTGTGTCATTTACATTTCACCAGGTTAAAATATATCTCAAGCTTTATGCTTGATTTATTTGTAACACATCAACCTCAAAACCTTTTCAGCTTTCTCTTTCTGCAAATTGTATGGTGTAGCGATTTGACAGCACCCAAAATACTATCAAAACACTCCAACGCAGCTCCATTCTTTGCGAAAGATGGATAAAAAGGCGCACAGGAAACAAAAACCTCTAAAAATTATATACGACCCGCCAAATCACAGAGATGGCGATTCGCACTGGACTAATATTATCAAAGGACCTCGGTGTTCAGCGAAATATGGTAGGTCTTTTGCGGGGGAATTTTTACTTTACAAATTACAGACATGGCCGATTCGCACGGGATTAAGATGACAGACAAATTATTACAAATGACTGGAGGTCACCAGGTAATACTAATCCCATGCGAATTGGGCTTTAGGAACCTAACTCATGTAGTTTGAGTCTTCCCTCTCAGATTGGCCCTTTAAAGTTTTCTTGGAGGGGTGAGGTATCCAAGTCGCAATATCTAGCTACTGGCATGCCTCAAGGATCGGTTCTTGGATCACTTCTCTTCTCAGTCTACATGGCGTCACTAGGTTCTGTCATTCAGAAACATGGGTTTTCATATCACTGCTATGCTGATGACACTCAGCTCTACCTCTCATTCCATCCTGATGATCCCATCTCAGCTTGTATAACAGACATTTCTTGCTGGATGAAGGACCATCACCTTCAACTCAACTATGCCAGACAGAACTGCTTGTGGTTTCAGCTAACCCATCACTCCATCACTATTTCACCATCCAGTTGACAATCAGCTGAATATCTCTGACCACATTGCTAAAACTGCCCGGTCCTACAGATTTGCTTTATACAACATTAGGAAGATGAGCAGGAAGCAGGAAGAAAAGCCCTGTTACACTTGCACTCTCTATTTATTTTCTGCTTGATTTCTTTAAAAAGACCACACTTTTTCTCTATTCTTTTTCTATTCTATCTACTTGTTTTCTTTTTATTTATTATATATAGTCTATATTATATATAGTCTATATATAATATAGTATATAATACTATATTATATATAGTATTATATATATATTTATTATATATACACTTAGGCTAACTGGCTAACTGAGACTTGTCATAGCACTTGCATATCATTGCTCTTTTTTTATTTTGATTGCTTCTATTGTTCTCATTTGTAAGTCACTTTGGAAAAAGCGTCTACTTAAAGGGTTAGTTCACCCAAATATTAAAATTATGTCATTAATGACTCACCCTCATGTCGTTCCAAACCCGTAAGACCTCCGTTCATCTTCGGAACACAGTTTAAGATATTTTAGATTTAGTCCGAGAGCTTTCTGTCCCTCCATTGAAAATGTATGTACGGTATACTGTCCACGTCCAGAAAGGTAATAAAAACATCTTCAAAGTAGTCCATGTGACATCAGAGGGTCCGTTAGAATTTATTGAAGCATCGAAAATACATTTTGTTCCAAAAATAACAAAAATTACGACTTTATTCCGCTTTTTCTTCTCTTCCGGGTCTGTTGTGAACGCGACTGCTGTGACTGTTGACGTACGACGCTGCTGATGTGTTTTCTGGTGCGCCCAATAACAAAGAAAACGCGTCAGCGGCGTCACTACAGTGTTGTGAACGCGTTCACAACAGACCCGGAAGAGAAGAAAAAGCGGAATAAAGTCGTAATTTTTGTTATTTTTGGACCGAAATGTATTTTCGATGCTTCTATAAATTCCAACGGACCCTCTGATGTCACATGGACTACTTTGATGATGTTTTTATTACCTTTCTGGACGTGGACAGTATACCGTACATACATTTTCAATGGAGGGACTGAAAGCTCTCGGACTAAATCTAAAATATCTTAAACTGTGTTCCGAAGATGAACGGAGGTCTTATGGGTTTGGATGGAACGACATGAGGGTGAGTCATTAATGACATAATTTTAATTTTTGGCTGAACTAACCCTTTAATGATTAAATCAGGGCCCTAGACTAAATTTTGCACTGGTTGCACTGGTCGAAAATTTGGGTGCGCCTAACTTTATTTCTTAGGTGCACCAGCACAAAAGTTAGGCGCACCCAAATTTTCGACTGCATCGCATTTAACACTACAGTTTTACAAGTTCACTTTTTTTTTTTTTTTTTTTTACATCGCTGTCCATATAGGCAATATTGACTTGTAGCCTAAATGATTAACTAACAATCTGGTCAACATAAAGTTCTTTATTTGAAGCACAATTCTTCAAGAAAGGTAACTTACTGAAAAAGTGTTGGTGCTTAAAGTGCTTCACTGAGCTGAAATTTAAACTTAAAACATCTGAATGAAATAAAAAGAAAATCTAAATTAAGTGTTTTAAGGGCTTCAAACTGAACATCTCATGGCTCAATGTCTTATGGACTATCCTGCATTGCAGTCACATGCCCCTCGGATGGCCAACTCCTGTAGTTTGGCCTTCTTGATCTTTGGCCTTGGCTAAACCAGTTGGCCACACATTCATGTTTTGAATTTGCTAGCTCTGAATTCACGAACTGTTCACAGTGACAATAAGAGATTTATTGTACAGTGCAGATAGGTCATTGGTTATAAGAAGGCTGTTTGTGAGAGTGCAAAGGTTCTCAAACAACCTGCACTGAGTGAACTTAAGTGATTATAACAGAGAAAATGTGTTCTAATATTACCGCGTCACTCGCTTTTTGTATATAATTTATTCACAGTTTAAATAACAGCTTTTGTTATTCATGTTTTTAAGAGGAATTTGAAGTTGAATGTTTATGCACTGTCTTAATACTTTATGGCCCAGTTTCACAAACGGGGCTTAGCTTAAGCCAGGACTAGGCCTTAGTTAAATTAAGATATTTAAGCAACTAAAAAAAATGGCTTATAAGAAAACATTACAGGTGTGCATCTTGACACAGAACAATGGCACTGACATATTTTAAGATATGTCAGAGCAAAATATTTTCAGTTGAGACAGCTCAAATATGCATTTTAGTCTGGGATTAGCTTAAGCCTGGTCTGTGAAACCGGGATTAGGTGTTCAACTGCACTATTCAACGTATTGAATAATGTAGCTGCATAAAGAATATGACACACTGTTGCTTCTTACAAATTCATTTTATTAATTGCCATTAATAATCAAGATTACAATATCAAGAGAAATAATCAGCATTATTTGGTCATAATCATGCAGGCTTAGATAGTATGCAATTTAGATGCATTTGTGCTGTTTGTTCAACAGAAGTGTTCAAATGAATTTAACTCATCAATCTGGTGTTCATCAGGTGGCAGGAATGGATATGGCGCAAAACTGTGTAACATATTCAGCACAAAGTTTACAGTGGAGACGGCCTGCAAGGAGTACAAACGGAGCTTCAAACAGGTACAGCCGTTTCTTGAATTTGGATTACAGGAAATCTGTGTTGGTTGTCATGAAACAGCAGCTTAAAGTTTTTCTCGTCCCAATTCTTCCAAAGACATGGCAGGACAACATGGGAAAGACCAGTGAGGCGAAGATCAAGTTCTTTGATGGTGAAGACTACACATGTGTCATGTTCCAGCCTGATCTGGCCAAATTCAAGATGGAGAAACTGGACAAGGACATTGTGGCTCTGCTCACACGCAGGGCATATGATGTGGCCGGCTCTTGTAGAGGCGTTAAAGTCATGCTCAACGGAAAGAAGCTACCTGTAAGTCACCTGTCATTTCCATATGGACAAAAAAGTGCTTTATGTGCTTTCTTGACAACAATGTGATGAGATTCTTCTTTAAAGGGGTCATGACATGGATTTGTTATTAATATGTTCCTTAAAGTTTACTTATAATATTATTTTCAACCCTCATTCTGACCCTCAGTCTAAAACGACCTTATTTAAGGGGCGGGTCCTTTAAGGCTTCTCAGTAATTGGTCACAGTTATGATTGGCTAATGTCATTGCATAAGAAACAGTATCAATGCTATTGCATTGCACCTCGCTATTGCATGTTTTGAGTGTTTTGACAACATAATCAAAATAAAACGGTAATTTCCAGACAAAGCAATATGAAATAATTTACTTATGTCTGAAGCAGTCAGATCTAGTACTGATATAAACTGTCCACTTGTTCCTTACCCTGGCATCCTTCTGATGTCTGTACAAAGACATGAACATTAATATAAATGTAAATACGCAAACATAAACCAAATGGGTCAAAGTGAACGTTCTTTTACTCCAATTGTCCTCTCCATTTGTTTTCTGAGGGTTATCACATAAATGCTTTTTTATTGATGATGAGGACATTTGAAGTTATGAAACTTGCAGGATTTATTAAGCATACAAAGACCTCTTCTTTATCAAAAGATTAAGGGCAATTAGGTTTCTCATGTCATCACCCCTTTAAATCTAAAAGGTTTAGAAACATTTTTAGATGGCCATCTCCCTCATGAGCATCTGTGTTTGTGTCTCGTGCTGCAGGTGAATGGTTTCCGCAGTTATGTGGATCTGTATGTGAGGGATAAACTGGACGAGACAGGCGTTGCTCTGAAGGTGGTGAATGAGACAGTGAATGAGCGCTGGGAAGTGTGTCTCACCATGAGTGAGAAGGGCTTCCAGCAAATCAGCTTCGTCAACAGCATTGCCACCACCAAGGTCTCTGAAACACTGTTGTTTATTACTGTAACTGGGGATGGCAGTGGTGCTTTAAAGGGGCTGAATTTAAAGGTGCAACTTTTAGAGGGTTGTAACACTAAACTGTAAAAACATCAAATTGCATGCTCAGCTACAGTCTTCTCAGCACTTCTGCTGTACTTGTGATTTCTGATCACTGATCTGGTGTTAAAATACTTTTTAGAAAGTCTTGTGATACTCATGAGCTGTGTGATATCTTAGGGAGGAAGACATGTTGACTATGTTGTGGACCAAATAGTGGCGAAACTGATTGAAGTGGTCAAGAAGAAGAACAAAGCTGGAGTCTCCGTGAAACCATTCCAGGTGTATATTTACAGTTCAACACACTCCTATGATAAAATATCTGTTCAACTTTCAGACACTTGAATATTTGGTTCTTTGGTCTCTTTAACAGATCTGAGAGAATCTTTTTTTTAATTTCAGGTTAAAAACCATGTGTGGGTATTTGTGAATGCCCTGATCGAGAACCCAACCTTTGATTCCCAGACCAAGGAGAACATGACTCTACAGACCAAAAGCTTTGGCTCCAAATGTGTTCTCTCTGAGAAATTCGTCAGAGCTGTAAGTGTGTGATGATCTCCTATCATGATTCCGACACTTATCTTACATTAAATGTAGCACTTATTGTAACAGTAACATAGACATAACAACAATAATTGCATGCTTTGAAGTCAACATGAAACTGAAGCTGTGGCCAGTGGATTGTCTGATTTAATGCTGACTTTAAAACATGTTAAGTTGTGGTGATGATTGATTTTGATTGATTGTCCCATCATAGGCTACAAACTGTGGTATTGTGGAGAGCATTCTGAACTGGGTGAAGTTTAAGGCCCAGACACAGCTGAACAAGAAATGCTCCTCTGTCAAACACAGCAAGATTAAAGGGATCCCCAAACTAGATGACGCCAATGATGCTGGTAGGTCCATGACAGATACACCACTGTCACAGCTGTATCGGCAGATCTCAGAGATCATGGTCTGCTCGTTAGAGTGGGTGGGTGATATGGACCAAAATCATAACTGTATTTTGCATTAGGCTGAATGGGAACATACGGTATACATCTCAGTATATTTTATGAAGTGACTTATTTTCATAAGGCACACAATAAACCAAAGCTTAAGACAATAAAACAAAAGACTTTTCAAACTGTAAAAACTTTGTGTTTGGATTTTGAGCAGTTCAACACTGTCTTTTACAACAGCACCAGAAACTGCAGTAAATGGTAAAAGAGATTTGAGTTACTTCCACATTTGGATGCAATCTCTTTCCTCCTTAATAGTTTAACTAGGGCTTCAACTGGTGATTATTTTGATCATTTAATAATCTGTTGATTATTTAATTGATTAATTGACTAATGCAATACTTTTATTTAAATTATCTTATTGTTTGCCAGTGTTATTTGAATGTTTGGTTCAATGTTGTGGAAACTGTCAAGAAATGTCCAAATGCTTGATCAAAAAAAAGAAATAAAAAAAAAATCAGAAGAAAATATAATATCTTGCAAAAAGAAAATGATGCCTTTTAGACCATTTCACACCAAGCTGAGTAAAAAAAAAAGGACTGTTTGACTTTCTTTCTCTGTGACAAGCGAGTGTCAGAAATGGAAAGTTGCAACAGCTATCAGTGATATCAAATATCAGCTCATAGCAAATTAAATACTGAGGCCAACATAAGAAGATTATTAAAAAAGAAAAAATACAAATAAATAAGCATCTTGATAAGCAAATGGCATATTACACCACATCCTTTGAGTAGCCTTCCTGGTCTAGACAAGCAACTCACATGCGGAAATCTGCCAAACCTTTGTGTCGGTGTGAAAACATTCATGTATTTAACATGAATGTGAAAAAATCTTCATTTGGTATTTGCAGTTTTATTTTAGCAGCTTCTGTGTTTGGCAGATGAATTCTTACTGTAAATATGAAAAAGCTGTTTGAAAAGCCTGACTGATCCGTGAGTAACTCGGTCTCTGTCGTGTAGGGGGTAAACACTCCTCCGAGTGCACTCTGATCCTGACTGAGGGAGACTCTGCCAAGTCCCTGGCCGTGTCTGGTTTAGGAGTGATAGGGAGAGATCGATACGGAGTGTTTCCACTCAGAGGAAAGATGCTCAACGTGAGGGAGGCCACACACAAACAGGTAAGCTCCAGGAACCTTGACATAAAAAAACAAACCATAATAAAAAATTAAGAGCTGAGGATGAATATTGACAAGATTTTAAAATGTCTCATCGTTAAAATGTCATGAAACACATTTTTTGAGATGTTAACATATATGAACAGGTTGCACATCAGTGAAAACAACAGCACTCATTATGTCTATTATTAAGGGAAAAGTGGTTATTTTTTAATTTTTTTGAGCAATTTCATTCTTCCGGCTCAAAAAGCAAAGTTGAACCAACGTCACGAAAATTTACTTATATGCATTAATCTGGAGTTGTGATTGGCTGCCGTGGCTGGATATTACACGTCTACGTCATCAGTTTTCTGAGCTTTTCTCAGTATTATTCATGAATGAATAATACAGTTACTGCAATGTATTATGCGTGAGGTCGTCTTACAGCGGAGAATTCAAATCTGATGAAAGAGCTTCCGCAATGTCAGTTCATCTCTGTAAACACAGCTGTTACAATATTTAATATGTAACCGTCCCAGTGAAATGTTTTTAAAAAAGGCAAAATCACAAAATAATTTAAGAGAGGGTCCTTCAACTGAAAATGACACAAAACACTGTAGTGCATTACAAAGTGTTTATATAAAATAAAGGCAATCCACAGATCATTACAGCATGTGCATGAAAAACATTTATTGACTGTTTTTCATGCACATGCTGTAATGATCTGTGGATTGCCTTTATTTTATATAAACACTATGTAATACACTACAGTGTTTTGTGTCATTTTGACTGCAAAAACAACCCGTCGCATTTCATTTATCAAAATAAAGGACAAAAAACGTATCTGGTTGAATGAACACTCGTCTCTAAGCCATAGAAAATCCGGTAGGGCCCCCAGCGCACAGTAGAGGAACTACACACAAAAACAACAGCATAGTAACAGTACTATAGTCGGTTACAGTAACAACACGTGGAGCAGGCATGAGAGAGCAGTTTCTGCGAGGAACGCCGCAGTAAGTTTAACAACATTTGCTGGGCGGATTATAGTTCATCACCAGACCGGAGCAAACATGTTTCATTCATATTTTAAATTCTCTTGTGCAAACATGAACCAGCACCATACATGCGTGTCATGTCTTTTTCAAATGAAATATGCACACATAAGATTACTGATACAGCGGTACATTTGATCATGAATGCAACAATTTGCGATTTACGGTATATATCTCTGTATTTTCGTTTTTGTATTTAGATTTTAAAAAACTGTATTTAATATATTTCACTTACCGCCCAATGTTGTCCAACAAAACAATATATAGAAGGCTATGAAAACAAATAAAGTGAATATAACCATGTAAGCCTTTATATTATGTGCAAAAAGGGTTAAAATCACATTTAATTCTTACATTGTAACATTGCAATCTAAAAACTAAAATAAGACTTTTAAAGCGGAAGTTAAATTCACTAAACTAAAAATGAAAATAAACAAGAACAAAAGCACAGAGTTGTGTTAGGCTATTTTTATTACCACATTACAGTCTCTTTACAGTCAGTGATATCATAAAATAGACTTGTAGGTTTAAAATTCTACATGTCATATTTATTGTCCAACTACAAATAGTTCAGCGAAATGTATATTTTAGTCAGAATTATTGCGCTCCTATTTCATTGAGCTCTGTCTGTTTGGCGCGCATGCGCACGGCGGCGCTCGTTCACTGAAGTCTGTGAAGCTTAGTGGAGAATCCCAAAGCAGAAGACTCATGCACTTCTGACAGAAAAATGGAAATAAAACGCACGTCAAAGAAGGTGTAGTTTCAGAACACACCCACCGACTGTGTAATCGCCACGGACCAATGGAAACTCAAAGGTGTTTAGGAGCCAAGTCGAACTCGAAGTCGAAGTTTGCTTTGGTCAGCTGTTTCGAAATGACGTCATATCAGTTCGTTCTTCGATTTCGTTTGAAGTATATCAGGGCCTTAAATGTAAATGTATTCTTTCTGTTTTAAAGGGGGCATAACACACACAGTTTCACCCAGTCTCATGTTAATCTTGAGTACCTATAGAGTAGTACTGCATCCTTCATATCTCCAAAGAGTCTGTAGTTTTATCATATTTATAAAAGAAAGATACAACTTTACGATTCTCTTCGAGAACAGCCGAGCTCCTGGAGGCGCGCCGTGGGCAGTGCTAAAGAGTGACGAGCACTTTAGGAAGCTGAACAAGGTTATCTTTCACTTACTGTGTTTTATTGGTTGTTTTCTCCCCTCTTCCCACCCTATACACTCCCACTTTTCCGCAGTTTTACACGGCCATTTCTGGAGTCTTTTTCAGATCTAAGGTGTCAAAGACCAGTGCTGAAACGGGTTTCATGACACTTTAAATCCTTGCAGTTCAGTGTGCATCTTCTGAACAAGTGCAGCACTTTTGTACCCATTGCAATGTGCAGAACGTCTGTGTGCGTAACATTATTTGAAACTCCATGTTTCCCCATCTAGAATGGGACAATACTGTTTCTACTTTGATATTTAATAAAAAAGAAAATAAAAAAATTCATCCCACTGTACCGAAAATATTTCATAGTTATTATATTTCTTTTAACTGGATGTTGACCTCGTTTCGATTGTAGATCATGGAGAATGCAGAAATCAACAACATCATTAAAATTGTGGGTCTCCAGTACAAGAAGAGCTACGATGACCCAGACTCCCTGAAGAGCTTACGCTACGGAAAGATTATGATCATGACTGATCAGGTGCGATTATGTGCTTTAGTTGGTCTTCACTGATTATTTTGCCTCTTCTATCTATTAAGTCCGCAGAGATGTTCCCTATACCTGTATGCATCATTTCTGTTTTTTATGTACTATCAGGATCAAGATGGCTCTCACATCAAGGGTCTTCTCATTAACTTCTTCCATCACAACTGGCCATCTCTGCTCAAGCACACCTTCCTGGAGGAGTTCATCACACCCATCGTAAAGGTATGATAGTCATCCGATAAAGAAAGTGTTCTGTTCATCAGTTCACCAATTCAGCTTTTTATACTTGTTTCTATTTTTTTCTCTTTAGGCCAATAAGAATAAACAGGAAGTTTCATTCTACAGCATCCCAGAATTTGAAGAATGGAAGAAGCACACAGAAAATTATAAAACGTGGCACATAAAGTACTACAAAGGTTTGTTTTCGGCTTACTACTTATTTGAAACAGTCTGCAACTAAAAACAAGCAGCATTCATGACTATATGTTTACCACACATTTGTCAGGTTTGGGTACCAGTACAAGCAAAGAAGCAAAGGAATATTTTGCTGACATGGAGAGACATCGAATTATGTTCAAGTACAATGGCACTGAAGACGACGCAGCCATCACACTGGTTAGTTGGGCACTACTGGTCTTGTTTGTACTACGTTTGGTGCAACATTACATTTATTCAGATATTAACTGCACATTGCTTTTGACAAATTGGGTAACATTGTGTGTGAACTCTGCTCAGGCCTTCAGTAAGAAGAAAACGGATGACAGGAAAGAGTGGCTGACTAATTTCATGGAGGACAGACGGCAGAGGAGGATGCATGGGCTGCCCGAGGTACAGCTCTCAATTACACAAAAATGAAAGATAAATGTTTCTTAATTTGAACATACCACTTTTATTAAACAGAAGTAGTGAAACAAAGTATTGCCCTGCATCTTGAGTTCTGTTTGAAAGCCCCCTTTAAATCTGGAGGGATTTCTATCTGTGAATAAATCATTGCATAATCTACACAAGGGTCCTGGAGGGACGGTGTCCTGCAGAGTTTAGTTCCATCCCTAAACAAACACACCAGCATATAATTTTACTTATAGTAAAAATAGTAATCTACCTATAAACTACTTTATAAGGAAAAAAAATGACTCTAACACTAGTGTTCTCTATTCTTTTTTGTTGTATCTTCTTGTTTTCTTTTTATTTATTTAAAAAAAAAATGAGCATCTAACACTAGTGTTCTCTATACTTTTTCTATTCTATCTACTTTGCAATGCATCTCTTCATTGGACTAACAAAGACTCATCACAGCACTTACGTATCATTGCTCCTTTGTTAGTTTAATGGCTTCTTTTGTCCTCATTTTTAAGTCGCATTTGATAAGAGCGTCTGCTGAATGACTAAATGTAAATGTAAATTCTCAGGAAATTCTGAAGAAATTCTTTAAAACCTTTCAGTATTGAAGATGTCTATCTCTGCTCTTAAAAGAAATTAGCATTGTTATTTCTGGAAACTGAAAAAATGGATGTTGCATTAATTGCATTAATTATTTTTAATTTGTAAAATTACAAATGTTAATCACAGAAATTAACTTAAAATTAACTTTAACTTCAAGTGTCAAGACTGTTTGAGGTTCTTTTAAACTTGGCAAGACCAACATTCACGGTTTGTCTTAACCAACTTGTATTTCCTTTAAACTGAACTTTTCTTTCTTACTGTCTTTCTTACTGACTACTTTTAGGAAATGAATAATTGTCTGATCAGTCATTGTGCACGTCCTTGTTGTCTCATCACAGCAATTCCTATATGGCACATCAACACGACACCTGTCCTACAATGACTTCATCAATAAAGAACTCATCCTTTTCTCCAATTCTGACAATGAGCGTTCGATTCCATCGCTTGTTGATGGTGTGTATCTTCAGTTACGTTTTTACATGTTGAATCATGTTGAACTGGGTTTCTCTTCTCTTACCTTGAGTGTTTTTTTCCTTATCCTAATTATGTATGACTGAAGTGATGTTGGTGTCGTTGGTTTAACTTAATGTCTGCTTTCATCTGCTGTATGCAGGTCTGAAGCCGGGTCAGAGGAAGGTGTTGTTCACCTGTGTGAAGAGGAATGATAAAAGGGAAGTCAAGGTGGCCCAGCTGGCTGGATCTGTGGCTGAGATGTCTGCATACCATCACGGCGAAGTTTGTAGCAAGCCTTTCTTTGCCATGCTGCTTTTATTCTTGGTCCTTACTGATGTAGCGATTTACAGATGATTTCTTGTTAATCAATGCATCAAGAAAACCAATGTAACATTCTTGAATCAAAAACCACGATTTGATTTATTTATTTGTAAAAGTTCAATTATAATGATACTCATTTATTCTGACAAGAAATGTTATCCTTTCTGCAGCAAGCCCTGATGATGACTATCGTGAATTTGGCCCAGAACTTTGTGGGTAGCAACAATATCAACATCCTTCAGCCTCTCGGTCAGTTTGGTACCCGTATCAACGGCGGTAAAGATGCTGCCAGCCCTCGTTACATCTTCACTATGCTTAGGTAAGGTTTTAATTGTTTTGACATATACTGGTGTCATACCTCCAAACAATGTGCAGTTTGAAGGTTATGAAAACAAAAACATTGCATGTATCTGTGTAGGCTATTCTATACATTATGTGCAAAAAAAGGTTGAAATAGAGACATTACATTCTTAACCAAAAAATAAATTGCTGTTTTTTTACCGTTTTAAAGCAAAAGTAAAAAAAAATGGTAAAATATATAAACACATAAACATAAATCAGCAACATAAAGTCGTAGACTTGGTCCTCTCTCGTCTTACACTGTCGTCATTTCTTCTTGTCAATGATATTCATTATCAATTTATTTTAGTGAGTAGTTGTGGTAGCCTTAATGCTTTTATTGACATTTTAATACATGCTGTTTAATTTAAGTCATTCTTCTATCACATAGATTGACATTAATCGTAATCACTATATTTTTCTTACAGTCCTTTGGCCAAACTGTTGTTTCCTGCTGTGGACTCCAGCCTGCTGAAGTTTCTGTATGATGACAACCAAAAGGTGGAGCCAGAGTGGTACATACCCATAATTCCCATGGTACTGGTGAACGGAGCTGAGGGTATCGGGACTGGTTGGGCCTGCAAGATCCCCAACTATGACTCGCGAGAGATCGTCAACAACATTAACCGTATGCTCAACCACCAGGACCCTCTTCCCATGGTAAGACCTCTTCCTTACTCTTGCCCTGACCAAAAATTGAGTTATTCACAATCACATATTCTTATTCTGTGGCAACTTATTTACATTATGTGATAGATTTTTTAATGTTGTGTAAATTCTGGGACTTTTTATTTAAAAAACAAAAAGGTTCTATCTACACAGTCGAATGGAATGCAAAAACTTTGAAGCTCAGTATCTCAGAACTATTCGGAATGCAGATAGAACCTTATAATTCCAAGGGGACGATTTTAACTATTCACTAACAGTGCGTTATTCTTGTTAATATGGCAAACGTTATAAAATAAATGTTTGGAAACGGTTTAGCCAATGTTCTCTGCAGCAGACAGGTGCAAGTGCCATTCTGTCTGTGTTGTTATGATATTAAAACTAAAGGAAGTTAAAATGTTTTAGCATGTTTGTTTCTTGAGAGCTTATCTAGCAGTGATATAAAGAGCTGCCACTAGTGCTCACGGAAACATCTTATACCATATCTATAGATGGATGGAGGGATCATCAAACTCAGAATAAGTTTAAATCACTCTTTCTCTGCATCTCTTCATGTTTTTATTAGCTGCCCAGCTACAAGAACTTCAAAGGTGCCATTCATGAGCTGGGACAGAACCAATATTTGGTCAGCGGAGAAGTGTCTGTCCTTGACAAAAATACTGTTGAGATTACTGAGCTTCCTGTTCGCACCTGGACTCAGGTAAGATCACTTGTAGAAGTCTTGATGCTATAAAGCTGGATCTCTTTACTGGAAGGCTGGTGAAGCCAGAAATGCCATCTTTTTTCTCTTTCAGGCGTATAAGGAGTCGGTTCTGGAGCCCATGCTCCAAGGAACAGATAAAACTCCTCCTCTGATCAATGACTATAAAGAGTACCACACTGACACCACAGTGAAGTTTGTGGTGCGCATGACAGAGGAGAAGCTTGCACAAGCAGAGGCAGCCGGTCTCCACAAGGTCTTTAAACTGCAGTCGTCCCTCACCTGCAACTCAATGGTACGAACCTCCCCTCCTGAAGCTCCCGAATAAAGCCTAGGCGATCTCACACCTCGATTCATAATTAGGCCAGAAACGATCTGCGGAAACAAACCGCTGATGACTAGCCCAGCACCTGTGTGACTCGTTATAAACATAAAAAGAGTAAAGTAGCTGTGGCTGCAGTGTTCTGCAGTTGACACTATCGACAGCTTAGCGCTGTACAACTTGCACTTTATTTTCATCTACTTTATCAAATGATCCCTGACATTGCTGCATGTTTTCAAAGTCATGACGAGAAATCATTTTAAAACATACTATCCACCAAAACATGATGCAAAAAAACACTGCTAGATTATTAATAATGCATCTTCAGTGTTTGGTTTGTTGTGAAACCGGTCATGTGATTTCTATTTGCCTCATGCTTTTCATCTCTGCTCTGTAGGTGCTGTTTGATCACATGGGCTGTCTGAAGCGCTATGAGTCTGTGCAGGATATCTTGAAGGAGTTCTTTGAGCTGCGCCTGCACTATTATAAACTGAGGAAGGACTGGCTGGTGGGCAGTCTGGGAGCTGAAGCAGCCAAACTCTCCAACCAGGCACGATTTGTGCTGGAGAAGATTGAAGGAAAAATATCAATCGGTGAGATGTTTATCCATACGCATGTCAGATTTTAAGATCTTTTGCACCTGCATCCTCTTCTGAAATAGTTTTTTTCTCATATCTCTGGTTGGTAAATCTGAATCTCTACTTCAGTGTAACTGCTAATAACGGCCTTACTGCAGAGGACAAATAAATGAAGATCCATTTAAAATCTGTTTAAAAAATAAATAAATAAATGGGCTCTCAGTGTGTTTTAATGGTTTGTGTTAATTTACCAGAGAACAAGTCAAAAAGAGATTTGATCCGAATGCTGGTGCAAAAAGGATACGAATCCGATCCCGTTGCAGCCTGGAACAAAGCCCAGGAGAAGGTATGTGAGGAAACACTGATGACAGATACAGCTTTGTGTACGTATGCATCTGTTAGAGGTCAGCTCATTCCTTAAGATAAAGTCTATGCATTAAGACCAAACCCACTACAATAAAATTAAATATTGCACTAAAATAAATGAAATAAATAAGACTAAAAGTCATAGAAGATTATGGCTTACAAAGAACCATTTGGTATTTTTTCATAAGTTTGTCGATATGATCTGATGTTGTCCTGCAGAACTACTTCATTTGTTTGATTAATGCCTCTGAATTGTGCATGCAGTCAGTGGGAAGGGAGAAGTATAGACAGTGCTTTAGATATGAACAATCCTGAGCCTGACCGTCAGTGATGAGATGGCTGTTAAGTTGGATATTTTTATTTAAATATTTTAGTACTGTGATGGCTAAGTTGGATTTTTTGGGGGTAATTTTTTTTATATTTACTATATTACAGTAAGTTGGATTATATAGTTTCTAGTGTCTGTAGTGCTTGAACTTTTACTCACTGTTCATATCTCGCTGTTTCTTTCTGTTTGGTTGGATGATGATGATGATGATGATGATGTTAGTCTTTGGAGGATGAAGATGGTGATGGTAACGACAGTGACAGCTCAGTGGACTCTGGCTCTTCCTCTGGGCCGAATTTTAACTACATTCTGAACATGCCTCTATGGTGTCTGACCAAGGAGAAGGTCCAGGAACTCCTCAAGCAGAGAGACCTGAAGGTAATAATATCTCTTACAGCCATCAGTGTTACATTCAATGTTTCATATCAGTTTTATATTGTGAGGGATAACCCACGGCTTGCTGTGCATTAAACAAAATTAATGCACGACGTGTAGGCAAAGAACCACCTGACACGAAGCAGTTGTGATTTACCCCGCAGTGGGTAAGATGTGTAAGCAGTGGGTAAGAATCTTCAGTCTTAACTGTGAGTGTTGCTCCTCAATGTTTCATGTAGAAAGCAGAGCTGAATGAACTCCAGAGGAAGAATTCAGAAGATCTGTGGAGGGAAGATCTGGCCGTCTTCATCGAGGAGCTGGATGTGAGTCTCTTTCATAGACATCGGCTTTAGGATCGGGTTGAGTCGAGATGCGTGTGATGAAGTGTGTGAGAGTTTTCTCTCCGTCTGTCTTCCAGCGTGTGGAGGAGCAGGAGAAGGAGATTGTGAACTCTGGGAAGGCCGTGAAGCTGGTGAAAGGGAAGGTGGGCAAACCTAAAGTGAAGAAGATGCATCTGGAGGAAACTCTGCCCTCTCCGTTTGGACGCAGGATAGAGCCACAGGTCACACTCGCTATGAAAGCCGACGCCTCCAAGAAACTCACCAAAAAGAAGAAGGTAACGATGAGTGTGTGTGAGGATGAAGCTAAATCTATATCGGTCAACAAATGTAGTGTATTCATACTGAATGTTATTGTAAATATAGTTATGCAGTATATAAATGTATTACAGGAGTAATAGAATGCAGTTGTACTGTATTTTCTGAAAAAATGCATGATTTTAACTGTGGTTATCATGATAAATGTTGGTTTAAGCCAACCCCCTTCACATTGCAGGCAAACCGCAATAGAGTTGGTACCGGTGAATGCGGTTTACAGGTTTCATAGAAGGAGAATGATGTGCCCCAAATGAGTCAAATGAATAATCTCAGACATATTTAACATTCCCTGCATAATTACAAACAGAAATAAATTTGGTGTTATGTCAGTTACCTTTGCTGGCAGTGTGCAGTTTGCTGTATGACGATTTGCTATATATCGCTTATCCTGCGTGAATTGACAATAAATATTACAGTTCATTACACTTCACGTATATGCCTTATTTGGCAATACGCCTATTTGGTGCAACAGAGATTAATTCTATGCAGGACGTAAGGTGCATTTTACATCCAGCCTAGACTTATAACCAGTGTATGTCCAGCTGGTGCAGAGTTTCTTAACACTTACAGACATTGATGTTGTTAATGTAATTACCCTAACTTACATTCACTCTGTGCTTTACTGTCAAATAAACTAAAGTGAGACAAATTATGTATTATTAATAATAACATCACTTATTTGTGATAAACAATAGTAATATTGTGATTGTTATCAGTTTATGTAATAGTCTGGAGCCCTATATCAGTTATACCTAAATAGGCTGAAGCACAGCTAATAAAGGTCTGGTAGTGTGTCTGTGCATGTCTAAAGATGTGTGTGTGTTTGTGTCAGGTTGACGTAGATGCTGCCTTGAAGCTGGAGTTTGATGACGACAGTGCGCTGGGCTCCAATGAAGGAGAGAACTCCCTCATTTCTCCATCTGGCCTTCCCAATCCAGGAGCCAAACCCAAAGCCCCGCGGGTGAAGAGAGAGAAGAAGGAACCTGGTAACAATACATACTGGAACTCTGTTTAACTTCAGTTTACTTTCAGATGCGGCTTATGTTTTTAATATTTTTATTTGTATTATAATCTTTCAGGTGCTCCAAGACAAAGGAAGCCAGCAGCTCCTAAAAGTCCAGCTAAGAAAGTGAAGAAGAGAAATCCGTGGTCAGATGATGATGAAGTTGATGATGATCGTTCCGACAATGAGCTGGATGAAAATGAACCTGTTATTCCCAGAGACACCTCATACAGGAGAGCCTCAGGTGTGTGTGTGTGCCTCCATCAATACTTCTGTCATGCTAATGTTTTCGTCATTTAAATCAGGCTTTGGTGATATGACGGTTCATGTCATGCAACAGTAGGCCGATATATTTCACCGTATATATTTGCATGGCTATCAGTGGGCTGGACTGTTATATTCACCTGAAAGATGATGGAAAAAACATATTTGGGTCACTTCGTGGCAACTCAGCCAGATACATCTCTAGTATCAACATTATTTGTTCTTCAGACCCACATTTGGTTTCTGACCATTGGAAATGTGTACAATTACACAATTTACTCCTGGAGCCGTATTGAGATCCCAGTATCTCTGGAACTGAACCATATAGGGCCTTAAAAATGAAGATGCCAATAGGAAAGTCTTGTTAAGAACCAATATCTAAAAGGGCATTAAAGCCACACTGCAGTTTTTTTTCGAACTTAAAATAATGTCTCTAAAATTATTTCAGTGGTCAAACAACTCTTAATCGGACAATTCTCTTAACAAGATCAGCCGCCTGTCGGTTTGGTGTTCAGGTCGGTACCCCTGCCAGCGGAAGAGTGCAACCTGCTTTACAGCATACGTCATATTTACCTCATAGCCTGGGTGGAGTTAGCCAGAAGCTATCTATAAGACGAAACAATCTATTATGCAAGTCTCAAACCAACACCATGGCAGAGCCAGCAAAGAAACCAAAGAGGTTTTTGTCAAGAGGTAGCGAAGAAAAGAAAGAGGGCTTACACTCGGTGGCACGATCAGTTGTAGTGGCTAGATGGAATGTAAAGTCTGTAACCTAGAGTTTTCCAGTTGGGAAAACAATGCAGTGATCGCGTTTGGCATCTCACACAAACACACACACACACACACATATTTCTGCTAATTTGACGTAGCAGCCTGTTCATTATCAAAATAAAATAAAGTTAAAGAAGCGTAAAAAGTTACACTGCTCAGTTTATATAGTCCGTAGTACAGTCTGTGCCATTCAGCGTGACCAGCGCCTCACTGCTGATATAGCCTCTGCGAAGCATGATGTTGTACATTGATAATGTGAGTGAAGAACAAAGCCTATAGTTTACATAATAAATAATATTTTAGCATCCAGATACATTGTGAATAAGGAACAAACATTTGGATTCGTACAGAATAAATAGAGAGATAGGCTTCAGTTTCGCTTTTAAATTAATTTGTTTTGGCTTTATGCTCATATTTAGCCTTAATACAACTTTAGAGGATTTGTTTTGCAGATAAGGGAACTAAAATAACCTAATTGTGTTAGTAATGTTTAAACATTTTGCAATATTTACCGTTATTTTGCCTACATTATTTCTGAATGTAATAGTAAAATGTGATTTACAGCCTACTAATTTAGGCTGCTTTTTCCTCTCAAAACGCTTGCCTGAGTAGCGTTTTATTTTTATCCATGCTACAAACATTTTTAAATATCTTGAAAAAATACTTTAATGTCTTTAAAGTGTTGACAGTTTTTTCTTTCTTTTAATACATTTGGTCAAAATCTATAAAAGGTTATGCTTTATTGGCTATGACTAAAGCCGTGTTTCTCAATGGCTCTGGCTATGACTAAGCGCAAGATAGACTACCAGAATCTCTTCATGGTTTTTTTTTTTTTGGAGTAAAGAAAACGCTGTACTAGGGGTGTGCGATATGACGATTTTTGATCGTGGACGATAAAAATGTTTCCACGATCAGCTTTTGAAGAAATATTGCAGTATCATGCTACAGCGCACATTCCATCAGTTGCAGTTGTTTGTTAAAATCGGTATCGGCCAAAAAAATAAATCCAATCGGTGCATCCCTACACATGATGCAACGAAGACAGCTAAAGTCAAAGGATTTTACTAACAGACCTATCAATCTCTGTGTAAAAGTAACATGATGCTGCAATCTTTCTGAAGTCATTTTAACCCCCTGTAATTTGGCTCTAAATCTCAGGTGAAAATGGCCATTTTGACCACCCTCTACAAAATAGTGGATTACTCAGTAGATATTCATCCACGACATTTAATATTTTGGCTTTCATCACTATACATGTTTATCTTTCTTTGGATAATAATATTAGCAAAATCAAAAATTTGAGCCGGTGAAGTTTCGATTTGACACGGAATGACCCATTCAACTTCTTAAAAAATTACATCAAGTAATTGACCAGCTCCTGAAAGATGATATTGAATTTTTGAAAATAGTGCAGAGTGCATGTGTGAACATTTTTAGATTGAGTATTTTGCAACAAAAGTAACGTACTCATATCGTGTTAAAATGACGCTTCACCAGGGGCGTCGCACCCGTGGGGGATGTGGGTGTTTTAACACCCACACTTTTCCCGGTGAGAGGGTTCAACACCCGCACTTTTTCTGCAGTTTTTCCGCAGTTTTGCACAAATGGCTTACTACAGTCGCTCCTCTGTTTCTCTGGCCGCTCTGTGTCTGCGCTCGCTGCGGCTGCCTCCTCTCCCCCTCCCTCTCAAACATGACACCGGCTTTGAGTGTAACCGGCTGATGATTGGCTGTTCTGCCTTAAGTCCCGCCTCTCTTGGTGTGTTAGATTTATCGCTCAGCTCGTGCTGAGGAGGCGGGAACTTATGGTTATTTACACCTCCCTTTTCCAGGAACTTTGAATGAGTGTGAATGCTTTCGAGGTTTTTAAATAAGCTTGATATGTGTTTGGGTTTGGGAAGATGTTCTGTTATTGTTTTGTTGACGTCGAGTGTTTTCGGTATTATATTTTGATTTTTAGACTAATGCTAATTGCCATTATTGGGATATTGTTCAGCAGCTAGCTAAATTCGGTTATGTAACGTAATGTGGCATGCAATGTATAACATAACTGTGATGAAGAAGGCAGGGAATTGACGAGGAGGGGGGAAAAATTGCCATTGTTAAGCAGTGTATTTATGGGTTTATTGCCAGTGCAATTGATTTTGATATTTTAAGCATTGTTTGTTGATTAGCTGAATACTTTTGTGGATACTTACCTGTTGTGTTTGATTGTAACGTTACCTGTTGAGGAGAAAAAAGTGAGAAAGGATGACATTGTTTGCATACCTGTTGAAGAACTATGAAAGAAAAGTGTATATCATTTTAATGTTTAAAAACAGTAAATTGTTACATTATTTATACCACCAGAGAAAAAGCTTTGCGTGGGCGTTTTATTCTCCCCTTTTCAGGGCGCAAGTAAGCTAAATTTAGCAGTCTCAGTCACAGTCCTGTCAGACCCATGTCACTATCAAGCTTACACAGGGTAAACAGAAAAAAGATTGCTGAACAGTTTGTCTCCTGTAAGGAGGGCAGAAAGAGCACTTTTGGTTCTTTTAAATGAGAGGTAGTTGGTCATATGTTCATGGTCAGTTGGTTGTTGTTTTTGGTTGCATATATATATATATAGTTTGTATATATTTGTAACAAAAATAATTTCCCCCTGGGATTATTAAAATATTTCTGATTCTGATTCTTTAGCAAGTCTAGTGTTATGTATTTTCACAACAGAGTTTTGACTTTTCCATGTGTTCCGAGTGTGTTTTTATACTTATCTAGTATCACCCATTTAAATGGGAAGCTTTTTATATCTTGTATGTTATACATTTTGTACCCCTCTGTCACTGTATTCATCACTTTTATTGTTAATAAACAAACCACATCCATCCCCCGCACTTTTGAAAAGCTTGCTACGCCCCTGCGCTTTACAAATGTTTAACCTAAATTGTTTTGTGTTGTGTTGTTTCACAGCGGTGAAGGCCAAGTACACGTTTGACTTCTCTGAGGAGGAGGAAGAGGAGGACGGTGATGAAGAACAGGAGAATGATGCTTCAGCATCACCAGTTCGCTCCAGTAAAGTCACAGAGCAACACAACGACGATGAAGATGATGACGATGACATTTTCCCTCCAAAAACAACATTTACTCATTTGTATGTTGTCTATATATTCACTTTGTGGTGAATCTCTCAAAGCCGGTCACAAACATTTTAGGTTCATATTTCAGAAATTGCATTTTTTTTGTAAACAAAGTAGGACCATTTAGAGCATTGTGACATTATTTTCATGACAAGTAAACACCTTTCTTATTACTGTAATGCAAAAAAATATATACTTCTTAAAAATCTGTACTGTAAAATTAAACTCATTAAGTCAAATTTCTATAGTGCTTTATACAATACAAATTGTTTACTTTTACTATTTAAATTTTACTATGCATTTATAGGTTATACTTTATTTTAAGATGTCCTTGTTACAATGTAATTATACCTTTAAGTACTGAGTAATATTAATGTACTTACTATATGGATAGGGTTAGAATTAGGGTTACTTGCATGTAATTAAGCATACTTTATTGTTATCATAATAGTAAGTACATGGAATGTGCAACAAGGACACCTTAAAATAAAGTTTTACTCATTTATATATTAGTTGTACTACCTTTATGCTGATTTAAATAAAAATATAATTGTATTACTTTAAGTAATTGTTTTAATATAATTTGAAGAACAAATGTAGTTTTACAATAATGATAACTTAACAGTAATTTGAGAATAATGAAAATTGTATGTTTTTGATAGGTTTTGGGAGATCCACCCATTTAGTGAAACTATGTAGTATGCATTTATTCATGCTGAAGGTGACAATCAAATATGAATGCAGCTCATTTCAGTTTTAATGAATTCATTTTCAGGTCCACTTCACCAGCGAAGAAAAAGGATCCAGAGACGGTGTTGTCATCTAAAGCTGCCTTTGCTGACAAGAGCAGCGATGACGGTATGTGTCCAGTGGTGGTTTATCGTGTCCCTGCCAGCAAGAAACTAAACTAAACATGTGAGTAAATGTGTTAATAATGTGTATTTGTTCATCAGATGTGAAGTCAGACAGCGATGATGACAGGGGTCCAGTGTTCTCATCATATTCCAGCAGTTCTGCTTTTGACAAACCTCCAGCTAAAAAAGGTACCTGACCGCCAATGAGCAACTCAGAATTGATCCTTTTTGCTTCATTTACGTGTGTGCTTCATGTTATTGTGAACAACTCATCAGTGCCATAAGAAAAAATGTTACACCAGTGTTTCTCACAGGAATCCGTGAGACTTGTGGCGGCAGGTGACGTCACATAATAATTTGCATATTTATGACGTTGCGTCAGGTTTGTGTTCAGACAAGTTTTGGCACTTCAGATCTGTTCTACTCTCTGAACTGTCACATACAGAAATTCAACTGAATGCCCAATAAAGCTGTTCCCATAAACAGTTGTGGCCAAAATTATTAGAACACTAGTATTTTCACCAGCTGAAAAATGGTTTTAAGTCAGTTATTTCTATCTTTTGCGGAGTGTGTCAGTAGTGTGCCATTAATTGTAATACTCCAGTGAGATTTTGGCCTGACAACAGCCAGTGCTCCACACAGAGATGTGATCTGATCATCATCAGTCTGTCTGAGATTACATGAAGAAACAGAACAAACTGAGACAGACTCAATCCAGAAGAACTGTGCCAACGTCTCCAAGATGCTTCAAGAAAGCTACCTGCAAAGCTACAGTACTGTTAAAAGTTTTAGGCACTTGTGTAAAAATGCTGTAAAATGAGGATGCTGTCAAAAATAATGTCATGAATAGATTTTCTTTATCAGTTAACTTCTATTAGCTAAATTAAATCAACATTTGGTGTAAGCATCTTTTGTGTTTAAAGCAGCCTTTGCCCTCGGTGCACTTGAGCAGAGTTTTTCAGGGAGCTTTGCAGGTAGGTTTCTTGAAACATCTTGGAGACACAGTTCTTCTGGATTGAGTCTGTCTCAGTTTGTTCTGTTTCTTCATGTAATCTCAGACAGACTGATGATGATCCAATCAGATCTCTGTGTGGAGCACTGGCTGTTGTCAGACAAAAATCTTACTGGATTATTACAATTAATTGCAAAATGAATGTTTGGAAATGTAAAGTGATATTTCCCACTGACACACAACAACAAAAGATAGAAATAACTGACCTTAAAACATTTTTTTAGCTACTGAAAATACTAGTGTTCTAATAATTTTGGCCATCACTGTATATATTTCCTGTTGTCATACATAAAACAAGTATAAATAGTGACTAAACACAACCCATTAATACTACATGTTAACCAGGAGTCACTCTCCCTTTACTCCTGAAATCTTGATTTATAATCACTACATTGTGTGATAAACCATTTAGTAAGTAAACATAGTTTATTAATATCACTCAGTACTTAAATGTATTTAGTGCTTTATAATTACACTGAAACAAGGACACCTTAAATAAAGTGCAACAAAAAAAAAAACAGTTTTTCCTAGCAGTATTTTTTCAAAATGTAATAATGTAGACTTATGTAATAAGTCTTTTCCTCTAAAATACTTTCACAATCCACTGTAACGGCACAACCACTTTGTATAAGCCAGTCAAATCCTGATGGAGAAAATCTGTGTCCGTGTCTTAAAATTTAGACACTTAATTTTTTCTGCAAGACTTTCATAGACTTTCAAGACTTTCACAACTTTTTAAAGTCACTTACATAAAAATGTAGATTGATCTAATTTGCATCTGAGAATCAAGACTAATATCCACTTGGTTAGCTGCCAGTTAGTCAAACTAGTTCTTAAGGCACAGTCTTAACATGGTGACTATGTTTATGCAACTGGCCTCTGGTCTCACCCAACATTTTTTTTTTATTCAACATCCCGTTTCAGTCTTAAATTAACATACATACTTGACTAGCATGTGTGTACGGGGGCAGTGTAGCTCACCAGCTCAGATCTTAACGCTCTTAATGAGTAAATGTGAACGGCTCTTTTCCAGTCTGTTGAAATCATGTTGTTATGTTGCTCCAGCTAAGAAACCTGCAGACACAGCACCTAAACAGAGGAAAGCTCCAGCAAAAGCCAAGAAACCTGAAACCGTTCTCTTGGACTCAGACTCAGACACAGCACCTAAACAGAGGAAAGCTCCAGCAAAAGCCAAGAAGTCTGAAACAGTTCTCTTGGACTCAGACTCAGACACAGGCACTAAAAAAGCACCAGCAGCACCGAAAGGGGGCGGCAAAGGTCGAGGCAGGAAGAGGAAGCAGTCGAGCTCAGAGGAGGATGAGTATAGCCCTGTGAAGAAGCCTGGAAAGCCTGCCACCAGCAGGGTGAGTGATTTATCCTCTACTGAAAACACTGTAAGCTAGAGGTGGGCCGTATACCGGTATAAAAGTGTCTACTGGTATTATATTGTACCATGATATGGATTTTGCTATACCGTGGATACCGAGATATATTTATGAATTAAAATTTTGCTTTTATATAGTTTTGTACAATTTAGTACGCTTTGCAAATTTTAACACAAATGACGATAAAGAGTCGAGGCCTCTGTGTGCAATGCCGTACTACACAAGCATTAGTAATCAAACACATAGAGTATCGTAACAGATCAAACTAATAGAGCACAAATCGCCTATAACAGTGGTTTGGGAACCACTGGCCAACTCAAACACACAATATTTAACTTAATTTAATTCATACAGGCCTACCTCATGTTGCACGTTTGCACTTTTTGAGAAAAACAAAGGGCACAATAAAAAAAGACTTTTCAGGTCCGATCCCTCACTTTTTCTAGTTATAAAAGGTTAAAATATACAGCTGCAGTGACGTGCAGACTTTACCGATTAGCGATTGGCTCTTTCATTTAGAAGGCGGGGCTTAAGCGGCCATATTGAGCGTTGCATTTTTCCCCATTCAAAACTATATGAGTGACATGTCTTGGGTATTCTATATTTTTTGATAATATCGATATCGCCTGGACAGTGTAAGATATTGTGATATGAATTTTAGCTCATATCGCCCACCCTTACTGTAAGCTGTGTCTGTGTAATGCCGATAATATCATTTGTGTGAATGTGTTTATTATAAAAAAAAAAAAAAATTAGGGTGGGAAAAAATATTACTAAATTAATGTTTGCTGTTTAATTATTTTCAGCTATTTTGATAAAAAAAAATAGAAGTTTGGCGTGTGTTACAGTATAGAATCACATATGTGACCCTGCACCACAAAACCAGTCATAAGGGTCCATTTTTTGAAACTGAGATCTATACATCATCTGAAAGCTGAATTAATAAGTTTTCCATTGATGTATGGTATAGGACAATATTTGGCTGAGATACAACTATTTGAAAATCTGGAATCTGAGGGTGCAAAAAAACTAAATATTTAGAAAATTGCCTTTAAAGTTGTCCAAATTAAGTTCTTAGCAATGCATATTACTAATCAAAAATTACGTTTTGATATATTTACGGTAGGAAATTTACAAAATATCTTCATGAAGCATGATCTTTACTTAATATCCTAATGATTTTTGGCATAAAAGAAAAATTAATAATTTTGACCCATACAATGTATAATATTGCTATATTGCTACCGTGCTACTTATAAATGGTTTTGTGCTCCAGGGTCACATATAATCTATACAATTGCTTATAGTTGTTTCCACATTCATTTGGATATTCAGTGTGAAAGTAAATTTATGGTTACAACTTTTAATGTTAGGTGTTGTTATTCACGATATTGTATGATTATTTTTTAATCAGTTGACAGCCCTAAAAATAATAATGCAGAATAGGAAATATGGTGTAATTACATCCATTAGAACACATAACACAAATGTTTTGATTTGGAAACATGCTTAGCAGGCCACAGTTCAGGATAGTATTATTTCAGATAGTTTGTGTGATGTTAGTATGTTTATTCTAAAATAATAAACGTGGGAAAAATAACACATTAATTTCTTTAATGAATATTTGCTGTTTAATGCAGCATCAGATGGTCAGCTCCAGAAGTAGAAGCGCTGTCTTTTCCACACATCCTTTGGCTAGTGTGACAGTATAGAATTGCATTGCTCTAGGTGGATGAAGTTTCTGTCCTGCAGAGGGCGCCAGCGGTCAGGCGATTGTTATACTTTACAGCACAATGTTAAAATTAAATCCAGGCTTGTGCTCAAACCTGTACCAGTTAAAGCTTCAAAATAACGGCAGTACCACAATATTTTCTAAACTATAGGACTGTGAGGCATATACGTTTTTGCACACTGTTACTCAAGTACGAACTGTGTTTTTGAGTAATTGTCTAAATATCTAAATTCTAGAGCTTGCAGTTACCCATGAGGAGAAGTGCAGTGTCTTACAATGTTGTGTGTGTGTGTGTGTGTGTTTGTAGAAACCAAAGAAGGCAGCGTCTGAAGATGAAGATGATGACGATGCAGGCATGAACAGCTTCAGCCGTCTGGACTCTGGCAGAGATCGATCCGGTCGAGCCAAGAAAGAAGTCAAATACTTTGCAGAATCTGATAACGATGATGACGACGATATGTTTGAATAGAAAACACACACACACACACACTCTCTCTCAGTTTAGAAGAATGCTTGTTGAAGAACAGGTTCACTGTCCTCTGCCCAGCAGAATTTTGTACATTTTACCCTCCATTTTATTTTTTCTTCACTTGTGATGTTGAATTCTTTCTACTGTGTAGCTGTTTTACTCTTTTTATTATTGTTATTGCTATATTATTATTATTGGTATTATTGTTATGATACATTGACAATGTTGTTTTTTATCATTAAATTGTATTTGTCCTGAGCAGCTTTTAGAAATTTAGACTGCTGTGCTTTAGCACATTTTACTGGTTCAGCGTTAGAGACGACTTACCCTTTTTGAGACGACTTGGAAATAAACATGAAATGTAAATTATTTGTTGGTCTCCTAAAGTTTTTATAGCATTTCAGTGGTGTTGGGTTCAAGTTTAGCTTTGTGACATGCTGTTTATTTCCACAGAAATGTTGACGTTTAAATAGTGCTTTCAATAACAAACTTAGAATGGTGGTACAGACTCAATTATACATGTTAAGATGGTTAAATATGATCAAATTTGAATTCTGTAAAGTTAGATCCAAACGATCAACTCGTAAAAAAAAAAAGTGTCAGCCAAGATCGATGCAAGGACATGAGGACGTATTACATGGATAATACTCTAGTGATGCATAACTAGAACCACAAATAGCTGATCTGCATAGGAAAGTTCTCCAAAGACACAAAGACATTGCTTTAGACAACTTCAACTTTTTTTTTCAAAGAGAAGAATTGAACAAAAACAGCTTTTTTAAAATAAAGAATAGAATCAGAATAGAGAGTGCTAGAGTTAGAATATCAAATAAAGATGGAAGAGATGTGTTTTTAGCCGATTCTTCGAGACTCCGCTGCTGGGTTTGAGTTGGGCAGGTCATTCCACCAGGAGGGAACAGTTAATGAAAAAGTCTGTGAAAGTGATTTTGTGCCTCTTTGGGATGAACAATAAAGCGACGTTCACTTGCAGAACACAAGCTTCTAGAGGCACATAAGTCTGAAGTAATGAATTTAGGTAAAGGGTTGCAGAGCTAGTGGTGGTTTTGTAGGCAAACATTAATGCCTTGAATTTTATGCAAGCAGCTGTTGGTCATTAATATTAGTAAATAGCTATTAATAAAAATGAATCTTGCAGCCATGTTCTGGATTAATTGTAAAGGTTTGATAGAACTGGCTGAAAGACCTGCCAAGAGAAGTTTTATTCATAATAAGATGGCACAAAGGAAATTTGTATATTTAAAACTAAAAATTATAATGCGTAAGCATGAAAAACTTCCTATGTGCATGTGAATAGTTTATCAAGGGCACAAAAAAGTTTGTGTTCATGCAAAAGTTTATTTATTCGGACTCTATGGTTTCACTTCAAGAAAATCAAAGAAAAAAAAAAACCCTGCGAAAATAAAAATATTTACAGATGACTGTACTATATACCAAACATAAGGCTGAAAACAATTCTGCATGAATCATTATGTTAAATATGGTCTGAAAATCTACTGAGAGGCTTGGAAATTTGAGTCTGGAAAAGTATGGAAATTTGGAATTGAAAATTGAAATTGAAATGAAAACACTGTGTGCTTGCATCCTTGTCATGGGCCAATACTATATACAGTGACCATCCAAATACCTCCCCCAAACGTTTTAAAATAAATACATTTTTATTGTTTTGCCAGAAGGGTTCATGTAAAGGCAATGGTAAACATGAACGAAAGCAATGTCCAAACAAGACAGAAGCAAAACAGGAATTTACAAATGGTTACAAACACTCTTGGTTCTGAGAAAAATAATGATCTTGAATTGTCATTATCCAAAACTCCTCGAGTCTACAGGTTTTAAAAACAAACAGATGGTTTCATGCTTCAAGATGATTTCAAGAGCTGCTTCTTTTATTTATTTTTTCTAATTGTTAAAGGATTGTTCCATCAGAGGATAAATTGGGCCTTGGAGTCAAAGAGTGTTTGATTGCCAGTTGACTGGGGTTCAATGAAAAGCTTGACGATTTGAAAATTTCCCATCTGAAAAGTGTTTAGTGTACATTGGTTTTGATCTTTCTGCTCTTTCACTGGGTTCAGAGCTCATGTAAGCTCATAAAGAGATCTAAAATCAATCGAACTGGATGATAATTGACTTCTATGACTGCATCGCTTGTTTCTCTGTACAAAGGCCAGCAAAACAAATGTAGTAAAACTGTATCGGCATCCAGTATAACTGCAAAAAGATGTTCCAGAA
Source organism: allo-octoploid hybrid of Carassius auratus x Cyprinus carpio (assembly GCA_024542945.1). Taxonomy (NCBI): domain Eukaryota; kingdom Metazoa; phylum Chordata; class Actinopteri; order Cypriniformes; species allo-octoploid hybrid of Carassius auratus x Cyprinus carpio. Next base: position 26,451,315 of record CM045062.1, on the reverse strand, counting down.
AAAAAAAAAGCACACGGTTGCATCTCTGCCATGACACATGACAAGCTTAGAACAAGATCACATTCAGCATAAAGCATTATTGAACAATCCAGATGAGATGGCCGGACCCGGATCGAGCCGGTCCATGCGAGGTAATTTTAACAAAGAAAAACAAGACACATTTGATAACCCTTGTTTCCGAATTCGATTTTTAAAAACAAGTTTTAAACTTGAATTCTGAAAATCTCTTGTGACATAGTTATGCTAGATATTTTCTAACTCAATCAAACACAATGCCAACTAGCTAGAAGAAAAAAAAAAAACCTCTGTGTAACAAAGCATAATGTTTACATAATTCAAAGGATACAGCTTCCATAGCTTACAGTTTAATGAGTGCTGATTGTAGACGTGTGAGGGAATTGTGGGTGGCGTGGGTTTTTATAAAGACATTCATGAGCTGTTTCATTTGTTAACTTCAAAGACACATGCTGCTCCAACAAAAACAAAGCACTTGCCCTCAGGGTTTTTTTTTTTTTTTTTTTTTTTAAGACAAAAGACATACCACAACATTCGTGTTTTCTAATCTACATGTGATGAAAAAATGAATTAAAAAAAGATAAATACTGCATATCATCTAGAGTTTGTCATTCTTATTCTCAGTCGGATGAGTCTGTTCTCTCTTGAGATGTGTAGTGAGGGGAAGGTGTGTTCACATAGAACGGTCAGTTCATCCACAAATGAAAATTCTGTCATAATTTTCCTTTTTGAGAATTAATATGCAAATCTCATGTCATTCCAAAACTGTATGATGTATTTCCCTTCATGGAATGTTCATGCTGAAAATTCTATGGCCTTGAAATGACATGAGGACGAGCAAATAGCAGATTTTTAATTTTTGGTGAACTGTCCCTTTAAGAACAAAAGTAAACAAAGACTTAATCTGAATAAATGATTAGATAAATGATTACAGTTTAGTTCCAAGTTAGAATTTACAAAATGACACAGAATTATCCACCCATCCAAGGAACATAAATGTAAAATAAGGACCGCAATTCATGAAAAATAATATGACTAACATCTGTCTCCTGTACTCTCAGGAGGGCAGTTTATAAGTGCAATGAGAGTTTAAAAACTAAAACGTCTTTATGCAGACAAACTGCTTTACAAGCAGACAAACAGCCGGCACATGAAGCCTTTATATTTCACTTTCTAAGAAACGTAGCATTGGATTTGATTATTAATCAGCCAAAGACAGTGTCCCGTTGTAAAGACGGTAATCCAGCGACACTTGTGTTTCAGTAAGAGGTATTTTACAAACTCAGGATCAGTTTAAATTAAGCTCTTCAGAGCTGCAACTTACTGATCAGAGCTGAAGGCCATCATATCACCCTGTCTGAGAAAAAACTTGTTTCAGTTGAAAAAATAAAACAAAACAAAAAAACAAGGTTCCCTAATGATGCACACAGAGATGAATGTACAATGTGCTCGCTGCAGTGCAACTGGCTTGTCAGTCGCTCTGTAAAAAATTGCAAAGTCCCATTGAGTTACTGCAAAAAAAGATGCAATATGTAAAGGAGTTTGATAATTCTGGTCACTGAATCAATGTGCGTTTGAGTGAACCAGACTCTTGTCATTTTCACAGATCTCCAAAAAACATATCAGCATATGACTATCACCCAGACGGGACAGATAATTTTACAGCTTTAAATTCTCTTCAAATTAAAGGTTTGTCCTTTTTACTCTTTTACTCGTGTCATTTAAACCTGTGTGACTGAAGAAAGTACTTGTTGCTCTTCTATACAGTGACCAAGTCTTCTGATAGAATATGATAGCTTTGTGATAGAAACTGAATGAATCTAGAGCGCTGCAGGGAAGATGTCATTTTTTTAAGCTAACTTTGTATGATGAGTGGTGAGTATTACCAAATGAGCATTGGCTTTTGGATTACTGCAGAAAAAAAAAAATGCTCTGTGACAGACCAAAAGTTGATTTATGTATGGTTTTCATGCTCCATGTTTTATCAAAATAACCTTCATGAATGAACACAATTTGAATGAATTTTGAAGACTACGTTTAATTGCATTAAGTCGTTACATAAACAAACTATCAACGTAACCACTGAGCTAGATGACGTTTAATGTCCACTTGACATAATCAGCCATCTTTTTTTTTTTTTTTTTTTAAAGATATGCATAAGTCTAGGTGTTTCTGATATGTTTGTTTCAGGCATTTAAACAATTTTAACCCATTGGGAGGAAAAAAACCCACTGACTTTTGGACTATGAAACCAGAAGCATTCCAAATGGAATCGGTTTGCATTAAAAAAGATTTATTATTATTATTATTATTGTTATTATTATTATTATTATTATTATTTGTTTTTCCCTGCAGCACTCTGTTGACATAAATGCTAGTTTGTGTGTATACTGTATACCGCCATTCAAAAGTTTGGGATCAGTAAGATTTTTAATGTTTTTTAATGGAGTCTCTTATGCGCATCAAGGCTGTATACAGAAAAAGCTGTAATACTGTGAACTATTATTGCAATTTTTAATATTGGTTTCCTATTTTAATATACTTTAAAATGTAATTAGTTTACGTGATGCAGCCCTGAATTTTCCTCAGCATCATCTTTTCAAACAATTTAAGTCTTGTATAACTTTTTATCTCTTTCACTTTTTTTTTCCATTTAACAGCACAACTGTTTCCTGCATTGATTATAATTCAGCATATTAGAATGATTTCTGAAGGATCGTGTGACACTGAAGACTGGAGTAATGATGCTGAAAATTCTGATTTGCCACGAATAAATCATATTTTAAAATATATTATAATAGAAAACTGATATTTTAAATGGCAATATTTATCAAAATTAATTTTTTCCCCTGTATTTTTGATACATACAGTCTTGATGAGCTTAAGAAACTTCTTTAAAAACATAAAAAATCTGACTCATCCCAAACCTTTGAACGGCAGTATGTATATATATATATATATATATATATATATATATATATATATATATATATATATATATATATATATAGTTCCCTCCATAAGTATTGGAACAGTAAAGACAAAATTGCTTTCTCTGTTTTGGAGTCAAGACATTTGCAAATATGATTAAAAGATGAATAGGCGACAAAACTACAGAATGTCATATTTTAAAATTAGGTCTTTCGACACATACATGTTTTACCAAATAAAAAGGACAGCACTTTTAGAGTTCATCCCACTATTTGATGTGAGCATAAGTATTATAACAGTTGAATTTAAGGCAGATGTAAAAGATTAAAATCTAATATTTAGTTACAGATCCCTTGCATGTAATCAGATCAGTTAGTCTGCAACCCATAGACATCACCAGACTCTTGGTCTTATGCTTTGAAAGGCTTTTCTCCAGCCTTTAATGCAACCAATTCCAACTGTTGCTTGTTTTGGGGAGTTTCTGTCTTTAGTCTCCTCTTCAGCTGGTGAAATTAATGTTCAATCGGATTTAAATCTGGAGATTGATTGATTGATTGATTGATTGAATCTAAGACTTTACATTTCTTTGCCCTGATAAAGTCCTTGACTGAACTGGCAGGGTGTTTTGGGTCATTGTCCTGATCCAATATGAAGTGCTTTCTAATGAGTTTGGTGGCATTTTCTTGAATATTGATAGCCAAGATGATTTTGTACCCTTCCGAATTCATTCTGCTACTGCCATCATACATTAAGTCATCATTAAAATGAAGAGGTCCTGTTCTAGAGACGGTCATGCATGCCCATGCCATGACACCACCTCCACCAAGCTTTACAGATGAGGCTTTGTGCTTAGGATCATTTGCAGTTCCCTTTTTTCTCCACACTTTTGCTTTCCAATCACTTAGATAAAGGTTAATCTTTGTCTCATCGGTCCATCAACTCAGTTCCAAAACTCTACTGGCTCACAACTGTGAAGAATCTAGCCTTTCTATTTTTGGTGCTGATCAGAGGTTTGCATCTTGCTGTGTAGTGTCTGTAATTCTGTGTCAAATTCTTCTGCGGACTGTAGATTGTCAGAGCATCACCCCAGCTTTCTGGAGGTTGTAAGTGATTTTACAGACATGTATTTTAGGGTTAATTTTCACAGCTTTTATGATTTGTCTGTCATCAACTACTGTTGTTTTTCTCAGCCGATCAGGTCGTCGTTGGTTGCTGATGTCGCTGGTAGTTTCCAAACTCTTAACTTCTCCATGCCCTTTGTTTTTCCTGTAGTTCTAATTGACTTCCTCTTTTCTTTTAGCATCCAAATTGCTTGATTTTCTTTCAGAGTCGGCTTCCTCGTCTTCATCCTGGTTTGTGTGTGTCATCATCGAATGCAGAAGCAATGGATTTAACTGATAAGACACATTCCCCGCTTTTAATATCTGAAGAATTACTGCAACAGGACTCAGCTGAACACTTAGAAAGACCTGTGAGGCAACTTTTCCAATACTTATGCTCACATCAGATGAGAGATGAAACTCTAAAAGTGCTGATCTTCTTAGCTGGTAAAACATCTTTGTGTTGAATCAACCAATAATAAGATATTCTGTAGTTTTGTCTCATATTCATCTTTTAATCATATTTACAGATTTCTTGACTCCACAGCAAACAGAACAATTTTGTCTTTACTGTTCTGATACTTATGGAGGGCACTGTATATATATATATATATATATATATATATATATATATATATATATATATATGGAGTTTGACAACTGAGCATACAGTTTCAGAGCAACATGAGGGTATGACAGAGAGTGGTTGAAGTCAGTTACCGAAGCCTTCTTCCGTATGAAGGCCTGAAATCAGATTACTGATCACCACAGCCTAAATAGAGAAGTGAACATAGAGATTGATTAAAATAAAAAATCTGAATTGAAACAGCTTTAAATATACAAACCAATTTAAAATATTAGAGTTCCATACAATCTATATGCAAAAACATTCTATATAAGCGTTTTTTAAAGGACTTCGGCTCCTTTATAACTGAGCATGTTAGACAATGTAAAAAGCACCAACAAATGCATCATAGAAACATACAATGATATGTACAATGAATGCATCAGCTTGAATGAAAGAGAAAGTGTGGAAATCAATTAATAAAAAGTAACAGCTTATCATGCACATGAAGAAATTCATAATACAGGAGACCTGAGGAGCTTCACATCTGTCACAGGTGGGCGTCTGGGACACACACACACACACATATGAACTGCAGGGTGTGTGATTCTTCCAAGCTGTTTTGATTATACACCAGCCGTCGTCTGTTCTTAAAGCAGAAATCCAGCTCACTGGAGAGGTCCAGTCTCTCAGTCTGAGGTTTCATGAGTCGCTTGGGCTCTAGGGCTCCTCGCTGGAGGAGGTGGCCCCGTCTGTGGGCTCCGGGGAGGGGGCCGAGGCCTTGGGCTCTGTGGAGCTGCTGCTGTTTTTGCCCGAGCCGCTCCGCTCTGAGGAGCTCTGTCCATCCTGACCCTCTGAGTTCTCCAGCATCTCCTGGATGAGGGGAGGCATTGATCCAGGGATCTCCATCTTCAGAGAGATCACTCGCTCTGCACCTGCAGGAAACACTCACTGTCAGCTCCATCTCTTTTGCTGTATGCACCTCATTTGCTTTTTTAAAATTTTTTATTATATCAATCTCCAACATGTGTTTATGTAGGATCCCTGCAATTTTGTGTTCAATCCTGTTTTGTTGTAATATTAGTTAAAAAAATGTTAGCAAATAGAAGTCAAACAGGTGCCAATGAAGCTTTCTCATTTTTGACCCTGGAGCACAAAACCAGTCTTAAGTCGCTGGGGTATATTTGTAGCAATAGGCTACAATACATTGTAGGGGTCAAAATTATCAATTTTTCTTTCATGCCAAAAATTAGGATATTAAGAAAAGATCATGTTCCATGAAGACATTTAGTAAATTTCCTACCGTAAATATATATCAAAACTTTATTTTTACTAAAATTTTTGATTAGTAACATACATTGCTAAGGACTTCATTTGGACAAATTTAAAGGCTTTTCTTTTCTTTCCTCAGATTTCAGATTTTCAAATAGTTGTATCGCAGCCAAATATTGTCATATCCTCCTAACAAACCATACATCAATGGAAAGCATATTTATTCGGCTTTAGATGATGTATAAATCTCAATTTCAAAAAATTGACCCTTATGACCGGTTTTGTGGTCCAGGGTCACATTTGAGAAAGAACAATACATTCCAAAGTAAGAAAGACAATAAGGAATAAGGAAAGAGCTTCAGAAAGAATAATGATCAGTTTCATTCTGAAATTAACTATCCTGTGGTTGACTCTGCAGGGCGAAGACTTGGAAATGAGACAGCTTCAGTAATTATGTTTACACTAACACTGGCTTGAAAAAAAAGGTATAAAATAATTATAAAATTATAACTGCCACATGAAAAAAAAAAAAAAAAAATCAGATTTTAGCACAAAGAAAAACAGCATTTTCAACTTTGATATATTTTGATTGCAAAAAAAATGTAAATATAAATGCTACTGGATAATATTTTTTTCATTATAAAACCCATTATTATATTATTGCAAGGCACTCCAAAATGTATATGTAAATGAATTGCAAACTAACTGTGAAAGGGTTGAAATAATAGTGCTTTAGGGTTAGAAACAACCAGTATTTATAGAAAGTTATTTTAGAAAGGTAATAGGGTAATTTGTAATCTGAAAAATATTGAAAATGTAACTATTTCAACTACTTTATTAAAGTAATGTAAATGATTAACTTTTCTAAAATTCTAATGTTTTCTACTGTTAATCATTTGGAAATATTTAAAGCAGGCAGGGTAACATTACAGTAGTACTCAACACTGATTACTGTCAGACTTTCACAATCCTTCTTCACTTGAATTAAGATTATAATAATTTAATTTTAAAGCACAGCCACCACAAAATCAGACATTAGCAGCTCTTTTTAATTAGAGATCATTCTGAGGTTTAATACAGATTTAAAACTATACCAAGAAATATTTTAATAACTACTGTTTTTGAAATAAAATATTTGCATAGCTACTGTACGACAGGAAACAATGGCTTGGAAAAAAGAGTTAATCTTAAAAAAAGAAAAAAAAAAGAAGCTTTTACATAAACCTAAATAAAACAGTTATCGAAATTTGTGTCCTACACTCCTGAAAAACTGGTGTCTCATATTTTAAAGCAGTCACTGCAATTTATGAAAGAAATCAATTAAATTCTTATGTGGGTGTCTATGCCAGTTATAGTACTTTGAAAATTCAGCTGTCACTAAAGATCCTGAAGTTACTACACCTGCTACACCTCAGTGTTGACCTAATGAAGGATTAGCATTCATGCTGACCTTTAGCACTGATACTGCGCAGGTCTGTGATCTTCATCAGGGTCTTGGGGAACATGTGCGGCTTGCTGGGTCTGCGCTTTCGCACGTAGATTTTCAGAGCCTCTAGCAGGGGTTCCTGGAGCTGGTCCACTTTTGAAGGCTCTTCCAAATCCTGACGATCTACAGAGACAGCCAGAGATGCAGCATATGATCAGAGACATTATAAATTAATAAGAAATCACAAACAGCCCATCCCTCAGAGTGCTTTTGAACAGAATATGAACCCTCTAAATGATGACCACAGGGGGAAGTGTAATCACTTCTGCTTGGGGTGTAACTGTACACAAACATGATGGTTTGGGACGTACCTCGGTTTTGACTTCACAGTCGGTATGGTTTCAGTCAAAGTCCCTTTCAAGGAAAGTCTGTTCACTCGGTAGCCATATTGGCAATGCCTCCGGGCAGCACGAACAAGACCAATCCTATCTAAATGAATAGGGGAATCCTGAAATCTCAAAAACTGCTCTATTAACTCAACACTTAGATTGCATTTTTCAAATCAGCAACAAAATCTGAAATGAACTGTCCCATGAATGTTGTTTCATATGCTCAAATAGCGTTTTAAAAGCTTATTTTTCAGGCTAGACCAGCCAATGTGCATGCACAGTTCCAGTGAATGCGCTTAAGACTGTGCATGTGCATCGGCTGCTCTAGCCTCAGGTTTCTTTGGGAACTGTTGCTTATAACGGACGCTGCAGTGATGCAAGGACTTTACCAATCAACGACTGGCTCTTTCATTTAGAAGGCGCAACTATTCCGCCATATTGAGCATTGCAGTTTCCCCTATTCATAAATATTGGAGTGAACTGTCTTTGTATCTCCAAAGACTATAGAATACCCAAGATGTGTCACTCATATAGTTTTGAATGGGGAAAAATGCAACGCTTAATATGGCGGCTCAATAGCAGGAAGCCCAGCCTTCTGAATGAAAGAGCCAATCGCTAATCGGTAAAATCAGCGCGTCACTGCAGCTACCTTTAGAAGCGTCCCGGTTGCTATAGAAACAGTCAGTTTAATCGTAAGCTTAGTGAACAGTTTGGAAGAATTTAATGTTTCCCCATTCAAAGAGATAGGAGCTGGACTTGCATGCCTGAGAGGGGTTTCAAAGATTGCCGCAGAGTGACGTGACTTGCCTTAAAGGGACTCTGGTATCTTTGGTTTCAGTAAAGCAAGGGAAAAAACTAAATACATACATACACATATATACATACATATATATATATATATTAATTAAACAGTGGTTTACTGAACAAATTGCTCTTTCTTTAAATAAATTCAGTTATACTTTAAATATTCATAGGGATTTAAAATCTACTTTAGCTTCTGCTCTAAACTACAGTGCTAAACTACTTTTACATTAATATGAGGTTACAATTAACCAGCCCAAACATGCAACATGTAAATTGCACATAACTTCTAAATTATACCGTTTTTATTTGTTGTTAAAAATATATTCACTTATACTGTGGCTGTCATAACTTGTTTCATAAAATATTTATTTGAACATACATTAAATAATTAAGACATCATTAATAGGTTAAGTAAAATATAATGAGTATATAGTCTAATATTCTGCGAAATGCTCAGACTTTTCTAGTGAATTAACGAGCTGTGGACACTGATGACTACGTGACATTTTGTTTACAAGCTGTTTTAGTGACATCTTCCCACGGTTGAAACACTGATTGATTAGGCTACATGAGGCATTCAATGTTCATTCATGTTTATTTCGCGTTAAACTAGTAGTACAGAGGAAGGGATGATAGCGCTCCCTTTCGAACTGAGGAGTTTATACAGCGCCACATCAAAGAGTGTCACAATGGCATTTATTGTTTGAATTTCCTTCATTTAACATAATTTGAAATATGAGACTTTGTTTCTTATCAAAAGTAAATGAAAGCTCAGTCTGTTCAGCTATATTTTGTTGCTTTTAAAGCAAGTGTATGTAAATGTTTTTTTTATTATTTATTCTTATTTATTTATTGAAAATAAAAACCGTGAAATATGCTTGAAATAAAAACCTTGAAATATCAGTTTCAAAATCATTCTGCCACAATAATTGCCCGTGATCTGCCTTGGTTTGTACCATTTTAGAAACAGTTTACAATAATTCCTTTTAATTTAATTATGTACAAGTTGGACAAGAAGTAACAGCTGTTCTTGTATCCAAATTGGTTTTCTTTTACGTTTGCACAACTTATCACAGCCATCAGCCATGATTATTCTGGTCTGATAGTTAAAAGGCTGCTTATATGCATATCTGCTTCTTGTTTGCGAGATGAGGGCTGACAAATACCTGAAAATATATTCTTGTTTATTTATTTTTGGTAACACTTTATTTTACAGTGTCCTTGATACACATGTTACACGTACTTACTATTATAATAACAATAAATTATGCATAGTTACATGCAAGTAACTCTAATCCAAACCAAAATCCTAACCCTACTGAGCAATGTTAATCAACTAGTAAGTTACTAGTTGATTAATGCGAAAGTGTTTCTAATGTAGCTTCTATGGGAGGGACGGTAAATTTTGACATTGTTCTCTCTTCTGACTGCCGTTATCAGACTCTCTCTATTTTTTTTCCTTTAATTTGAAACTCATGAAAACACTATTGTGGAGTTTTTCTTTTTTCGAATGGGAATGCGAAAAAATATATTTGTGGCACTCTCCCATTAAGTTAACCCAACTATGAAGACTTCTGCTGATGAGAAACCCGGAAATGTGAAAAAGATCTATAAGCTAGGACATCATCCACAGCAATGAGCTCAACCCCTCCCTTTCCTTAGTAAAAGTTGCTCTCAGCAGCTTTGTGAATAGGTTTTAAGTGGAAACTATATAAATACACACACATATAGTATATATTTTGAAAATATTTACAAGTACATATATTTATATATTTATATTCTTATATATTATATTATATTATATATAAATATATTTCATATATAAACATATATAAAGACACAGGTGCAAGTGGAAAGCAAAAAAACATGGTGACATAAATAATGGGCGATATATTGCATCAGCAAAAAATATTGAGATTTTGTTGAGGCCTCGTTCCTGATGAAATTAGTTTATTGTTAATATTGTTTTTATTGCTACTATTACTAATAATATTATTATTGCTATTTGTAATCTTCCTCATCCTCCAACTTTCCCCTCATTTCTGATTAATTAAGTTTATTATTATTGCTACTACTATTACTATTATTATTTATCACCTTCCTCATCCTCCCATCATAACAGAAATTTTATTATTAATACTATTATTATCATCATTATTATTTTTGTCATCTTTTTATTATTATTATTGTTTTATATTATTATGTCTGTTGTACTTTTCTACATGTTCCATTGTTTATATACTTCCACCCCCACACCCAGTTACACACACACACACACACACACACACACACACACACACACACACACACACACACACACACACACACGTGAGTGTGTCATACTGACTGTCATGTATGTTTTTTTGACCTTTTTTATTTTGTATTTGATTTGTCACCTGTAAGTATTATATCTGTTTGCATAATAAAAAAACAATAAAATTATTGAGGTCATGTACATATATTGTGTGATAAGTCAATATATTGATTATCTGTTCTGGTGTGTGTGCAGGTGCGGCCCACCTCCGGAGATGAGGCAGATGGCAGACAGCAGTCCCGTCTCTGTGTCGTCCATCTCGATGGGCAGGAGCTGGTTTGCAAAGGTGAACACCAGGTCTGTCAGCGGGCCGAAGCCAGCGTTGTGCATCTGTGTGCGGTTCAGCGTGAGACCGTCAGAGAACGTCATTGTGTCCTGGTCGGGGGTGTAACGTGTGCAGATACGCAGTATCTAGACAGTAAGCATCAAATCACTGTAACAATAGACCAGACTGCCTATTATAGATCAGCTTCACTTCTCCGTATGACAAATAATTTGGAGAAAACTGACCCAAGAGGAGCATCACCTTTCTGAGACACTGAAAGCTGAAAGTGTATATATACAGTATGCATGAGTATAAGAGACGGAAATGTTTGTGATGAAAAGCAATGGCCACTGGGAGTAAAAATCTAAAATGAGATTTACTGTATGGCTGGATGAATTGGAACAAAAAATGTTGGATTTTTTAGCCTGGATACTAATACATGATATACATCTCTGCTTTATTTAATATTGTGTGCTAAATGTTTCTATGTCTTTTCATATGTCACACCATAGGTAAAGGACATTTTGAAGTCTTTGCAGCTGGGTTGAAGCAGCAGCACAAACCTTTTTTTTTTTTTTTCAATCGTTAGGAGACATTTCTCAATACTTGGGTCACTTTTTCGAAACTCTTCACACAGCAGGCACAACATCAGTCTATGTGGGTTAAACTGTGAGTCATTTGTCACTGCTTTGGCACAAAATGCATAAATTAATGACCTCTGTCAAATTATATAAATTCTTTTATCACTTTGACACAAACACCACCAAAACTTTGTGTACTATACAAGCCAATATGCTTGTTTACACACTGTTTCATTATCATCTATCCAAAAGGGGAAAACTTATGAATAATTTTGTACTGTAATGTAAAGATGGACCATGTAACATATACTGCAGTGAATTATGAACAGTAGAGAGTATCCTTCTTGTTTTGTAATGAAAGTTTTACGAAAGAAAACATTGTATCTTACAAGGACAGGAATTAATATTATGGCAAAGGTGTTTGCAAATGTTTGCTTTTGAGATGTGTTTGTGATATTTTGAATGCAGTGTAAAGAGAACAGTGTAAAGAGTTTTGAAAAAAAGTATTGAGAAATGTCTCCTAATGACTGTAAAAACTGTAACATGCTCTTGGCGATGCAGTTTGGTGCTGCTGGAAATGTAGTAAATCTGTAGTACTTTCACATTTGGATGCAACCTGTTTATGACATAATTTGTTGATTATTTCTCCAATGAATTAATTCATTAAATAAAAGTCTCATTTTATTTTCTGTAT